>JAKSZT010054457.1:187018-331701 GCA_026826555.1 Tolypeutes matacus
TATCTTCTAGAGGTTGTTAGCATTCCTTGGCTTGTGGCCACAGCATTCCAACCTCTTGCTTCCATCTTCGCATCTCCTACTACTCACTCTGATCTCCTTCTCTGTCTTGTAAGGACTATTTTGATTACACCAGGTTCACCTAGATAATTCAAAATAATCTTTCCATCTCAAGATCCTTAATCACATCTGTAAAGTCCCTATGCCATATGACTTAAACATATTTGTGAGGCCATTATTCAGCCTACCACAGTCAACAATGCAACACCATTACAATTCAGGGAACAGAACACATAAAGAATACCACTTTGAGTCGTGCAAATCAAGTTATACACAGATCCATCAAGATCATCTACTCCATAAAGCTCGTTCTGACTCCCTCCCCTAGTAAGTTGTGAACATCTGTGTTAAAGGTTAAGTGTATAAAAGAATGTGTGACAAACAACAAAAGAACAAAAGAAATCTTGATTGAATACCTACTCAGCCCTATGAACTATTTGGGCGCTGGGATATAACTGAACAAACCAAGATCTCTGCCTTTATGGAGTGTTCATTTCAATGTAGAAAGTACTGTGTTCCAGGGACATCTTTTTAACAATTCCAGCAATGTATGCCTTGATTGAAAAGTAATGAGATTCACACATTCTCCGTTATCACATTCCAATGCAAACCTCTGGAAAATATTAACATTTCTGGCTCCCAGGGTAGCCTGGGACAGACAAGCCTGACACAGGCAAGGACTAGATCAAAAATATTAGGACTTATTGTAAAAACAATAAAATTAATTAAGCTTAAATTTTTAATACACTGGTCAAGGGTAGAAGAGGAAATTTGGGTAATTCCAGAGGCTATTAATAGATGGATACAGATTAAATGGTCTAAATTAAGAAGAAGGGAAGCTGTTACTTCCTATTGTTTCAATCCTATAATTTATTTTAAGGTACAAGAAGACTCCTAAGATATAAAACAGAATATTTCATGTGAAGGAGTAAAAGTGGCCTCATTTCCCCTAGCCAAATTTTAATTAAATTAGGAATAAAAGAGAAGCCTGTGTCTTTTGGTTATTTTAAACTCACATTTTGTTAACTGAAAAGTTAGCAGAAAAGTGTAGCTAAAGGAAAACACAAGAATCAGACTCAATAGGATGATTAACTTTTTGGTACAAAACAATTTTGATTTATTATCCTATTTTTCCCCAAATAGTCCTTTCCTTCTTTCTTCTAATAACTTATTTCACTTGAGCTTTCTTCTCTCATTTAGCACTCTTTGGTTAAAAGAAATTTACTAAAGAAGGGCATTAAATAGCATCTTAGCTATCCTGTGTGCCTCCTCAAGCAAGATACCAAAAGAAAAAATCTATTTGAAGCATATCGAAATTGAAAAAACTGTTCTAGAAAAAATTCTTCTTTTTCAAGCATGAGGAAAACATTAAGCTGAGACCATAGAAAAGACCTTCAAAGTAAGAGGTGAAGTCAGGCACACATGGAAGGTAGAGGAATCAGTAAGGTATACGTTCAAGGGTTTAATCAGAGAAGAGGGACCACCATGATTGATATGGATTAAAGGATTGGTTATAGGAATTAGACTTAACAATTGTGGGAGAAGCTGTGGAAAGAAAACTCCAGAAAGAAGTAATTGGAGAATCTGAAAAGAGTCCCTAACAGGAACCACAACAGAAAATAGTAAAGAGTTTTATACAAGGCCATTGACTCTGAGTCTGATGGTGAGTCTGAAATTGCTGTGGGTCAGCAGGGCCAGTCATAGGCAAGAAAACCTGGATGCATGGAAAGAGAAATCAAGGGAAAAACTAGAAATCATGAGGACCAACTGGAACTCACAAAGACAAACGGAAACCCAGGAGGACAAAGTGGAAAAGGCATCTGACTCTCATTGCAACTCATCCCAAAAATTCAAAGGACCTGCACAAGAGTCTGGTGCCCTTCACCTTGGAACTGCACAGATGCCTGGCCCAGGACTTGGAGAAGTTCTAATGTGGCTGCAGATGTTTCTTCAGGTGTCACTGCTGTCCTGTCCCAATGAGGGAAACCACAAATCAGTGACAAGATGCACGAGCTGCTGCAGCTCCTGAAGCCCTGCACTGCACCTTCTGAGTGTAATGACTGCTGCTTCATCTACCTTCCAGATGTTGCACATGTTTTTTTGGGGGGCCAACCCTAACCCAGAATCATACAGGAAAGGAGATTTCAGCCCAGTATTTCACTTACATATACAATGTATTCAATCTTATGTCCTATGTCTCCTATTCATAAATATTTTACTTTGAAAAATAAAAAAAATAATAATTTACTTTGTCCCCATCACTATTCTAACAGTACCCAAATCCTCTAAATTATTGTGTCTTCATTTTAATGTATGTAAGAAACACCTAGGAATCTTCTTAAAAATGCAAATTCTGATTTAATTAGCCCAGGGTCAGGCATGAGATTCTGCAGGTGTAAAATGCCATCTCTTTACAAAGAAAAAGGTTGAGGCACCAGTTTTTAACCTGTGCTTTATAGACCCCTTGGTTCCCCATAAGTGCCTGATAGGCCACTTGTTGGTGAGGAAATGGGGAGGCAAAGGCTAGCTTTGGCTCATGCATCATTGTTCAATGATCCACTTTTATCTGTTTTATATTTTTGAATTTCATGTAAATTTTCACTCAAAGAGTTTTGTGGTTTAAATACAACAAAGAGAACTTGAAAATAATTTGAATTTGAATTATCATGAGTTTAGTTACAAAATTCTTTCAGTATTGCATTCTACATTTCTTGAACTACATTATAAAAAGTCTTGAAATGAAACATTGAAAGCATGTTTGTTTATAAATTTATTAGTGATCTTTGCCTATTAGTTAATCCCAAATTTTCCTCAAATATTTTTAATAGATTAAGTGACTTCCTGTAATAACCTTGGAATGATCATTAACTTCTCATGGATTTTACTTCTGATCTATGTTCAATTCAATTCAACAAATATTCACTGAACACTAAGTACATTAAAGATGCAATGTTGTAGGATATAAGAGGATTAAGTTAGTTTTTGTCTTTAAAGAGATCTGCTGTGTATTAGAACAAAATGGCTTACTATAAAACATGATACAGTGAAAGGAGAACCATAACAAGTACAAATGTTCAGAAGTTCAAAAGAGAAATTGCCTCTATTTAGAATGACCAGAAGGACTTTGGGGAAGAGTTGATAGTAGAAATGAATCTTCAAAAGATGGATAGGATTTCTTCTATCACAAATGGAGAGGCAACTCATTTTAGGTGGAAGATATGGACATGGAGGCAAGAAAGAGAAATAGAGGTAAATGGAGAAGATGCATGAGACAGGATTCAGATAGGGGAGCAGATACTATAGGTGTTACGGAAAAAGGGATTTGTAACAGGAATTCAAGCACAGCATATGCCACTGTAAGAGGAGCTGCGGAAAAGACAATCCAAAAGAGGGAGTAGAAGGATCAGCGGAGATATCTATCAGTCCATCTGAGATGTGGGCATATCCAGCAGAGCAGATGTAACTGTAAAGGGAAGCTCACTAAGAAATCTATAGAAAACTGTTGCCTTTGTGAAGCTAGCACATCTGTGAGACCACATTCAAGCATCTGGATGCAAGCCAGGGGCTAATTTGGTCAACAGGCTGAGCACTTGGGAAGAAGAGTTAGACATAAAGCAGAGAAAAGCCAAGACCAGTTGGGCCCCGATAGTCACCTTCATGTCTATTCTTGGCATAATCTAAAACTACCTTCAAGAGTAATGACAAAGACTTCACTCCTGCCTTCCAACTCTCACCTAAGTTCTTCAAGAACCACAGAGAGGCTTATTCTGGGAAATATAGTGTCCAGCTTAACTAAATAGACACAAAACAAGCCTCTGTATAAGTTGTCTTGTTTAAATGGCAATAAAATATATATATGAATGTGCTAGAGATCAATTTGCTTAAGGGTGTCAGGGAAGGCCATGATTTCCATGGTGTTCAGCCTAGGAAAACATTCCTGAGACCACAAAAGGTTTATTTAAGAGAGAGAGAGAGAGAGAGAACTCTGTAACAGTGCATTCCAACTCCTTTGCCAAAGCAAGATCATTGTCCTGGTGTACTGGAAAGGGGTTCAGTCTCCAAGCCTGCAGGGCGGCCCACTGGCAATCAGAGAGCTCCCAGACCAGTTTCCTCAGGCAGTGAACTCTCTCTCCAGGGTTCCTTGGAGGTGGCTCTGGCAAAGTGGGGACTGACCAGACAGCCCCAACAGCTGCAGGCAATGAGCATGATGAGCTAGGTTTAGCTCTTCCTACTTCCTCACCATGCACTGAGCACAGCTGTGTGGCATTGCTCCAGAACCCAAAAGTCTCTTTAAGCAGCCAGCTTCAGTATTCATCATTAACCATCATGGACAAGGAGCCTACAGAGCTGCTGAAGGAGTTCATGTTCCAGATGCCCAAGAAGCTCAGCAAGTAGTCATAAGTGTACTAGCAGGAGGTAGGAACTCTTGGCAGGCACCACCCCAGGCAGTGGCATTCACAAACATGTAATACCTCTGTGAGTTTGTTGCTAATTTGTCTCTTTCTTCATTCAAACTAGCTTCAGGTGATGACATTAAAAATGCACTTATATTATGTAAATCAGAGTTTCATCATTATTTTGAAATTCTGATATAAAATGTTAAAAAAGATTCTGGTAACATTAAAAGTAATGTCTATGTTTCATCTCTGAGAGAAAAAAAGGAAGACCTGCTAGAGTCTTTCAATACAACTTCAACTGTTACAAATACTTGAATAGTTCTTTTTTAATTTTTTAAATCATGTAACCTAAATGAACAAAATTTCTTTTTGGTGGTGATTATCAAGAAAATGAAGATATCATCATCCAAAAGTGTTAATCCAGAATTAAACATAGCCATTTCAAGTGTAAAACCTAATATTAAACAGATAAGTTCATGGAAGCAAGTACTAGTTTATCATTAAAAACCCTGAAAGATTTTATTTGGAAATTTTAAGCATGTTAAATATTTAATATCTACAAAGTATATATTTATATAAGTAAATGTAATGATATTTTCACTAAGCGTAAAATAGATCTCCCCCAGATCCCCTTCTGTTTACCCCCAGTGTATTGTACTTCATAATTTTTTGTAATATTCTATGTATTCCAACAATGGTTTTTAAATTGGTCATAAAGGGCTGTTCTTGAGAGTGCAGGTTAGGAACTCCATTTATTTGGGGCCAAAGAGACACAAAGGATTCTTGCAGCTCTTATTTTCTAATAATGAAGGCATTAATACTCCAATGGGCTGACAACATTATGAAGGATATTTACCAATATAATCCCCTAGATGAAGGACTACTTGCTAACTCTATGTCTGGGGCAAATTCATCCAATGTAAATGTTACTGAGTGGTAGCTAATAAATTTTTCCTCACAGTTTATCAGTATTGCTCTGATAATATGACTAGTTTAACTAACTCAATTAAAATTTCTCTAAAAGTTATAGATTCAACACTGCACTTTAAGAATATCTGTCTCATTGGGGCTATACATGAGGCAGTCAAAAGGTGAGAAACTAAAAGAGGAAAGACAAGTTGTGTGCTACTGCATAGTAAGAGGAAAATAACAAAGACAGGTTTGTAGAGTAGTTGTGGAAAAGAGAAAATAGACTCTTGAGGCACTTGGCAAACAAAATCTTCAGAACTCTAGGGTTTTGGGGAGAAACAAAATCATGGAAGAAATCAGATATAACTGAAATCTTGATTGCTAAGAGGATGGCAAAATAGAATTTAAAAAGAGAAAAGAAAGAACTGGGTTAGGAAGGAGAATGATGCCTTTTTTGCCTTTTGAGACATTTAAATTTAAGTGCGTGGTCGCGGGTGGGGATGGGGGACGACAATAGAAATCTGCCCAGCCAAAAAGAGAAAATACGAAAACAATGATTTAGAGCACGAGGCAAACCCCCCTCAAATGTGTAAGTTCATTGAGGGTGGTGGGCCACACTGTGGGAGATGTTTGTGTGGGATGTGGTGGGAGGTGTGGGTGGTGGGCAACATGGGAATCCCAGTGGGTTCCGTGTAATATTTTGGGTAATCTAAGCACCTCTTAAAATATATGTGTGTGTATATATATATATATATATATATATATATATATATATATATATATAAAAATAACATTTTTGTAAGCAAATACACATATATGCATATATATTTATATATCACTTTGCAAATGTTTGTATGTATTGTGAGAATTTTGATTTTTACCCATAATAAAAAAATAATAAAAATAAAAATTAAAAAAGGTCAAGTATAAATAAATAAATAAATAAATAAAAAAGAGAAGAAAGAACAAATTGAAATGTTATTAAAAAGTAGTAATTCACACAAAAATAACTCGGGTAAGGGTTTTGGAGATTCAGAGTGTTTTTCATGTTTCGTGATCTTCCTTTGTAGGGGCTTCTTCATGCTCTTGACTTCTGCGTAGGTAACTCCCAGGCTATATCCTTAGATAATGTGGAAAACATATGGAGTCACAGAGAAGTCTACTGGGTTACAATATTCTTTTTATTTTTTTTAAATCATGCCTTAAATCTTTCCATTTATAATATTTTCTTAAAATTATTTTCCCTTTAGATATAGCAGATATTCCAAGTAATGATATTACCTCTGAACAAATAATACAGCTCTAACATAAGAAAAAAAATGTATTCATAAGTCTCTTTACAAAGTACCTCTACCAAACATTGCCTCCATGAAGTAAGACAAAAATTAGACAGTAGGTTAGCTTATTTTCAAGGCAAACTTGAAAATAATTCACCACCCTGCCAAAGATTAGTGGTTGACAAAATGGTAAAATAATATCTTGGGAAAGTATGTTAAAGCTGTTAATTTCACTGCAAATGTTATAAGTAAGTGTGAACAAAAGTTTCCAGCAGTACTGAAACTTTTTCATGCATTCTCAATGGCATGATTATAATGTCTATCAGGGAAATGTCCTTAAATATGCATCCTTGACCAGGACAGGGGAGTACATTAAGGCAAAATCTCATGATCTCTGCCAAAGCCTTTCTCTTTAGGAGTGTATACTATTAGGAGAAAAATGAATCTAAGTTTCTCATGAATTGCAGACACTTTACATATCCCATGAGACACAAAAGAAGCAAACTACTTTGTCGTTCAGTCTAAATTGTAGACTGATGTTTACAATCTTCTTTTTCATGTATTATACTATTCAAAGAAATTATCAGGCTTTCTTTGAAAAATATGGAACAAGACAAACAATTACCCTTTGTGACTATGTGATAGCTTTACCACTTTTAAGTAACTACTGAACTAGGTCATAGAATTGGGAAGCAATGGAGGAGGAAGCTGCTAACTTGTAAAACTAACCTATTTTGATTGGTATGAGGCTCTTCACCAGAAAAGTAAAATTAATAAAAAGTGTAAGAAATTTTTGCAATTTTACATTTAGGAGGAGTTTCAGGGGAAGGGTGTTTTTTTGTATTGTTTTATTTTTTATTTAGTTATAATTTGTCTATGATAAATTACATGGATTTTAAGTGTACAGTTTGTCGAGTTTTGCAAAATATATACACCCTTATAACTGAATTGTATGCACATATAATTGTGCTTAAAGACACCCCCCCCCCATTTCACTTAATGCACTGTTATTGTGTCTTGAAATTCTCAATAATTTTATCTTTGAACTTGTGTTTTGTAAGTCAGGTCCAGTTGGACAATGGAGCAATATGCGGATCCACTGTTCCTTCCTATCCCATTCTCATAGAGTGTTGAAATGAAAATGAACACAGAATTCCAGCCGACATACAATCTGAGACGCACAACTAGTTCAAGTAAGCCTACTACCTCTAGAAATCAGTAAGCATGGGAACTTCCATTCCATCCAGAGATTGCTTCAAATGCAGAAAGGGGGGAATGGCATTCTAAGAAGCACAATCAGAAGCACAAACTACCAAGGAACTTGTCCTTTCTTGTGCTGTTTCCCTGTAGTAGCCAATCACTTATGCCAAACATGAAGGTACAGGAAAAGGAAAGATAGGGCTAAGTGTAATCCATAGTTTCTTCTTCCTGCAGTCCTTCCTTACTTATCCATAAGTCAAAGGTAAAGAATTTTGGTATCAAGAAATGAAAAACAGTTGAGTTTCTACTGTTCTGGTAAGAACAAAATACATATACCTGCATGCACTATGAAATAAGTATTGTATAATTTCTGTTATTCTGCATACGAGTTAAAGGCTCTTCTATTTACCTTTAAAACTGGCATTGTACAATATAAAGATGGAGTACATTTTAATATTTAATATTAAATCTAATTTAAATTTGATAATTTAAAATTTTAATTTTTCTTTACTTAGAAAGTAAGCAATAAATTTAAAATGCCACAATTCGAGAGAGAGAGAGACCATAGAAGAAAGAAAAAAGTTTTTAATCTTAGTTTCCTTAATGGCACTTTTTCCTGCCTCTTGAACAAAGGGTCCCATATTTTCATTTTGCACTGGGTTTCACAAATTATATAAGCAAACTTGCTTCATATGATTAGAATCATTCAGTATTGCGTTTTGTGTCTTTTGTTGAGCTCAACACTCAGCTTTCTTGAGATTCAGCCATACTGTGAGTAACAATATTCTTTCCTCTATTGTTGAATAGCATTCCATTGTAGGACATAGCATTCCCTTGTTGATGGATATTTGTATTATTTCCAGGTTAAAGCTATTATGAATAAAGCTGCTGTGAACATGCTTGTGAAAGTCTTTTTTGTGGATATATGTTTTTTTTCTTTTTTACAGGTAAATACCAAGAAGTAAAATTGCTGGGTCATTAAAAAAATGCAATGAGTTTTTATTGTACTCAATAGATGAAAAAGAAAAGCATTTGACAAAATAGTAACAAGATTATTTAATAGCCATATCCTTACTATACAGATTTTAAAAACATGAATATTTTGCCTTATTTGCTTCAGATCCTTTGTTTTAAGGAATAAAACATTTGATACAACTAAGAACCTACCTCCAGCTATTTCCCGTTTGTATCCTTCCAAGCATATTTTATGCAAGTAGACATCAATAAACTATTTACGTATTTGCTTTTTGTGTTCTAAAATTTATGTAAAATGGTATCACTTCTTAATTCATTCAACAAGGCCAATATCACCCTTATTCCAAAACCAGATAAAGATAATTCAAGAAAAGAAAATTAGAGACCAATATCTCTTTATGAATATAGTTGTAAAAACCCTCAACAAAATATTAGCAAATCAAATCCAAGAGTACATTAAAAGAACTATACACCATGGACAAGTGAGATTTATCCCAGGTATTAAAGGGTGATTCAACATAAGAAAATCAATTAATGTAATACACCCCATTAACAAAATGAGAGAGAAAAAACACATGATCATCTCAATTGATGCAGAAAAGGCATCTGACAAAATCTAGCACAACTTTTCAATAAAAATATTTAGAAAACTAGGAATAGAAGGAAACATCCTCAACATGAAAAAGGGCATATATGAAAAATCAATAGCTAACACCATGCTGAATGGTGAAAGGCTGAAAGTTTTCCCTCTAAGATCAGGAACAAGACAAAGTTGTCCACTGTCATAACTGTTATTCAACATTGAATAGAACTGGAACTTCTAGCCA
This sequence comes from Tolypeutes matacus, assembly GCA_026826555.1. Taxonomy (NCBI): domain Eukaryota; kingdom Metazoa; phylum Chordata; class Mammalia; order Cingulata; family Chlamyphoridae; genus Tolypeutes; species Tolypeutes matacus. The sequence continues at coordinate 196,661 of JAKSZT010054457.1, forward strand.
AAGCAGTCAGGAAAGAAAAAGAAATAAAAGGCAGTCAAATTAGAAAAGAAGTGAGAGATTTTTTTAAATGGAGTTACTACAGCTGAGAGATTTCAAATAGAGTTGGGAGGCCATTCAGGAAATTACTCTTATACACATCTCAGCCAGATATCACAAACTGCCAAGGTATGCAAAACCAAAAGCAACAATGTTTCTAAGGACATCTGAATGCAAGAACCAACTACAAGAAAAAGAAATCAGTAAACTGCCTAACTTGAAAGATATTTGGAAAGCCCCAAATATCCACCAGTCATAATGCTTAACAAAAAACTTATGTAATCTTTTTCTTTAAAAACTCTTGCTTGAAAGCCCCAAGATGGGACACAGTATGGGTTGCTACCTGAACCTGTGCTCCCTGGATTGCAGTTCTAAGACCCCAGAAAAAGACTTGTTGCCTTGCAGTTCAATCTATAATTTCTCAGTTGATTATTTCTGGTGTTCAGAACTGGGATCCAAAGCAACTATCACCTCAACTCCTGAGCCACCATTGGATTCGAGCATGGTAACTGCTAGAGTCCCTTGTGCTTTGTCATCTCCCTGATGGCCCTGAGTTTTTCTTGGTGAATCATCTCAGTTCCGAACCTCTCTTCCTTTGATTGATGTCCTAGCCTTTGCTTGGGTGTCTTCTGCTTAAGGGCATTTTGAACTCTGTTCTTCTGGTTTTATTTTGAACTTTGTTCTTTTGGTTTGGATGGGTGGCAGCAGTACTTTAGATTGCTCTTTTGGTTTACAGGAATTTCTCCTGTTCGTTGAGTACTCAAATATTTAGAAACTCTCCTTCCTGTCATTCACTGACATTATATGGGGGACACACTTCCATAACATTACATTAACTTTTGTTCTGACTGTAAGCAACTACATAATGCTTACATGAAGCAGGCACTTAAATGCTATTAGAGAACCTGCCACCTTTTGATGAGAAGCCTCAGCTTCTGAAGACCCACACTCCCATGAAAGCATAAGTAGGTCACAGACAGATAAAATTGACAATAGGCCGCCTGCCATCCTAAATACAATTTCTGTGCAACTAGTGACAACTGGTCATAGGGCAGACAATTAGAGCACAGGCTGTCCACCAGGTTAAGAAGTATCCTGTGCAAGGCACATTGTAAAAGCTCTCATTAACCCAACCCTAAGATAAATCCTGCCAGGCTCTTTAGGTTTTAGGACTGCTCTCAATCAGAAACAATGTGCTCTACTTCTTTAAAAAAATTCTAATGGTGCACTGCCATCAAGCACTCCAGCTGGTTTTATGTATAAGAATTATGGTGCTGCATCATGTAAATTCTTATCTTGCAGGACCTGGCATACTAAAAATAATCTTGAATTACAATGGCTGCAATGAGACTCTTTTAATATGCCCAAATTAGTGTATTTGTGCACACAATTAGAGAATAGGGGCTATAAGATCAAACAACTTGAATGGTTGTTTTAACTTTTTTTTTTTTAATTGGTACTTGGAAACTTCCAAATGTATAAAAAATTCCAAAACTGCCTCTCTTCAAGAAACAAATACCAAATTAACAAAACAATGACTGGGAAGCAGATGTGGCTCAAGCAATTGTGTGCCCTCCTACCACACGGGAGTTCCCGGATTTGGTCCCCAGTGCCTCCTAAAAAGAAGATGAGCACACAACAAGCAAACAGCGAGTGCAAAAATGATGGGGGGGGGGGGAAGGGGAGAAATAAATATAATAAATCTTAAAGAAAAACAAAGACTTATCTAAATGCATAGCTAAACTTAAACTGTCTGAAACCTCTACATTGTCAAAGGTTGCCTCTGCTCCTGCTATGTCTTCCCGTCTTCCTCCTATTTATCCTAGCCTTGCAGAGTTGCCCTTTTATTACGAGGGCCCTAAAGCTCTTTCAGATTTTCAGACCCACCCACTCCTACCCCCTTTTAAAATCAAACCTAATAAAAGAAGCTCAGGAACTGCTTCTGTCATCTACCACCTACAATACTTGGACTAAAGCTGAACTAGGAGCCATAGCCAAGGATATTCCAAATCCCACTAAGGATCCTCCAGAAACAATGGAATATAGTCTTTAATTGGTATGCTGAATCAGCCAAAAGAGTATCTGATTCCAAAATTGCTTCTTTATGGGACTACTTATTGAACCCTTAAGAAAAAATTAAAATCTAACCTTAATAACCCTCTGACTGAGAAGACTAGACTTGATGCTACCCTTTCTGCTTCTCCTAATCCTACTGCTCCTCTTTGTATTCCTTCCTTGTATCTTTCTTTAACTGACTACTAAAATTTGGCAAATGTCCTATAACTCCAGACCTTCTGAGACTGCCCGAATTGGACCCTTGGTAATTTTTAGCCTCGGTTCAAGAGCACAGCCCAGAACTATTGTTAAGGAATTTCCCGATCCTAAAACAAATTTTAAAATTTATAAGGAATTTAGAATTCTAACTGGACTTTATAATCCAAGATTGCCTGAACTTTTTCAATTTGTACATTGGCTTTAAGTCTGGGTGAGACAAAATATATATATAAATCAAGGCAGCCTGATGGGAAAAGCTGGAAAATGATATAAGGGACCCTACAAATATTACAGATAGCCTTTTTGGAATGCTTCAAAAAAGGCTCACCACATTGCTAAGGACTCCCTAATTTATACCATGGCATATAGTTAATAGTACAATTATACTAACATTCTTTCATCAATTACAGCAAATGTACCACACTAATGGAAGTGTTAATAATGGGAGGGAGGGGAAGGATTATATAGGAACTCTACTTTCTGCATGTTTTTCTGTAAACCTACAACTTCTCTAATAAAAAATAAATTGCTAAGGACTTATTAAAAGCCATACTAAACGCTTTTCCTCAATCCAAACTTGTAAACAAAAAAGGATAGATACTTTTAGGATTAAAAGAAGTGATTGTCTCAGACTTTTGGTATTTATTCAGAACTTTCATGTTTTGCTGATACTAAAGGACACTATCCTCATTATTTGTCAGTGGCCTTAAACCTAATCTTGGGAAGTTGGTTAAAAACATAAACTTGAGTGAAAAGCTGCTCTTTTAGATAAACTTTTATATTAGCTAAACATTTGGAAAAAACTCCAAATCAGGATAAACATAAAATAAAATCACAGCTTTACAATCAGAGCAACTCCAAAAGAGTGAAATAAAAAATTATAAAAGAGTCCCTGATTGCCACTTTTAATAACAATAAATACAAAAATAAAAGTACCTCCACGGGAAGAAGTAAAGGAAAATAGTTACATATATTGCAAGCAACAGAACACTGAAAATGTGCTTATTGATTTCAAGTAAAAAAAACACTGGGCACATAGAAAGCCCAGTTTAAGATGGGTTCCTCATATGCTTTCTTAAAAAAATAAGTATTTTACATCCCTGGTTAAATTTATTACTAGATATTTGATTTTTTTTAGTTGCTGTTGTAAATAGAATTTTTTCTTGATTTCTTCTTCTGATTGTTTATTGTTTGTGTATAGAAACACTACTTAAATGAGAAGACTGAGTCTGTAATAGGTGGTATCATAATGGAGGTGACATAATATTGAAATAGAGAAATAGATGGAAAGAACTGTGGAAGGCATTTTAAGTGAGCCATGCCCGCAATGCCCTTGAAGTGTAGTAAATAAACTTCTCTACCTTAAGTGGGTGGTTCTCAGGAAGATATATTTGGAGGCCAGCTGGCAGGGGCTAGACTTTGGACTTTATCCAAAAGGTAACTGTGTTGTATAAATAAAGGAGAAGCATGTACAAAGAGAGAAAGAGCAAACTCAGGCCTAATTTTTTTTGTCATGCCCACATACTGTTTATTCTATTAGTTATGTAATATTTACCTTTAAAATTGATTCACTTTTCAAACTTGGCAATAATATAAGTGAAATCACAAGTTAGATGCATTATATCTTTTCCAATAATTTAAATAAATATATAGCTATAAAAACTTAAATCTCTCTCATCTTTTTCATCATTTCAGATATACACAAGCACTCTATGGTAGAAAGTCCCACCTTGCCACTTACTAATTATGTGACCTCTGAAGATTACCTCATTTCCCAACCTAGGCTTCAGTTCCTCAGTGTAAAATGGAGATAATACCAATGATTCAAAGTTGTTGTTATGATGACGTGATAACAAAGCTGTTGGCCCATTGCCAGACATGGTAAGCATGAGCAACTGTTACATTCTCCCTTCACTTTCTCCTTAGATCCATAGTTTCTTAGATCAAGAATAAATCATTGACTATGGACTATAGATAGCAGTTATATTATGATGATGTTCTTTCATCATTTGTAATAAATGTGTCACAGCAAAGTAGGTGTTGGTGGTGGGGCAATGTATGGGAATCCTGTTTGGTATGCATGATTGTTTTGTTAACTCACAATTTCTCAAACAAAAAAAAGAATTAATCGTTGACGTAAACATGTTTGCACAAAAGTTTTCTTTCTTATATCTATACCATATTTTAAATGTTATATCTATTATTTTGAATATTTGCTATATGTATATTTTTAATACAAAATAATTTCAAAGGAAGATTTAAAAAGGAGAAGAATTAATAGTACATACAAAGCATTTTTCAATGCATTATACATCAAGCATGTAATTTTTTTTATTTCAGCAGTGCTTCTGATTTATGGTAATGGAAATTAGAAGCTATTGTTTCATCCAAATTTATTTCCTTAATTACATACAGCAGAGGAACAATGGTTTTGTTGTGCTATATGCTATTTTAATTCCCAGATTCACTGATAATTCCATAAATAGAAGATAGTCCTTCATATTTACTGTTCAGTTTGGGGGCTATAGAAGGCTAATTTTGGAAAATAGCTAGAAGAAGAAAGTTAATTAAAGCATCATGGATTGTGGTCATTGTAGGATTTTGAACATGCATGTAGCATGCATAAATCAAGAAAAGGGAACATTTAAGATGACTGAGATAATTGTTATTAAAAATGTAATACAGGGGGAGCAGATGTGGTTCAAGCAGTTGGGCACCTGCCAACCACGTGGGAGGTCCCGGGTTCAGTTCCCGATGTCTCCTAAAGAAGATGAACAAAAAAGCAAGCTGATTCAACGGGCTGCAGTGGCGAGCTAACACAACAAGATGACACAAAGAGGAGATTCAATGAGGATACACAACGAGAGACACAACAAGCAGGGAACGGATGTGGCTCAAGCAATTGGGCACCTCCCTCCCATATGGGAGGTACTGGGTTTGGTTCCCAGTGGCTCCTAAAGAAGACGAGTAAGACAGTGAGCTGACACAACAGGCTGGTGTGGCAAGCTGGCGCGAGATGATGCAATGAGGAGATGCAACAAGAGACACAACAAGCAGGGAGTGGATGTGGCTCAAAGGATTGGTATGCCTCCCTCCCACATGGGAGGACATGGGTTCAGTTCTCAGTGCCTCCTTAAAAAAAAAAAGACTACAAGCAGACAGAGAGCACACGAAGAGCAGGCAGCATGCGCAAACAACAATGGGGGATAAATAAATAAATCTTTAAAAAAAACAACCTCAGGACAGAACATAAGTGTCATGGCATGATACCAAATAATCTAACAGACAATTAGATACTCAAAAGGAAAAAAGAGAAAGAGAGTGCAGGGCAGAAGAAATATCTGATCAGATAACAACTCAGAATTTTCCAATATTAATAAATAACAACAAAATTAATACCCTAGAATCTCTGAGAACCACAAGCAGGATATATCCAAAACATGTAACACACATACACACACACACACACACACACACGCTGTTCTAGATGCATCATAAGCAAGTTGCCGAAAACTAAAGAGAAAGAGAAAGTATAGAACTCAATCAGAGAAAAAAGAAACCTTAATACAAATATAAGAATTACAGCAGATTTCTTGTCAGAAACTACAAAAGACCGGGGGCAATAAAGTAGTATCTTTGGAGTACTAAAAGTAAAAAATGGCCAACACAGAATTCTACAGAGAATTAAAGTATATTTCAAAAAAGAAGGGAAAAAAAAGACTTTCAATGCAACTAATGTTGCATGTATTAGTAATTTATTTCTTTTTCTTATGAGTATATTGCATTGTAAGAATGCAATGTGTTTTCTATAAGCCAAATTCTTAGAATAGACCCATTCTATATACATTAGACCCGTCCTTTTTACATATTTGCATATTATTTACATATTTCATATTACATAGACCCATTCTCTTTACAGTTCCCGTCTTTCCCAGGCTAAGCCCCATGTTCCATTGTTGATCACCAATTCCCAAGTTCAAATGAGAGAAAGCCCCACCCCAGTTCTCTCTACTAGGACTCCCATAGAACCTGCAGCCTCCCTTGTATAAAGTCCTCTCCTCTATAACCCCCAGCAGATGGTTCGTTTTAGGAAAAGCAGATGGGTTGGAATTGATAATGGAGAGAAAGAAAGCGGAGGATAGATTGCCATCAGGCCAGAATCCCCTGCTGTCTCTGACTCTTCAAACTTCTGTTTCCTTTTTAAATAAAATAGTGCACAATTCCTATCTCATAAGGTCACCATCAGAATTATCCATAAACCCTTGTGAAAATATCTAGAATAAGATCTGTCATATCATAGGTACATGAACTTATACGTTTATTGCTTTTACTAGAAGAGTGTTTTACTTGCATTACTTTTTATTAAGATACTTGTTTTCTTACTGGATATAATAATATTTGTAAACATTATAGTACTTTGTAGCTTACAATGTTCTTTATTTACATAGAAGTGATTAAACTTCATTTCTCAGTTATCAATCATAGTACAAAATCTCACTCTTTGATCTACCTGTTAAATAGGATCAGGTCCTTAAAGTTCTTGGATGAAGGTCTTTGCATAAATACTAGGATGCAGTGAGTTCTTAATTTAAGTTTCCAAATGTTAAACTAAAATGTTTATTACTGACAAGTTGAAATATCCTCCACCTTCAGCAACAAATTTTCTCTGTTTTTAAATAAAGCATTGATCTGGCAATTTAAAGTTTGTGCCAAGTTATGATAAAAGCTTATGTATTATCTTTATAACTATGGGAATATAAATGACAGGTGGGGGAGAAAACTGTATGAGTGTAGATGTGTGTGGTCTAGTGAGAATTCAAGTGTGAAATTACAGTTGGAGATATTAGCATTTAGAAGCAGAGACTTTGTGCCATAAATTAAGAGTGAGATGAATCCTGCCTATTCCCTGTTGAAATAATTAGAAATAGAGGGAATCGTCTATTATTGAAGTTTGAAGTTAAATTACTTCAAACTTCCAGAAATCAGGGAGAAAAAAACATGTAAAAGTAAACTAATTCTAAAAGGCTTACTTTACAATTTGACAATAGGTCAGTTAGAAGTGCATCTATCTGCAAGCAAGAACCTGAGTGACAGTGGATAGAACATGCAGGGTTCTAGCTGGTTCCCATTACATGAAGTTTGGAGACTGGTGCAACTACACATCAACGCCATCATGACCAAGTTTCTCTCCATCATTCTACTTTGACATTCTTTGCATGTGGGTTTCATTCTTTTCCTTTCCTCATGCTCATAAAAATAGCTGTTCCTCCTCCAATCTCACATCCATGTTCCAGGCAAGACAAAAGGGAAAAAAGGAAGTGCTAGCAACAGTATCTGAGAAGAATCAACTCTTCCAGAAATACCTGGCAGACTGCTGTTTATTTTTCATCAACCAGAATTATGTCACCTTGATATGCCTGGTTGCAAGAGAGTCAGAAAAAAAAAACAGATTTTTTTTTTTTTTAGCTAGGCACATTCTTCTCTAAATCAAATAGCAGTTTGTTTACTAAGGAAAAGAGGGTCATTGCTTATGCAATCTCTTATGTCTGTCTTGACCAAGAACATAGAATCTCTAAGTGTACTTGTGATCATTGATAATCTTCTCAAAATATCCATATTTCCTGCTTGTGTATCAACAGTAATCTCCAAATCTCAGCATTCCTTCAATATTCTTTTAAAGTAATCTTACTGAAGAGAGGCAAGAAAGTTAAGGTCTGAAAACTTGACATTTTTATACTGTGTTAGGACCAGATAGTTTTGGTTTTCCTTAGGCCTTAAAACAGTTAGTGACAGTTTACACACATGAAATGCACATCTGAATTAGATGCCACTATGTATACCACCATCATGCCCTATTACTTACTCAGTCACACTTACTACACCAAATCCTAATACCTAGCTATCTGTTTACCTTTCTTTCTCCCCCAAGAGACTACGTGTTTCTACGAGTCCATGGGAAAAATATAAAAGGAATTTAATAAATATTTGTTGACTGGATGAATAAAAGAATAAATAAATGCAGGCATTCAGGCATTCGGTAGTTAATAAAACATAGCCCCTTCCCTCATGAAACTTATGCTCCAAAGAGGGAGTCTAACATATGAATTTCTAAGTATAGCACTGGCAAGATGAATTAGGACTTTCATAGAGATAAAAAAAAAAAAGAAGAAGAAGAAGAAGGCTGTGGGAATCAAGAAAAAAGGGCAGTTCATTTTCATTGGGACAAAAAAGGAAAAGCTTCATGCAGAAAATGGCTTTGGCGCCTATCCCAAATCAATGACAAATGGAAGGCAGAAGGGAACTCCAAAGTGACAGAAAATGTGAATCAGGTCACAGAGGTTTGAAAAGCTCTGAAAAGGCTGACCACTTATCTAAAGTGTCTTGACCCAAAGTTAAGGGACAACAAACATCAGCTGTAGGCTTGCCTTGGATCCCTACCCTCAGCCTTCTCCTAGAGTTACTCCAGACCACCCTCACTGTAACAAGCCTTGGAGAAAAGCTGGCTCTAGATTGGACAAAACATGAGGCTGACAATGTAAACACAGCCTCTTCCAATGAGCTTGGTTACTTTTCATTTGAAAAATCACATATTAAAAAAATAAATAAAAATCTTTTTATAACTCTCTCTTTCTTGGAATACATGTTCAAGCAACTGGAAAGCCCCTGATATGACATGATTAAAGCAGTCTAATGATCTTTATATGTACTATTCAGTCAAAACAAATTGTAAAGCCTGCTCAAAACCCTAAATAGAATATGCTGCAGCTAATCAACTAGTGCAACTGTATACCAAGTTATCTGGAAGCACATGCCTAAAATCGCTCTAAGATGGATATTGTAAAACTGAAAGCGGACATTGAGATTTTGTGCTTAGCTGTTTGTGGGTGATGGTGCAGTTTGAGGAATCCCTGTTGGGTTCCTAGAGGCGGAAAGCTTTGGAATGGAAGAGAAAAAGTTAGTGGTGGGTGGAATGGCCACAGGAGCCAACCCTGATTTCTCTTTGCCACCTTTAGACCATACCAGACTTAGTATTTCCCTGCACAAAATTGGCCCAGGAAGAGGCCAGTTTCATGTCCAATTATCACTCTGAAGGCTGAGAGTGGCTGGGTGAGAAAACAGAGACCCAGAAAGTAAAAGGACAGAAAATACACACACATACACAAACTAAAAACTCTGCCTTTCACCATATAAATATCATTTAGTTAAAATACTTTATTTATTATGCATTTACTCAAATGTAAATATTTCTTAGGGTAGTTATATCTATCAGTATGTTGCTTAATATTGTGAATTATAAATATGAATGTAATAGAAAAAAATCTGTTTTTGTAACTCCTGAGTGGTGTAGAGCTGAAATCTTTGTAACTAGAAGACTATTTTTCTGAGACCCCATATTAATATGCAAGTGAACTGGTAGTAACTGTAGAAAACCTGGAATTTTCTTTAATAAAATAAAATTTTAATAGTCTAGAGAAAGCCTGAAAGTAAGAAGACTAAAGTGATAAATTTGGACGCTTACTCAAGGTAATGGAGAAGAAAGGGATACCTGATGGTTTTGTGACAAAAAAAAAAAAGGATATCTGTTGAAGGAATATTTTAGGTTTTTGCCATGGGCATATGCAACATAACCTCTCTCATCCAAATCACCTATGAAATAGCCAATAAATTCTATATTGCTCATTAATATTTTTTCAGAAGTGAATTCTTTTGGGGGAGCTCACAGAAAGCTAGAAGGAACAGGTGATATCTGAGTTACTAGTAATCTGCAGGAGTTAGACTCTTAACTCCAAATTGGTCCAAGACTGAAGAAGTAATTTGAGTGCCTGAGGTCCTGTAGGAAAGAGGAAATATGGATAGAGGATCACAGGCATACTTTGGATAACCAGAAGGAAGCTTGAAGACATCAATTATCTAAGGTCTGGGTGAGGAGACAAAATGGAGGGAGGAATATGATCAGAACGTTAAGTGTTTGGGGTATTAATATTCACAAGATGGCTCAGTCCAAAAATCTAGGAATCATTCCTGATTCCTTTCTTTATTTCAATCCCCTCGCCTTCCAATCCATCTGCAAGTTCTGAAAACTCTGCCTTCCAAACATTCTCTGAATCTAACTACTTATAACCACCACTGCTACGGTCCTAGTCAAAGGCACCATAATTTTATCTCTCTCATCTGTCTGCAACAGCTTCCTAACTTTCCTCCTATTTTACTCTCACCTCTCTCTGGTTTGTGTATAGTTTGTCTCCCTCACAATTATATAAGAACCTTAAAGGCAAGGACCTTGTCCTGCTCACTTCTGCCTCTCATGCCTAGTATACTGTAAGTGCTTAATAGCTTACATTCCAAGAGCAGTTCTGAGTACATTTTATACACCTCCCTCATAAAACCCTGAAGTTCTGAGTTAGAAAATTATAAAAATAAAGTTATAGTTTTCTTTTACCAAGAAGCTAAGTTAATGGGCAGAATTTTCTCAATTTAAGTTTTTCTTCTATAAATTTTCTTAACTAATTGTGCCTGCTATCCCTGGACACTACAAAGTGCCTGTGAATTATTTTTTTTTTACCACAAAAGTATATGATTGGCTATTTTTTATTTTATATATGAGAATTTCATAGAATTGTTTAAAAAAATATTTCCAAGTATTCCACCAGTGGAAGTGTGAGAACTACTACTTTACACTGCATCACTTAATTCTCAAAATACCCCTATGAAATAAGTATATTGCTTCCAGATGAGAAAACTCAGCATCCAAGATGTTAAGTAGCTTAACCAGAATCTCATGGCTGTGAATTGGTAGAGCTGGGATTCAAACCCAGAACTATCTGATTACAAGCCCAAGGAGAAAAATAAAGGAAGGAAAAGGATGTCTAAGATAAACTTTACTAAGTTGGCCTCAAGCCCTTGTTGCAGAAATTGCTTGTGCAACTAAAAATTACTAGAAACTTCCTTTGACACAAGGACATAGCTTATGTCCACCTAAAATGCCATGATTATGCATGAGTTAAATCACTAACAGCACTTTAAATGCAAATATAAATAAGTAATTACACCCCTATAAATGGAGGCTTATATGAGCTAAAAAGTCTTTTCAAGGTAGGTCTTCCGCCAACCCCTATAGCACATCCGGACTACTCAGGAAAGATCTCCTCTTCTTCAAGACACTTTACTACAACATCAGATATTGATTTTGTTAAAACAGACACTTTACTGCCATCCACCGGGGATTATCATAAAAAGGCCATATCAAATAAACAATGTCTTTGATGTGCATGGCCTCCTACAGTTGGAGCATACCTTGTGCAACCATGTAGGTAGCCCTGATTCAGGGCACCAAGAGCAAATAAATTTAGTTGACTATATCTTTTGATAACAGTGAATATCAATTGAGTGTCAATATTCTTTTAACATTTATATGGAAATGCTCAGAACAGTGCCATAGTAAGTGGTGTTGACTATTAGAGATTATTGCAAATTAACCCATTTAATCCACAAAAAATTCTATGATGCAGATAATCTACTTTTTTTCCTGCTATAATGCAATATACATGGTCCTGAATAGCCTCACATTTTGCAAAATTTTGCACTAAAACTACCAGAGTTCATGACAGTGGTAGGTTTAAGCAGACCATTCAAACTCATTCAAGTCACCTGGCGAGGAGACAACGATGGGCAATGGCCATCCCAGGGAATGGAGAGGGCCTGCATCTGCAGGCAGGATCATCCCACCCACCATATCCATGGGATATAAGCCCTCTCTCACTTGGAGTTGGAGTGGACATCACCATCCCAGTCCCCTCAGGATTGGGGGGAGAACTATGGACTAGAATGGACTTGATGGTATTCTGTTGTTCACATATGGTGATTCTAGCAATGCAAGAAATTATAACAATGAGGTGGAGCCAGTGGCCACTAGACACTTTTGGGGCAGGGAGGGGATGAGCAGTTGAAATACAGGGGCTTCTTTGGGATTTGGAGGTTGTCCTGATTACCTTTGTGGCAACGGATGTAGGCCATTTTAAAATAGCACATACCACTAAGAACTGTGTGGGAGAGAGTGTTGTCTACGGGGTGAACTGTGGTCTATGGTTGGTGGCAAGGCCCCAGGATGTGTAAGTCCATTGAGGGTGGTGGGCCACACTTGTGGGAGATGTTTGTGTGGGATGTGGTGGGAGGTGTGGGAGGTGGGCAACATGGGAATCCCAGTGGGTTCCATGTAATATTTTGGGTATCTAAGCACCTCTTAAAATATATTTATATATATACATAAATAACATTTTTGTAAGCAAATGCACATATATGCATATACATTTATATATCATTTTGCAAATGTTGGTATGTATTGTGCAAATTTTGATTTTTACCCACAATAAAAAAAAATAAAATAAAAAATAAAAAAAAGCAGACCATTCAAAAACTTATGCAACTTTCTAAGCACAGCATTAACAAGAAATCAAAAGGCACTGTAGCAGTTTGATATTGTTTATGAATTCCAAAAATAGATATTGGATTATGTTTGTAAACTGGTCTGTTCCTCTGGGTGTATTAGATTGTATTAGATACAGAGGTTTCATTTTACTTGATTAAATTAAGATTGGGGTTTTGATTCAGCCACATCAGTAGGACGTTGGTGGGTAGGGACTCACAGAGAAAACACATGGCGGAGGAGACAGTCTGAGCTTTTGATGCTGCAGCCCCAGGAATTAAACACACAGAGAAGCAGATATGTGAGGAAGGAGAGAAGGTTCCATTAGACACAGCAGAGGCCTTGGGAAGAGAGGTGAGCCTGAGAGTCTACAACTGACCTTGTGAAAAGAGCAGAGTAAGCTAAGCCTGGAAAGAAACAAGCCCTGAGGATAGAGATGAGCCTTATGCTAACCTACAGCTGAGAACAGAAGGAGCTGGGACCACGGAGCTTTAGGAGGAAGAGGAAGGCTTAACCCTCACAGACATCGCTTGCCATTTGCATCAACACATGGCAACAGCTTTGGTGAGGGAAGTAACTTATGCTTTAGGGCCTTGTGACCTGTAAGCTTCTACCCCAAATAAATATCCTTTATAAAAGCCAACAGAACAAGAAAGATAAAAAACAAAAAAAAAGAAAAGAAAAGAAAAAGCCAACAGAGTTCTGGTACTTTGCATCAGCACCCCTTTGGCTGACTAATACAGGTACATTTTTAAAAATTTGATAAATTCGTAATAATTAAAGGAATAATCACTTATGTGTAACTTTTCCCCCTCACAATAAGGTAAAATAAATTATATAGAAAACAGCAAACTTTACCTTTTTAAAAAATGTGAAGTTTGCTTGACTAAACGGAGTGTAAGAAAGGATGGAGGCTATTATGGCAAGAATGGGTACTACAGTCAGGAAGAAACATAAGAATAATCACTTCAAGTCAGAATGTGTGGCCAAAGTGATCCAAGCAGAAGACTGAGCAGTTGAGCCTGCATCATACACAGCCTTCTATTCCTGGTGATTTACTGCATCCAGGGCCTTAATATACTTTGCATTCATCTGCTTATACTTGATAGTACAAAGTATGAACATACTGAGACAAATCTCATATGAACTAAGAAAATTACTGCATTACACTGACAGTATCCCCTTATTTGCCAATCATGGATGAGCTAACTCACATAACACTAACACGTATCACAGAAAAACTTACTATACTTGTTTTACAAATGAGGAAACTGAGGCATAGGAAGGCTGAGATAGATTTGCCAAAGATTAACAACTAAGACCCAAGATTTTAACCCATCTTAACTACTTTGCTAAAGTGCCTTTTTCAGTTCATGCATGGTTTCAAGAATGAAATCTTTTTTTATACCAAAACACACATAATAGGTGCTCAGTAAATAGTAATTGACTGATTGAACTAATACAAGTTTCCTATATCAATCCCACTCTATCTACACTCCACCTCAAGTCCATCACTATAGTAACTCACTATAGTAATTTCTTAAGAGTCTTGTTTTTAACAATCATTAAGAAAGGTGAAAAAAATCCTCCATGGATCTCCACTGTATATTCTATGTTCTTTTTGATTGCAGAGGGAGCATTCATTACAATCAATAGGTGTTCCTGCTTGGAAAAAAATAAAAGCTAGTAACATTATTGCAGATCCAAGAGCAAAATTCAATTATTACAGCAGACCTTATAGAAACCTTAATAATTTTCCCATGAATTAACACTCCATAATCATTCCACATACTTATGTATAAAGTATATTGTTATAACTTACGTATTTATGCTCTCTTATTTACTGTTTTGCCATTCTTTAAAACCAAGTGCCCATTTTACTGTCAGTAGCAACAGTTGATTTTCATTCACTACCCCCACAGAAATGATGCCTGGGAGGTGGGAAATCACCTATTTCTCTCACAGCTGCTTGCCACACACCCAAAGTATTGTGTTGATCTGAAAGCAAGTTGTGCTACAATAGCCTATGCCCTATGCCTTCTTCCTTCAGATTCTTTCTTATATTTTCTGTTTAGGACTGGCATAAGTTTTTAAGAGTACAAAAAAAGAAGAAGTATATATAAAAATTATTCATTAATTCCCCTATATTGGTTTATTTTTATTTCAAGAAAATATTTGCTGTTTTTTCCAAATAGTTTATCCATTTAATTGCCTGGTTAGTTTCTCACCTTGACCTTTGTGGTGGTTTGGAACTGTACATACACCAGAAAATCATGTTCTTTAATCATGTTCTTAAAGTTAATCCATTCTTGAGGGTGTGAACTCATGGGAAGTAAGAACTTTTGATAAGGCTAATTCAATTAAAGTGTGACCTACCTCAATCAGAATGGGTCTTAAACCTCTTTCTGTAGTCCTTTATAAGAGAATGTAAATTCAGATGAAAAGAAAGCGACAAGAAGTTAAAAGCAATGAAACCCAGAAGAGGGAGAGACAGCAGATGCTGCCATGTGCCTTGTCATGTGGCAGAGGAGCCAAGGATTGCTGGCAGCCAGTCTTTGGGAACAAAGCATCACCATGATTATGCCTTGATTTGGACATTTTCTTGGCCTCAAACTGTAAGCTAGTAAATTCCCATTGTTTAAACCAACCCATTTCATGGCATCTCCTTTAGGCAACCTAGGAAACTAAAAAAAAACTTTCACCAAAAATTACATTTCACTTCTGGTCAACCAAAATGGCAGCATGAGACTCCCCAGAATTCTGTTCCCCAAAAGAATATTTGAACAACTAGTGAAAACTGGCAGAGAATCTTCCTTAGATATCCAGCAAACAAGTGGAGGATTGCAGTGACTGGGCAAGCACAAATAAATGAAACTTAGAAAATATAGGAAAAGCTCATAGCGTCTTTACTGGCTCCACTCCTAACTCCTTCCCAGCTTGGTGTGGAGCTAAACTGCACTCACAGTGTGGATTTCTGGCTTCATTCTTAAAGGAGAAAAGTAACCCCTAAGTGCATGTATGTTTGTGCCAATCTATCTGGTAACATCCTGAAGGATTAAACCAGGACACCCATCACTGACTCACCTTCCAGGAACTTTCCCTGCATATAAAAGCAGTCTGCAGATACCTAAATCAGTATAAGAAATAATCAAAATGAAGCAGCCTAAGGCAAAGATTACCAGCTTTAAAACATAAAATAGGATACCTGTGGCAGTTTGATATTATTTATGAATTCCAAAAGAGACATTGATTATGTTTGTAAACTGGTCTGTTCCTCTAGGCATGATTGCTCTTTGGTTATATTAGATTCAGCTGAGATGTCTGATTAAATTATGTTAAAATTAGGGCTTTGACTCAACCATGTCATTAGAAGGTAACTCGGTTTGAGTCCCCACCCACTCCCCTCTTGTGGGGCTATATATACAGACACTCATTCAGGGAGAAGATAGACGTAGATATAGAAAAAGGGACAGCAGAAGAGAGAACTTGGTTTTGACACTGGAGCCCTGGGAGAGCTGAGCCATTCACCAGTTTACAGCTGACCTTGTGAAGAGAAGAGAGCAGCTGAGTCCAGAAAGAAACAAACCCAGGGAAGAAAGATGAGCCCTATGCCAGCCTACAACTGAGATTGGAAGAAGCTGGACCCACGGAGCCTTAAGAAGGAAGAGGAAGGCTGAACTCTCACAAACACCAGCCGCCATCTTGCGTCAACACATGGCAACAGACTTTGGGTGAGAAAGTACCTCTAATGCTACCTTGAGTTGGACTCTTTAGGGCCTTGTGACTGTAAGCTTCTACCTCAAATAAATACCCTTTATAAAAGCCAACAGAGTTCTGGTACT
Source organism: Tolypeutes matacus (assembly GCA_026826555.1). Taxonomy (NCBI): domain Eukaryota; kingdom Metazoa; phylum Chordata; class Mammalia; order Cingulata; family Chlamyphoridae; genus Tolypeutes; species Tolypeutes matacus. Next base: position 213,236 of record JAKSZT010054457.1, read on the forward strand.
TCACATCAGCACCCCTTTGGCTGACTAAAACAATACCTAAAATAGGGGGGAAATCTGTTTCATAGGGAGAAAAGAGGACATATGGATCCCTGTAAACAGGGAATTCTTAGGGTCCAAGTACATGCCCAAAACAAGATACATGCCCGGAAAACACTAAAGAGGAACCTGTGCTTTCACCTCAGATTGATCTTCTTGATAAGAAGGCTAAGCTCTGAAGGAGAGCAAAGAATACTACCTGTCCAGCCAATACAGAGGTCAATTTGCAAAGATTACAAAAGAACCTTTTCATTTATTTCTTTTTGTTAGTTCCTGGCACTCAAAAAATCCCTATCATTTCATTATCTTGATGCAAACTTAAAGAATAAACAGCTCAGAAACCAAGTTCCAGGGTTAACCCATCAAATTTTTAAATGTATAGTGAGGAAGAAATATTACAAAACAAACAAAGACCCAGGAAATGATGATCCATTCCAAGGAACAAGATAAAACATCAAAAACCAGCCGTGAAGAATATCAGATAAAGACATGTTTTTTTTAATGATCTTAAATATGCTCAAAGAGCTAAAGGAAAATGCACAGAGAGAACTAAAGGATATCAGGAAAATGGTGAACAAAATGATAGTCTCAGTAAAGAAGTAGAAATTATAAACAGGAACCAAACAAATATGGGAGTTGAAGACCACAATAACTGAAATTTAAAATTCCCTAGCAATTTCAACAACAGATTGTAGCTGAAAGAAAAACCAGTGAACTTGAAAATAAGACAATTGAAGTTATCCAGACTGAGGAGCAGAAAGAAAAAGTGAAAAAAAGTGAACAGAGTCTAAAAGACCTGTGGGACACCCTCAAGCATACCAGTATACATATTATGAGTATACCAGAAGAAGAAGAAAGAAAGGGGCAGAAAGAATATTTGGAAATTCCAAGATTTAATGAAAGACAATATGCAAATTCAAGAAGCCCAATGAGTCTGAAAGATGATAAACTTGAAGAGAATCATCCATAAACATTATAATCAAACTGGAAAATGCCAAAGGCAAAGAGAGAATCCTGAAAGCTGAAAGAGAGAAGCAGCAGATCATGTACAAGAGAGCCCCAATAAGATTAAGTGTCAATTTATCATTAAAAACCATGAAGGCAGGAAGGCAATGGGTTGAAATATTTAAAGTGCTGAAAGAAAATAAATGCCAACAAAGAATTTTATATCCAATGTGACTATATTTCAAAAATGAAGGTGAGAGTGGTGTATACACATGATGGAATATTATGCAACAGTAAGAAGAAACAAAGTCGTGAAACATAATGACAACATGGATGAACCTGAAGGACATTAGGTTGAGTGAAGTAAGCCAGACACAAAAAGACAAATGTAACAGTTTGGTATTGTTTATGGATTCCAAAAATAGATATTTGGTTGTGTTGGTAAACTGGTCTATTCCTCTGGGCATATTAGATTGTATTAGATTCAGAGGTTTTGATTTTACTTTATTAAATCAAGATTAGGGCTTTTATTTGACCACGTCATTAGGACATGCAGGTTTGAGTCCCAACCCCCTTGGTGGGGATTAAACAGACTTTCACACAGAAGTAAATACATGGAGAAGGAGAACACAGAAGCAGATACACAGGAAGAGAGAATGCTCCATAGACACAGCCTACGGAAGAGAGATGAGCCTGATAGTCTATAGCTCACCTTGCGGAGAGAACAGAGCAGCTGAGCCTGGAAAGCAACAAGCCCTGGGGAAAGTGACTAGCCTTATGCCAGCCTAAAGCTGAGAACAGGAGAAGCTGGAACCATGGAGCCTTCGGAGGAAGAGGAAGGCTGAACCCTCACAGACGTTGGCAGCCATTTTACTCCAACACATGGCAACAGACTTTGGTGAGGGAAGTAAATTACAGTTTATGGCCTTGTGACTGTAAGCTTCCACCCCAAATAAATACCCTTTATAAATGCCAACAGATTTCTGGTACTTTGTATCAGCACCCCTTTGGCTGACTAATACAACAAATACTGTATGAACTAAATATATTGTGTAAACTCATGGAGTTAAGAATTAGAATATACATCAACAGAAAATAGAATGTGGGTAGAAAATGGAAATCTGAGAGTTAATCTGTGCAGAATTGGAAAAAAAAAGGTTGTTTGTAAATCTTTGGAAATGAATAGAAATGATGAAAGCATATCATAGTGTTTGCAACTAGCAGAGCTATTATATGAGTATGACAGTAGTCGAAAGGGAAAGTCCAAGTTCATGTATATTACTAGAAGGAAAGCTAAAATCTTTAACATGGGGCTTTATGAGATAGTAAAACCTCATGTAAAACACGAATATGAGCAATATTGCATAAATAAGACTGTTTTTTAGAAAATATAAATACAAATATACTGGAGAGAAGGAAAACAAATAGCCCTATGTACAGCAGGGGAAGCATAAAGAGATTAAGAGGTGATGAGTTTTGTTTGTTTGTTTTTTGTTTATTATTATTATTATTGGAATAATGAAAGTGCTCAAAGAATGACTGAAGTGATGAATGCACAAATATGTGATTATACTGAATACCACTGATTGTACAGTTTGTATGGATTTATGCTTTATTAATATGTGTCAATAAAAAATAAATGTCTTAAAATTTAAAAAGTAAAAAATGAAAGTGAGATTAAGATATTTCAAGATAAAGCTGAAGGAGTTTAACACCACTAGCCCTGCCCTATAAGCAGTGCTAAAAGGAGTTCTTCAAATTAAATGGAACGGATACTAGACTATGAGCATAAAGAAATAATGATCACAGTAAAGGTAACAGCATAAGTAATTAAAATGCCAATATTAATATACTGTATTTTTATTATGTAACTCACTTTTTACTTCTTTTGAAGGATCTAACATTCAGATGCATAGAAAGTAATGAGAAATCTATGGTTTTGGACACACGATGAATAGTGATATGATTTGCAACATGTACAACACAAAAGTGAGGAGACAAAGGGTTATAGGAACATAGTTTGTGTATTAATGTTATTAATGTTAAGTTGGTATGAAATCAAACGTGATTGTTATCGATTTAAGATGCGAAATTTAAGCCCTAAGGTCACCACAAAGAAACTATATGAATAATACAGAGAGAAGGAAATGAGAGGGGACTCAAATTGGTTTGCTGGAAAGATCAAATAAATATAAAAGTAGGCAGTAATGGGAGAATTAAGGGACAAAAAGACATAAGACTGAAAAAAAAACAAAATGGCAGAAGCATTATCAAACACCTTTTTCATTGGTTTCGGTCAAATTCAGTAAGTATTCTTCATTTATCCTCTGTGGTGACAGAACAGCATAACGGCTAAGAATATGGGCTCTGGAGTCACGCTGTCAGTTCAATCACTTGCCAGCTGCATGGAGTTAGGCGTGTTACTTAATTCCCTAATTTTAGTTTTCTTGTTAGTAAAATGGGGAACCAAAGTAGATAATTTGTGTAAAGCATTTAGCACATTGCCTGGCAATAGTAAGCATTCAATACATTTTATTTATTAAAATAGCAAGGAGCAAGTAATACAGTCTTTGCACAGTATATTCCAATTACAGGTCATCAGAACACTTGAAAGTAACTCTTAGAACCATTCTGCAATTGTTTTGTTGCCAAAAGTTAGACATAGCCTGAGGGAACCTATTTTAGTCTGGGTTGAGTGAAACTACAGTTCCTCAGCTTAATTGAAAATTTTCCTAAGTGTAAGCAATAAACTATAACTTTCCTAATTAAAAAAAAAAAAACTTTCCACAGAATCCTTTGCAATAAATGAAAGATGCTTTTATAACCAAAATTTATGTAATTATATTATTTTTAGTTACTTAAATCAGAAACTCCAAATCTACACAGATATTTCAAATAAGACACAAAAATTTAAATTGATATATTGAAAACTTTTGGCCTAGCCATCAGCAAACTCCAGTGGCATCTATTATGCCAAGGCATTTAAGGATATTCAATGAAATGTGCAAACATTTATTAAAAATTTATTCTATGTCAAGCTCTGTGCTAGGAATAGAGAATATAAAGCTCCTAAGTACTAGCCTTCAAAGAGTTCGTAATCTAGAAAAGGAAACAGACAAAAAATATTTAAAAGCATGTATGAAGTGTGATGATATAGATATGCTTAAACTGGTCAGGGAAGTCCAAAGAGAAACAAGAAATCAAAATAGAATGGAGAGATGGTAGGATCACAGAAATCTACAAAGAAGTGATACCTTTGTACTTCACCATAAAGAATGAGTAAGAATTTTTCCAGGCTGGCAGGATAAATATAAAATGGAGGACTAAACGTATAAGGCATGCTTGTTTCTCACTGATACAAAGTCCTTTAACCAGGCCGAAACACCCCTTCACAATTTCCCTATATACCTGAAAATGCACATGCAAAGGCAAACAGAGCTTGGAAAATTCTCCTCCCACACCAATCACTAAATCATCCTTGACTTACCTATCCTGCTATTAGTGACCTGCTTTCCCCGTTAAATATTAGTGACCTGCTAGACTTTCAGACAACTAGGAGAATGAAATAAGGCATTACAGAGATTAGGATAAAATTGGAAACAACACAAAGGAACATAGACATACTGAAAGCACAGTAAGTAACATAGAGCACAATCTTACAAAGACTGAGTAAAATTAGAAAGAAAAGGGTGGTTTGGGAGATGGATGAGTGCCTGGAGGTGGTGGAGCATTTTGACCCTGGTGAGTTGTGTAAGATGCTGCTGGCTCTGACAGCACTTAATCGGCGGTCTGTGCCCTTGCTGCAGGTCATCTCCTATCACCTGGTCTAGAAGCCTTTATCTTGACCAAAGGCACCCTCTTGGACCTGGCCTATGCCTATAGCAAACCCAACTTCTATCAGACCCAGGTATTCAGCGCCTGGCAGACGACTTGCTATCCTACCTGTCCAGCTTGACGTCCACTGCGCCAAGTCCTTCGCCTTCCTCAAGTGGCCGAACAGGCCCTTATTTGAGGTCTTTGCCCAGCATATCCTGAACAAAGTCAAGAATGTTGCATCTGTGCAATGTGGTCCTGGCTTTTGCCCGTCTGAACTTCCATCCAGAACATGATGAGTTCTTTAGCCCAGTGCACAGGAAGCTGGCATCAGAGCAGGCAGGCCTGCCCCCAGCTCTCTAGGTGGACGTGGTGTGGTCCTTGTGTGTGCTGCAGCAGTTGCAGGGGGCCCAGCTGCGAGCCATCCCCTGCCCGGAGTTTCACGCCCAGTTTTTAGATGGTGAGTCTCTGAGGGAGCAGGGCACCTTTCAGAAGCTGCTCCACATCAACGCCACCACCCATCTAGAACACCCCGAATACACAGGCCTCTTCTTGCCAGCCTTAGCCTTGGTCCCCATACCCACAGACCTTGACAGGAAAGAGACCCCCTTGCAGAAGGAACAACAGAGAACTCTGAAAGGGGTTCTGGGAAGTGCTGCTTTGCAGTGGCCATGCAGTAAGGCTGGGTTCTGGACACTGAGGTGCTGCTGGATACTGGCCCTGTGGGACTTTGTTGCCCCTATCTTTCCCAGCCAGCCCGGAGCCAACCATTGCCCCATGGGGCCAAGAGGCTAGCTTTCCTGCTATGAGAGTTCCCCAACTTCAACAGACAGAGCAAGGACTTGCTAGGTCACTTTGTCCTGACTTAGCACCACGTGCTGGCTGCCAGCTTCCTGATGGTGGATGTCCCTTTCTATGAGTGGCTAGAATGCAAGTCTGAATGGCAGAAAGGTGCCTACCTCAAGGACAAGATGTGCAAAACTGTGGCAGAGGAACTGGCCAAGTGATCCTGTCCCCTCAGCGTGGACTGTATGCCCAGTGGCTCCCCTTGGGCTGTGGTCAAGGAAAAGATATCACACTTCAGGATGAACCTTCTCTGTACAAGACCTTGGCCAAAAGTCGGGATGGTGGCCAGCAGCCCTGAGTGGCGAATTTTCCTCTGGTGGATAATAAAAAATAATAATAATTTTTTTAAAAATTCTTTTTAATTAAAAAAAAACTCTTTAGTCCCCACACACACACCAGCCCCCTGGACAAGAAGCCAGCATCTTCTTCAATGCAGCCGGCCCGGCCTGGGCCAGGCTGGGCCTGTCTGCCTGCTCCCTCTGCCAAATAATTACTATTTTTGTTTGCTTTCACCCCAGTTGCCAGTAAAGCACAAGCTTGTATATCTCAAAAAATAAATAAATCATAAAAAGTAAAGACTCCAGCACAGGCTGACTTTCCTTACAATCATTTGCATAAATAGTATTGCCAAAGAAAAGAATCAAAAGACAAGAAAAAAAAAAAAAGGAAGATATGATTAAATAAACATCTCAGATAATAAAAAGAACTAAATCACAGGTTAAAAAAAGAACATTTCCATGAGAAAATGGAACCAGATTAATAACTTATGGTAATAATAATAGTTCACATTTATTGAAACATAACTATGTGCCAAACATTGTTCTGTGTTTTACATACCTCATTTAATCCTCATGACTCTATGACATAAGCACTATTATTATCTGCATTTTTACAATTGTAATGAAACAGATTTAGAGAATGGTATCTACACAAAATTATCAAGTCACTTTTATAGAAAAAATTCAGACCAGTTGTAACTTCTCCAGTAAAACATTCAGTGTTAGAAGATAGTGGCAAATCACTCACAATGTCTTCAAGCAAAAATGTAAACCCCCAAATTTTATATCCAACCAAACTGTTAGTCAGGCATAAAGGTGGCAGAAAACTATTTTTAAATATTGTGAAACCTAGAGAACATAATTTATATAACCTTTGGTTAAGAAACTGCTAGAGGATAAATTTCAGCCAAATAAGTAATGAAAGCTTAAATAACTGCAAAATGATTGACATTAAATGTTTGATTGTAGGACCAAGATTTAAAATTATATGAGGATTTTTGTTAAAGGATCAAAAGTAAATGTTATAAACACAAACAATGTAGAAATGATGTTATGAATAAAAGTCATAATTAAAGGAGTAAGTGAGAAATAGCATAAATATCTTTTTTCTTTTTTATTGAAGTATATCATACATACATGCACATACTTGAACAATAAGTGTATAATAAAAGTTGTGAACTTACAAAATAAACGTGCATATCATAATACAGGGCTCCCATACATCACCCTACCACCAATACTTTGCATTATTGTGAAATACTTGTTACAAACTATGAAAGAGCATCATCAAAATATTAACATTAATTATAGCCCATTACATTTGGGGTATTTTTCTCCAACCCACCCAATTATCAACACACTGTATTAGTATTATATATTTGATATAGATCATGACAGAATGTTCTCATGTATGTTCTGTTAATCACAGTCCTTCTTCCATTACTGAATGCGCTGTGTTATACAGTCCCACAGCATAAATATCTTGATTTCCCCATTTTATGTAGCTGGAAACCAAAAGGTATTATTTAAAACTGTTTAATTAAGTATTAGATATATAAGTATATTTAAAGTTATAACGAATACTAAAAAATCATAAATCCACTCAAACTGGCAGTGGAGGAGTGTAAAAGGAGAAATTAGATCATTGCTTATAACAGTAGATATGCTATATAGTGGTTAAATATTTTAAATAAGTTCTAATTATAAAAACAAACACTGTAAACAACATGAAGCTTCCATATTATCAGAGAAAATATGCAAAATAAAATAAACACACATCATTTATAGAGAAAATTTTAAAGTGAAAAATAAAAGAGAAGCAACAGAAATAAAAAGCATAACATATTATGCTAGAACCAAGAGCAATTATAATTACCATCCAAAAAGGCAAATAGGCTGAGCTAATCTATTAAGTCATGAAACACAGCTAAATGTTGCATACAAGAGACACATGTAAAACAAAATGGCTTTCGATCCCACAACTCATGCAAAATTAGTGGCGGGTGGATATGAAATAGATCAAAGATTTAAACAAGAAAAATGAAGTTACAGATAAACAATAAAAAAAATAGGATAATTTTTAATAGTATAATCTTAAAGTGGGGAAAATCTCTGTAAAACAATTAAATTTTTTTGATAAATGTATTTACATAAAACAGCAACAACAGCAAAAATTCTACATTGCCAAAGCCAAGTTAAAAGACGAATGAAAATCTGGGGAAAATATTTTCAATTCAAAACACAAAGGGATAATTTCAATAATATGAAGAATGCTCTTACCCTATAATCTACATGATAAATTGCATTATGTTTCAAAATATTCAAAGCCCTTCATGTAGGATGATTATTATCCCCATCTTGTTGAATGCATGGGGAGCCACCTTTGTTTTGACTGAAGGAATCTGGGCAGAATTGATACATCACACTTTTAAGCAGAAGCTTTAAGAGCCACCTTTCTCTTTTCCCTTTGCAACATGATCAACAATACATAGAGGCTTCAGCTACAGTCTAGATCATGGAATAAAGATTACTTAGATCAGAGCTGTAGCCAACCCACAGTAGACATGTAACATGAACAAGAAATAAATTATTTTGGTTTTAAGTAAAAGATAACTGTTATACTAAGAAATGATGGACAACACAATAGATCTGTGTTGGTCAATTTCTTAAGTTAGGAATACTGCATCCAAAGGACCCACTTTTGAAAACTATCACTTTGCCACCCTAATTTCTATATACATCAGAGAAACAAGAGAAACAAAAGGCTAAGTGGTCTTCCCTGGACCATCCAATTTCAATGACAGAGGATGAGCAAGTAACTAGCATACTTATTTCTAATTCTTGAGTCAAATCTTTGGAACTGCCATTTTCATGTAGTCTTGTCCAATTGATTTATAGTTTTCCATACTTAATATTGATTTGAAAGTATAGTATTGCCTATAATTTGATCATTCTTTTAGTAGTATATTGTCTGATACTAGAAAAAAAGTAACACATTAAGGAAATTAGAATCTGTTTCAAAAGCAATTTTATCTTAGAAATTGAAAGCTATTGACACCAAACTTCTAAAAACACTTGACCTAATCCTTGATTTTCTTTCTTGCTGCCCACATGTATTGTTCTCCTCACAAACTCCGTTGTTCTCACTCACTCCATGAAGGCAACCACTATAATAAATTGATATGTGTTCTTTCGATATAAGTAAATGATCATTTTATATACATATGTATATAAATAATATGTAGTAAATATTTGCATGCTTTAAAATTTTATATTTAATCTTAATACACTGTAGTTAACATTCTGCAATCTATTTTTTTCACTCAGCATTGTTTCTGTGATCTATTCATATTACAACATATAGATCTAATGAGTTATTTCATTTATATTGAGATAAAATTTTATATACAGTGAAATGCCCTTATCTTAAGTGTACAATCTGGTAATTTGGTGAACATATACACAAATGTAATGACATCCCAATCAAAAATCAAAATATTTTCATTACCCCAGAAAGTTTCTTCATGCTCCCTTCAGTCAGTTGTCATTTTGTTGAGGTAATCAACCACTGTTCTGATTTCTATTACCAAAGATTAGATTTGCCTGTTTTGGGATTCATTTGCTGGACACAGGTTTTGAAAGTTATTTACATTGTTACATATAATAGCAGTTTTTTTTTTCTTTTTTATTGCTAAGCAGTATGTATTTCAATTTGTTAAGTATATACCTAAGAGTGGAATTACTGGCTCATAAATTAAATGTGTGTTTAATTTTATAAGAAATTGCCTTATAGTTTTCCAAATTGAGAGTTCTGTTGCACTACATCCTCAGTAATATTTGTATTATTAATATTTTAAATTTTAGCCATTCCAGTGGGAGTAAAGAGATAATTCATCGTGAATTTAGTTGCATTTTCTTGGCAACTAATGATGCTGAGCAACTTTTTATTTGCTTGTTGACCATTTGGGTATCCTTTTCAATGAGGTGTCTGCTCAAGTCTTTTGACTATTTTTATTGGCCTCTGTCTTTTTATAGCATCACTTGATTACCTTAGCATTTTAACAGTTTTCTCTATTTTTGGGGGGGTTTTAATGTTTCTTTATTGCCAAATTCTTTTAATGTCCTTTTCTCATTATTCTGTTATGTTTTTATGTTAGTATCTCTTTTACCTCAGATGAGAATGAGGTCATCCCCAGACTCTCTCACATGTTGATATTTTGACCTCCCATGAGTGATGAATGTTCTTAATGGCATCTAGAATGGTGAATCCTTTCCAGAATGCTTTCAATTGACGTGGCCCAGATTCATCAGAGGAATCTCTATCTATGGGAGCTATAGCTTTACAAAATGTATTTCTTAAATAATAAGACTTGAAAGTTGAAATGACTCATTGATCCATGGGCTGCAGAATGGATGTTATGTTAGCAGACATAAAAACGACATTGATCTCATTGTACATCTCATCAGAGCTCTTGGATGACCAGATGCGTTATCAATGAGCAGTAGTATTTTGAAGGAATCTTTTTTTTCTGAACAGTAGGTCTCAACAAGAGGCTTAAAGAGTCAGTAAACCATGTCATAAATAGATGTGCTGTCATCCAGTCTCTGTTGTTCCATTTGTAGAGCACAGGTGTGTAGATTTAGCCTAATTCTTAAGGGACCTAGAATTTTCAGAATGGTAAAAGAGTATTGGCTTCAACTTCAAGTGACCGGTTGCATTAGCCCCTAACAAGAGCATCAGCATTTCCTTTGAAGCTTTGAAGTCAGGCCTGACTTCTACTCTCTAGCTAGGAAAGTACTAGATGGCATATTCTCCCAATAGAAGGCAGTTTCGTCTCCATTTAAAAACTATTGTTTAGTGTAGCCATCCTCATCAATTATCTTAGGTAGATCTCTGGATAACTTGCTCCAGCTTCTACATCAGCACTTGTTGCTACACTTTGCACTTTTATGTTATGGACATGGCATTGCTTAAAACTCATGAGCCAATTTCTGCTAGCTTCAAACTTTTCTTCTACAGCTTCCTCATGTCCCCCAGCCTTCCCAGAATTGAAGAGAATTAGGTTCTTGCTCTGGATTAGGCTTTGGCTTAAGGAAATTTTGTGGCTGGTTTGACCTTCAAGCCAAACCACGCAAATTTCTGCCATATCAGTAATACAGCTGTTTTGCTTTCTTATCACTTTTTTGTTCACTGGAGTAGCACTTTTAATTTATTTCAAGGACTTTCCTTTTGCATTCACAACTTGACTGACTGGTACAAGAGGCCTAGCTTTTGGCCTTTCTCAGCTTTGACATGCCTTCCTCACTAAGCTTTATCATTTCTAGCTTTTATTTCAAGTGAAAGACATGTGTCTCTTTCTTTTACTGGAATACTTGGCCATTGCAGAGTTATTAATTGGCCTAATTTCAATATTGTTATGTCTCAGAGAATAGGGAGGCCCGAGGAAAGGGAGAGAGATGAGGAAAGGGAGAGAGAGATGAGGAAATGGCTGGTCGATAGAGCAGTCAGAACACACACAACATTTATCCACTACATTCACCAGCTTATATGGGTAATGTCCGTGGTGCCTCAAAACAATTACAATTGTAACATCAAAGATCACCAATCACAGATCACCACAGCAGATACAATAATAATGAAAAAGTTTGGAATATTGCAAGAATTACCAAAATGTGACACAGAGCCACAAAGTGGACACCTGCTGTTGGAAAAAATCACACTGATAGACTTGCTTGATGCAGGGCTGCCACAAACATTCAACAGTTTGGAAAAAAAAGAATATCTGCAAAGCACAATAGAACGAAGTATGCCTGTAATATTTTTCTTGTTCTCCTTTCTATTTGAAAAGCAGTTAGCCTAGATCCAATTCTTGTTTGACTTTAGTAGCCATGTAGAACTCTATGACCTGCATATTTATACTCTTTATTCTCTGTCTTGCATTATTTTATCATTTGAATCATTTGGAATTTTATTTAATGGTTTTATATTTTATTACATGAATTAGTTTAATCTTCCACTAAGCATGATAAATATGAAATGTGTTTGATGATATTGGAATCATTTCTGAGTATTGTTTCATAAGTAGAAAAAATCTTTCTTTTAATTCATAGCCAAAGAAAATTTGAAAGGTCATCATTATAAGCCTCCCTGAATCTCTTCAAAATAAAGCAATTTGGAGGTAAATTTTGCAACCATAAGTTGTCAACATTATCTCCAGAGCTAACCTCAGTTGCAGTTCACTCGAAATATCAAATTTTTCCAAATCAGGAGCCAATGTAATCATCTTCATCACACCCAGAGGGCTGGGAAATGAGGTAAGTCTATTACCTAGGTGTACATAGGACTAAGTACCCAGATGACATTTGTAATCATAGAAAAACTGATATATGCCACCTTTCCCATTTTTATTTCCTAGAGTAGCAACTCTTATTTTTATTAAAGGATGCAATGTTTTGGCTTGTCATTGGCTAGGAAGGTGTAAAATTATTCAGTATATTTTCTGAATAATTATGCTCATATGAAAGTCAATCCAGCTACTCAAGAAATTCTTCAAATTCTGTCCAAGATAGATATATATCTTAGTCCCTTTTAAATATTCAATATTCATGACAAAGAAAGCAAAGTTTTTCATTACATATAGCAAAAAAAAAAATTGTTCTGAATAATTTCTAAGGAAAAAAAATTGCACTTGAGTATTGGGAACGTTTTTTTCCCTGCTGTTTTATTGTGATACTGTTACCAAAAGACGCTGAGTAAAATAGACCAAAGTTTTATTGTTACTGTGGCATTTAGATGTAATTATGAATTCCAAAAATATAATTGAATCATGCTTGTAAACTGATCTGTTAATCTGGGCATAATTAGGTTAGGATTAGGGCCTTGAGCCCCACCCCTTGGTGGGTGGGGAATTGAATATAAAAGGCAAGGCAAAGGACAGTTGAAGCAGTCTTTTGAGAAGCAGTTTTGATGTTGGAAAGAAGGCCCCAGGAGAAGAGAAGCAAGCCGTTCACCTGATCATCTGGAAAGAAACACAGCCCCAGGAAGAGAGGAACCCCAGAAGCCTGAACCCTGGCAAACGCCAGCAGCTGTCTTGCTCTAACACATGGCAATGGACTGTGATGAGAGAAGAAACTTAATGCTTTATGGCCTGATATCTGTGGACTTCTACCCCAAATAAATACCCTTTATAAAGACCAACCCATTTTTGGTATTTTACATTAGCACCCCTTTGGCTGAGTAATACAGAATTTGGTACCAGGAGTGGGGTAGTGCTTTTGCATATACCAAAATGTTGAAATGGTTTTATAAATGGGTAAGGGGTATTTTTTGGAGGAATTGTGAAATGCTTGACGGAAAAGGCCTAGATCGCTTTGAAGAAACTGTTGATAACAATATGGACGCTAAAGAGACTTTCTATGATGCCCTAGAATAAATGATGAAACTTTTATTGGAAACTGGAGGAAAGGTGATCCATGTTTTAAAGTTGCAGAGAACTTAACAAGATTAACTCCTGGTGTTATATGGAAGACAGAATTTTAAAATGGCGAACCAGAGCATTTAGTTAAAGAACTTTCCAAGGTAAACTCGGAGAATGTGGCTTGGCTTCTCCTTGCAGCTTATAGCAAAATACTAGACGAGAGAAATACACTAAGGACTGAACTTTTGGGTAAAAAGAAAACAGAAACTAATTCTGGAAATTCCAGGTTTCTGGAAATCAAATTCCCAGATGAAAATGCCCTATTTGAAGACTTTACTAAACGTGGAGCTCATAACTCAGAATTGAAGATGGAGTTATCTCGGAAAGACTTGTGGAAAGTCTTACTGTGTGATGGCTTGGACCCCTGATTCCTGCATGCTAAACCAACAAACTTTTTGAGAGAGCTGTATGAATAAAACCACTGTCACCTTGGACAAAAAAGGACATGGAAAGGAGAGATTGAAGGAGAATCAGCTTTAAGAAGAAAACCATGGAAGCAGAGATCTGGACTTAAGACATCTCCTTGGGCTAAGAGAGGACCCCCACCCATATATACAGAGAGGGTGAGTTTGCCCCTGCAGTTGAAAAGGGTGGATGTCCCCACCCAATGTTCTGGGAGAGTTTTCCCACCCCAGGGTGCAGAAAGGGTGGAGCACATTCCTCAAAGATTAGGGCTGTTAAGGTCAATACCCCATAGGTCTGAGAGGGGTGTACCTGTCCCCCATGGATTAGAGAAGACCAGGTGGTCAACCTATTGCTCTGAGAGGGTTGAACCTGTATGCCAAAGGTTAGGGAAGGCCAGGTGGTCAACTCGTTGCTCTGAGAGGGTTGAGCCTGTATGCCAAAGGTTAGGGGGAATGTTATCTTTACCTCACTGTACTAGGGGGGCTAGGACTCTAACCCAAAATTGGGTAAGGTGTGACAATCACCCCAACACCCTTGGGTGGTGAGGTCTGGAGCTTGGTTGACACCCAGATGCTTGATGAGGGTGGAACCAAGAAAATGGCCATTGGGGAAGCCTGTGGAAAGGGTGGGTTCCCATGTGGCCCCAGGGAAAAGAAAACATCTTCTTAAAAATGACTCTCAGACTTTGAAATCGAATGGAGGATGCCCTGCAAGTTTACTGAACTGTAGAGGATCCCCGACTCATTTTTAACATCCCAATTTCTCCTTATAATATTGAAAATGTTTATCTTTTGTCTTTCCATTTGTGTATTGGAAGCATTTAAATGGTTTTGTAAGATTCAGAGGTCTATAGCAGATGAGACTTTGCCTGAAGACAAACTGTATTTCTTTAAAATGATTTTGATATGATTTTGTACTTGGATTGTTACTGATTTAAGTTTTTTTAAATATTGTAATGTCTTTTTGGAATTCAGAGGGTGGAATGTGGCAGTTTGATGTAATTATGAATTCCAAAAATATAATTGAATCATGCTTGTAAACTGATCTGTTAATCTGGGCATGATTAGGTTAGGATTAGGGCCTTGAGCCCCACCTCTTGGTGGTTGGGGAATTGAATATAAAAGGCAAGGCAAAGGACAGTTGAAGCAGTCTTTTGAGAAGCAGTTTTGATGTTGGAAAGAAGGCCCCAGGAGAAGAGAAGCAAGCCGTTTGCCTGATCATCTGGAGAGAAACACAGCCCCAGGAAGAGAGGAACCCCAGAAGCCTGAACGCTGGCAAACGCCAGCAGCTGTCTTGCTCTAACACGTGGCAATGGACTGTGATGAGAGAAGAAACTTAATGCTTTATGTCCTGGTATCTGTGGACTTCTACCCCAAATAAATACCCTTTATAAAGACCAACCCATTTTTGGTATTTTACATTAACACCCCTTTGGCTGACTAATACAGTTACCCATTATTATAATAACACTGAAAATGCATACAGTAGGAAATTAGTCAGATAACCCCTCCAGAAGCTTGGGACTGTTTAATCACTGCCAATTCAAAGCTATATTTTGCAAGAATGAATCTTCTAGATGAGAAAAATAACAAATAATCTGGGGGACTTGTGGGAAGGTGGCATCTGAATAAGCAGGCAAGACACAACTCTCTAGCATAAACAATGGAGAAAGAGTGAAAACCTGTCTGAAGGACCTACTTTGGGGGTCAGCAGACCAGGACAATGCTACACAACTTCCAGGAGGATGAGGAATAGAGAGATGAGGAACCCAAAAGAATAAACATGAGTTACCAAACCCCCAAGGCAGCCCCACCCCCAAGATTTTAAGCTGGGGTAAAACCTCTGGCTCATTGTAGCCAAGATGGGGGCAGGTATCTTTCTCCCTGCCAGTTGTACCAAAGTGGCATCAGCAGGGAGGGGGGAGGGGCTGGGGGGGGATGTTCATCAGTGAATTCAGTCAGCACAGGCCACGTTGAATCTCGGCTCTGGCCAGACCAAAACACAGGAAAATGGAGATTTTCTCTCCGTGGAAAAGTGCACTGACAAGTGGCATCTGCTGGCCAGTCTGAAAATTGCATGGACAAAAACTACTTTTAGGGCTCTCTATATCCTAACTCCTGGGAGAAAATCTGTGCCCCATTACTGAATCCCTGGCCCAATTTTGATAAGCTGAACCAAATATCAAAGAAGTTCTCTGAAAAAAAAAAAAAAAAACAATAGGCAAGAGAGAGAAATTGACCATCAGAGTAATTCACCAATGTATTCAGATACCTCAAAATCAGCAAAAAATTCCAAGCCATACTAGGAAAAAGGAAGAGATGACTCAACCAAAGGAACAAAATATCCTGAAGAGATACAGGATTTAAAACAATTAACTAAAAATAATCGCATAACTCTCTTAAATCATTTCAAATAATTGAAAGAAAATGGGATGAAAGAGATAAAGGATATTAAAACGACACTGGATGAGCATAAAGGACAATTTGAAAGCAAGCGAAGAAAAGTAGCAGAGCTTATCAGAATGAAAGTCATGATGGATAGATTAAAAACATATTAGAGGCACATAAGAGAAGATTTTAATTACTCAAAGCCAGAATTAATGGTTTCCAAGATAGAACATCTGAACTGGAAAGGAGAGAAGAACAGAAAGAGAAGAGAAGAGAAAAAATGCAGCAGGGTCTCAGGGAATTGAGCAACAATGTAAAATGCACAAACATACACATTACTGGTGTCCCAGAAGGAAAAGAGAATGGAAAAAGGACAGAAAGAATATTTGAGGAAATAATGATGAAAAATTTCCTAACCCTTATGAAAGACATAAATATCACTAGCCAAAGAGGACAATGCATCAAAACAGAATAAATCTGAATAGAACTATGCCAAGACACCTATGATTCAGAATAACAAATATCAGAGATAAAGAGAGGATTCTGAAAGCAGCAAGAGAAAGGAAAACATCACATTCAAGGGAATTTCAATAAGTTTTAAGGGCTGACCTCTCATTAGAAACCATGCAAGAGAGAAGAAATTGGTAAAATGTATTCAAGGTACTGAAAGAGAAAAACTGCAAGCCAAGAATTCTGTATCTGGTAAAGTAATCCTTCAAAAATGAGGATGAGTTCAAAGTCTTCAGAGACAAAAAAACTAATAGAATATGTTACCAAAAAAAAACAGAATTACAAGAGATACTAAAGGGAATGCTACAGCCTGAAAGGAAAAACAAGAGTGAGAAATGTGGAGTAGAGCATTGAAATGAAGATTATTAGAAAGGGTAAATTAAAGGGTAAGAAGACAGACAATAGTACGATATGACAACAGAAAGTCAAAGGACAAAATGGAAAGGGTAAGTGATGCCATTACAGTAATAACATTGTATATTAATGGCTTGAACTCCCCAATCAAAACACATAGACTGATAGAAGGGATTAAAAAATATGAGCCTCCTATATGCTGCCTACAAGAGACCCACCTCAGATGAGAGGACGCAACCAGGTTAAAAGTGAAAGTTTGGAAAAAAGATAATCCATGCAAATTTAATGCAAAAAAAGCAAGTGTAGCAACACTAAATATTGGACAAAATAGATTTTAAATGCAAAACTGCTATAAGGTATGAAGATGGTTGTTATATATTAATAAAAGGGGCAATCACCAAGAAGAAATAGCTATAGTAAATGTTTATGCACCTACCATGAGTACCCCAAAATACAGAGGCACACTATGAAAAGCTAACGTGAAAAATAGATATCTCTACAATAATAGTTGGAGACTTCAATACACCACTGTCAGTATTGGATAGAACATCTGGACAGAAAACACATAAAGAACTATGGACTAGAGTGGACTTGATGGTATTCTCTTGTTCACATATGGTGATTCTAGCAATGCAAGAAATTATAACAATGAGGTGGAGCCAGTGGCCACTTGACACTTTTGGGGTAGGGAGGGGATGAGCAGTTGAAATACAGGGGCTTCTTTGGGAGTTGGAGGTTGTCCTGAGTACTGTTGTGGCAATGGATGTAGGCCATTTTAAATCAGCACACACCACTAAGAACTGAGTGGGAGAGAGTGTGGTCTACAGTGTGAACTGTGGTCTATGGTTGGTGGCAAGGCTCCAGGATGTGTAAGTTCATTGAGGTTGGTGGGCCACACTGTGGGAGATGTTTGTGTGGGATGTGGTGGGAGGTGTGGGAGGTGGGCAACATGGGAATCCCAGTGGGTTCCGTGTAATATTTTAGGTAATCTAAGCACCTCTTAAAATATATGTATATATATATATATAAATAACATTTTTGTAAGCAAATACACATATATGCATATATATTTATATATCATTTTACAAATGTTTGTATGTATTGTGAGAATTTTGATTTTTACCCATAATAAAAAATAAAAAAATAAAAAAATAAAAAAATAAATAAATTTAAAAAAAAAAAAAGAAAACACATAAAGAAACAGAGAAATTGAATAATATGATAAATGTACTAGACCTAACAGACATTTATAGAGCATATAACCCCAAAATAACAAGATATACATTCTTTTCAAGTGCTCATGGATCCTTCTCCAGGATAGATCATATGTTGGGTCACAAACAAGTCCCAATAAATTTTTAAAATTTGAAATTTTTAAATTCATTCTCTAATCATAAAAGAATGAAGCTGGAAATCAATAATGGAGGAAAAAAGGTAAAATTTATAAATATATGGAGATTAAACAACACACCTTTAAATAATCAATGGATCAAAGAAGAAACTACAAGAGACTTCAGCAAATATCTTAAGAAAAATGAAAATGAAACACAACATATCAAAACCTATGGGACCCCACAGGCAGTGCTGAGAGGGAAATTTTTTTTTTATCATTATAAAAATATCCAGTTTTGATTAATTTATTGAACATTTTGATGTCGATCTTTAATATACTTTCAGAATCAGGTGCTTAATATTTTTAATACACAGTTTTTGAGGGAAATTTAGAGCTCTCAATGCTTACTTTAAAAAAGAAGAAAGAGCTAAAACTGAATATCTGACTGCACACCTGAAAGAACTAGAAAAAGAACAGCAAACTAATCCTAAACCACTGAAAAAGTAGTAAAGATCAGAGTAAAAATAAATGAAATCAATAACAAAACAACAATAGAGCAAATCAACAAAACCAAAAGTTGGTTCTTTGAGAAGATCAATAAAATCGACAAACCCTTAGCTAAACTAACAAAGAAAAAATGAAAGAAGACACAAATTAATAAAATCAGAAATGCGAAGGGAGACCTTACCACTGACTCTGCAGAAATAAGAGAGATCATAAGAGGATACTATGAACAATTATATGACAAACACCTACACAATGTAGATGAGATAGACAGATTTCTAGAAACACACGAACCACCTACACTGACCCTAGAAGAAATAGAACGCAACAAACCAATTTCTAGTGAAGACATTAAAACAGTCATCAAAAACCTCCCAAATGTGAAAAGCCAGGGACCAGATGGTTTTCACAGGTGAATTCTACAAATCATTCAATGCTGAACTAATCCCAATCTTGCACAAGCTCTTCCAAAAAATTGAACAGGAAAGAATGCTACCAAACTCATTCTATGAATCCAACATTACCCTAATACCAAAACCAGATAAAGATACTACAAAAAAAGAAAATTACAGACCAATATCTCTAACGAATATAGATGCAAAAATCCTCAACAAAATACTTGCAAACTGAATACAAAAACACATTAAAAGAATTATGCACTATGATCAGGTGGGTTTTATCCCAGGTATGCGAGAGTGGTTCAACATAAGAAAATCAGTTAGTGTAATAAACCACATTGATAAATTGAAGAAGGAAAGTCACATGATCCTCTCGATTAATGCAGAAAAGGTATTTGACAAAATACAGCACCTTTCTTGGTAAAAACACCCCAAAAGATAGGAATAGAAGGAAGCTTTCTCATTTGGTAGAGTGCATATATGAAAAACCTACAGCTAGCATTGTACTCAATGGTAGAAAGACTGAAAGCTTTCCTGCTGAGATCAGGAACATGACAAGGATGCCCATTTTCACCATAATTATTCAATATTGTGCTAGAAGTTCTAGCTAGAGCAATTAGGCTAGATAAAGAAATAAAAGGAACCCAAATAGGAAAGAAAGAAGTAAAACTTTCAAAATTGGCTGATATGATCCTATATTTAGAAATTCCTAAAAAATCCACAACAAAGCTACTAGAATTAATAGACAAGTTCAGCAAAGTGGCAGGATACAAGATTAATATGCAAAAATCAATAGCATTTCTACACTACTATGTGCAGTCTCAGAAGGAAATACAAAAATAATTCCACTTATAGTAGTGACTAAAACAATGAAATATTTAGGAAGAAACTTAACGAAGTACATAAAGGACCTGTATTCAGAAAACTACAAAACATTGCTAAAAAGAAACCAAAGAAAGACTTAAATAAATGGATGACATTTGTGTTCATGGACTGGAGGACTAAATGTCATTAAGATGTCAACTCTACCCAAACTGATTTATAGATTCAACACAATCCCAATAAAAATCCCAACAGTCTTTTTTTTTCTGCAGAAATCAAAAAGCCAATAATCAAATTTATTTAGAAGGGTAAGGGGCATTGAATAGCCAAAAATATCTTTGAAGAACAAATTTGGAGGAATCTCTCTTCCTTTTAAAATAAGTAATATTTTAAAGCATATTACTTAGCTACTGTGGTAAAAAAAAAAAAAAAAACTGCATGGTACTGGCATAAAGACATACAGATTGACCAGTAGAACCAAATTGAGAACTCAGAAATAGACCCTCACATCTACAGTTAAGTAATTTTGATGAGGCTGTTAAGCCCACAGCTGGACCAGAGCAGTCTATTCAATAAATGGTGTTGGGAGAACTGAATAGCCATATCCAAAGAAAGAAAGAGGACCCCCATCTTACACCTTATATTAGTCAGCCAAAGGGGTGCTGATGCAAAATACCAGAAATCTGTTGGTCTTTATGAAGGGTATTTATTTGGGGTAGAAGCTTACAGTTACCAGGCCATAAAGCATAAGTTTCTTCCTTCACCAAAGTTTTTTACCACATGTTAGATCAAGATGGCTGCCAACATTTGCCAGGGTTCAGGCTTCTTGGGTTCCTCTCTTCCAAGTGTTCTATTTCTCTCTGGGCTTAGCTCCCCTGTTTCCTCCACAAGGTCAGATGTAGTCTATGAGGCTCTCTAGGCTCTGCCTCTCTCCACAAGGCCAATTGTAGTCTATCAGGCGAATGGCTTGTCTCTATCTTGGGGCCCTCTCTCCTTCCTCATGACCAAGCTCCTGCATCTACTCACCTACCCAGGCTCCAGCATCAAAACTCCAACATCAAAACTACTATAACTTTGTCCTTTGCCATGCGTTTTATATTTTATTCCCTACCCACCAAGGGGTGGGGCTCAATGCCCTAATCATAACTTAATCATGCCCAGATTAACAGACTAGTTTACAAGCATAACCCAATATCTATTTTTGGAGTTCGTGACTATATCAAACTGCTAAACTGCTACACACCTTAAACAATAATTAACTCAAAATGGGTCATGGACCTATATTTAAAAGGGACAACCATAAAACTCCTAGAAGAATATGTAGGGAAACATCTTCAAGATCTTATGGTAGGTGGTAGTTTCTTAAATCTTATACCCAAAGCATGAGCAACAGAAGAAAAATTATATAAGTGGAACCTCCCCAAAACTAAACACTTTTGCACCTCAAAGGATTTTGTCAAAAGGGTAAAAATGCAGCAGATTCAATAGGAGAAAATATTTGGCAATCACATATCTGATAAGGTTTTAATATCCATGATATATAAAGAGATCGTACAACTTAACAATAAAAAGACAACTATCCAATTAAAAAATGGGCAAAAGACTTGAAAAGACAATTGTCCAAAGAAGAATTACAATTGGCGAAGAAACACATGAAAGAAATATTCAACATCACTAGTGATTAAGGAAATGGAAATCAAAACTGCAATGCATTATCATTTCAAACCTATTAGACTGGCCACTATTAAAAAGTCAGAAAATTGTAAATGTTGAAGAGGATGTGGAGAGATAGGTACACTTATTAACTGTTGGTGGGAATGTAGAATGTTACAGCAACTATAGGGGACTGTTTGGCAGTTCCTAAGGAAGTTACATATAGACTTGCCATGTGACCCAGCAATACCATTGCTAGGTATATACCCAGAAGAACCAAGAGCAGTGACACAAATAGACATCTGCACATCTATGTAAATAGCAGCGTTATTCACAAGAGTCAAAAGATGGAAACAATCCAGGTGTCCATCAACTGATGAATGGATAAACAAATTGTAGCATATACACAGAATGGAATATTATGCAGTAATAAGAAGAAATGAAGTTGTGAAGCATTTAACAATATGGGTGAACATTGAGGACATTATGTTGAGTGAAGCAAGCCAAACACAAAAGGACACATACTGTCTGATTGCACTCTTATGAACTAAATATATTATGTAAACTCAGGGAATTAATAATTAGAATATGGGTCACCAGAGATTGAATGAAAGTAGAGAATGTAAAGCTGATTGTTAATCTCTGCAGAACTGGTTAAAAAGTTTCTTGTATATCTTTGGAAATGAATGTAAATGGTGAAAGCCCATCATGGTGTTGTAACTTGAAGAGCTATTGTATAGTATGAGAGTGGTTGAAATGGAAAGACTAATGGCTTTTATATTACTAGAAGGAAAGCTAAAAAATGTAACAAGGGACTGTATAACATAGTGAAAGCTCATGTAAAATACAAATATGGGTGATAATGCATATATGACTGTATTTACAAAAAATAAATATAAATAGACTAGAGAGAAAGAAACAGAATAGCAACTATGCACAATAGGGGAAGCATAGAGAGATTGAGAGGTGATGAGTTTTGTTTGTTTGGCTGGTTGCTTTTTGTTTTTTAGTATTGTTATTATTATGGGAATAATAAAATGCTCTAAAAATGATTGAAGTGAATGCAAAACTGTGTGATTATACTGAATCCCATTGGTTGTACACTTTGGATGGATTAATGCTTTATTAATATGTATCAATAAAATTTATTTGTTAAAAATAATAATAATCTGTCATCCTGAAGATTCACCTTAGTGAGAAGTGGTATGGGAAATGTAGTGTTGCCCTCTGTCTTATGCCTTATCCTCAAGAAAACTAAAATGGCAGTAGATCACTTAAGAGTCTCAGGAGACATCACATTTCCATGATCTCTGTGATAACCAGCTGTGGAGCTGAGACTACTTAATGAGAGTCACCAATAGAGTTAAATATCTTTTGATTCTTGATTGTGTGCTATCCCTAGACAAATGGGTGCACATTAGAATCACCTGGTGAGCTTTATAACTCCTAATGCCATATCCAACTCCAGACCAATTAAATCATAGGACCTAGGCATCAAATTTTTTTTCACTTTTTTTATTTTTTAAAATATACTTTGACTACATAAATGTTATAGAGAACATACAGGGATTCCCATATGCCCTGCTCCCCACACCTCCTACATTTTCCCACATTAGCAACATCTTTCATCAGTGTGATACATTCATTGCAATTGATAAACACATTTTGGAGCATTGCCACTGAGCATGGATTATAGTTTACATTCTCTCCCATTTGACTCTGTAGGTTATGGCCAGATATATAATGGCCTGTATCTGTCACAGTAATGTCATTCAGGATGATTCCCAAGGCCCAAAAATGCCCTCCTATTACACCTGTTTTTCCCTATCCCTAATCCCAGAACATCCAAGGGTCACTGCTTCTACAACAATGGTATTTCTTCCATTGCTAGAATCACAATAAGTCTTTAGTAGAATACTAGTAAGTTTATTTTAGTACATAGTTTGTTTCCCAGCCCTGAGGACTCTGGGATGGTAATGCCCACACCGTCATTCATTGAAGGGGGCTTCAATCTCATACATCCGATGGATGGGACTCTCTTGCTTGCAGTTGTAGGCACTCTCGGTTCCTTGGTATGTTGTTTGTCCATCATCTCCTCCCTGTTAGTTGTCCTGGGTGAGTCCATTGAACTGGAGAGTAGGTGTTGCAACTTCATTGAGATGCAGGGCTCAGCTGCACATGAACAGCCCAAAGATTTAAGTCTCTTGGATGTACACCTACTAACTCTAGTACTAATTATAGGTTTAAATAGAAGGACAGAAGAGTCATGCATAGGGAAACCACTGCTTAGTCTAACTCAGTCACACTGGGGAGCATAAATTACAGATTAGGGCTCACTGGGAAGGGGCCAAATTCATGAGCTGTCCCTGACTATAGTGTCTGGATGTCTCCATATCCCTGAGGAGCTTCACTATTTGAGGTCATATCTACTTTGGCTGTCAATGAGATCCTGTTGAGATGTGCATAAGCGATACTTCTGAGATGTGCATAAGCGATACTTCTGGGATGGCCTCCTGACTCACTTTGAAGTCTCTTAGCCATACAGACTCATTTGTCTTTAGCTTTTCCCCCTTTTGGTCAAGGTGGGTTTTTGTTTTTGTTTTTTTCCAGATGCACTGCTTGTTGGTACTTGGTAGCAATCCCTCTGTGCCAGGGAAGCTCATCCCCGGGAGTCATGTCCCATGCTGGGGACCAAATTCTGTAGGGCATGCCACAGGCTGGAAATTCCATTAAGAGTTGATGTTGAAGTTTAGAATTGAGTCCAAATTGCTTAGGGGAAGTTGGCAGGGTGATATTGAAGTCTTGAGGCAGAAATTCTTCTGATCGCTAGAATCCTCAGTTCTAGCTGTTAAGACCTGCAAGTGATTGGGTAAGGCACACCCACATCATGGAAGGTACTCCTTTACTTAAGGTCAAAGGATTGTAGAACACTAATCCCATCTATGAAATACCCCCACAGTAACAACTAGACCAGTGCTTGACCAAACAGCTAGACACTATAACCTTGCCAACCTGACACATAAAATTGATGTCACATCAGGTGATTCCATTAAGCGGCCAAATTTGATGTCCAACTTCACATAAAATCAAATAATCAAATAATTTAAATTATATGTAAATAGAAATCAAGAATCTTATTACATAATGAGTAAAATAGCCAAATCAATCAAGGATTTGGTTTAGTTGTGCTCGCTTTTGGTAATAAGTGTACTCTTTCCTACTGATATTGCTCTGTCCTGAAATTAACAACAGGACCTGAATTAGTATTTTAATGAAAAGCTGAGTAAATTCTAAAACCCTTTATTATTGATTTTTTTCAAGATGATTTTTGAGGAATTTCATGTTCAGTTTAAATTTTAGAGAGGGATCTTATATCAGAGTCAAGTCACTATTCTAAAATAAAAAGAACCACAGTTTCAATCTAAAAGAAAAGATTGCTTATAAAATATTTAGGGGGAGAAGACATTTAAAAACACATGATTTATTCAGCATAAAAACAAAATGAACAAATTAAAGTGATTTTGCAAAATAACTGGGAAGAGAGAAAGTGGATATGGCTCAAGTGATTGTGCTCCCACCTACCACATGGGGTGTCCTGGGTTCAGTTCCTAGGGCCTCCTGGTAAAGGCGAAGCTGGCCTGCACCATGGAAAGCTGGCCTGCACTGTGGAAAGCTGGCCCATACTGCAGAGAGCTGACCCATGCCAAATTTACACAACAAGATGATGCAACAAAAAAGAGACACAGAGGAAAGACAATGAGAGACACAACAAACCAGGGAGATGACGTAGCTTAAGCAATTGGGTGCCTCTCTCCCATGTCAGAGGTCCCAGGATCAGTTCCCGGTGCCTCCTAAAGATGAGAAGACAAGCAGACACAGAAGAACATACAGCACATGGACACAGAAAGCAGACAGTGGGCGCAGGTGGTGGGGGCTGGGAGGGAATAAATAAATTTTTTTTAATTATTTAAAATTTTTAAAAAATTATTAATAGCATAAAAAATAACTGGGAAGAAGAAGCAATAATTCTGGTTTGCTCAAGAACATTGGTATTTTAGGGGGAAAAAAAGACAATGGACCTCAAACTGTATTAATCTGCCATGCACAGAACAGTTTCAAACAAGAAGTAAACAAGATTCATCATCTCTATGTCTGATTCTTCCAAAATCTGATTTATTTGTGAATTCACTTGAAAGACAGACAATGTACAAGCATATTAAAAATACCTGATGATACTAAGAATTTAGAAATAAATTCTTATTTGAACTGTGTCTACTCCATTTACATTTGCAAAGGAAAGAGCTGCGGCACAAAGACATTAAATGACTCATTTATAGTCACCCGGTAAATTCATTCACTGAGATAGAGAGAAACAAAGTCAAAATTTTCTATTTTTTTATATTAGCAATCTAGAATCCCAGTAGTTTGCACAATGACTTTTTTTTTCCATGAATGTATCTCAGTTTATACAAATCATAGTTCAAGACCTTTGCCAGAGTTTCAAATATCTCTTAGAAGAAAACACTTGTACCTCTTTTAAAGTTCTGCTCTTGGAGATTTCCAAACCTAATGGTGGGCTTCAGTCTTTTGACATTGTTGAATGGAGAAGACTACCGCTGTCCAATAAACTGAATAAAGTTTACAAGAAGGATTTGTGTTTATGGAAAGATCCACACATAGTGTTCCAAAACCAGCCTTTTGGAGCCATCTGCTCTATCTGTTATCAGACCAGTTGCAAAAAGGAGCACTTGGCCTTTCCAAAAATTGCCTGTTTTGAGTCCATGAATCATATTGCTGACCTCATCAAATGGTTGGCAACTCTGATCTTGCTAACAAAATGAGTTTTCTGACTCAGCAAGGGTGATAATGCTGATAGAGAATGGGTTGTATAGAAAAATGGACTTCTTATTTTATAAGGATATCAGGCTCAAACGAGAATTGCTATAGTTATCTCATGTCTTCCTCTTTAATGCAGAGATACATTTTTGGAGCATCAAATTGTAAAGCCTAAAAATACTGTTTAGAAGATAGTCAAATATTTATAACTGGAACTACTGATTATACTAATTTAGCTGGTTTCTGGCACCAAAAACACTGGCATTTGATAATTAGCTTTTGGTATTATTCTCAAGTGAGTCTTACTGACTACCTACAGTATTAGTCCTCAGTATATGCAAGTCAAGAAGTCAATATCCAAGGTGGACTTAGCCTTCTTGTTATTGGAATGACTTACACAAAGCATCTCAGTGCCATGCCTTTCTCTGGGCTGGGAAGTATCACTCCCCTTTCAGAGATTATTCTGTCATTTTCCAGAGATGAGGAATTATAGTCACATTTGACAATTGTATGGACCCAGCAATTGTTATTAGACTCTGAGATCTTTCCCAATCTCTGTACTCTTGTGTTAAATCCTACTCCCTAATGTCTTGTCTGAATGGCACCACAGCCTCTAGTTCTGTGATCCAACTCTTCAATAGCCTTTCCATGGCACCTCTGATTCTGATGCCAGTTTCCTCCTCTGAATGTATGGTACTTGTTTTTCTCATATTTCAGTGTTAATTTGCTTTCTCCATCTTGTAACCTCATGCTTTCTCCTCTGTGTCCTATCCACCAAACTCTCTGGGTACCTGGACTATTTTGCCTTCCCAGTCTTCACTGTAATCCACCACTCAGGATTGACAACTGTACATGAAAATACATATTATATACAAGTTGGGAATTGTACATATTTGCCAAATAGGAAGATGATGAGGCTTAGAAAGACAATATATGGTATTTCACATGAAAACATGAATATCTCTAAGTAATTAATGGGCAACTCACTGGGAGACAACCTAAAAAGAGGGAAAAAAAACACTAGGGAGAAAAGCAATATGTCAAAGACAACAGATGGTCAAAAGAATACAGCATGTATAAAACATTTGGGTAAAAACCAATGCCCTGAGTGCAGTGGGTAATAAAGGCCAAACAAAATAAACTAGAGACCTTTGTAAACAAAGGAAGATTGGCATTTTTCAGAGAATCATGTCATTGAAATAGGACATCCAACCAGCAATAATTTCAAATGGAGTTATTTGACTCTTTTTGGAAATAACATTTATAAAAATCAGAAAAATTTCCCATACTCACTCTTTTAATGAGTAATGTAAATCTAAAGCATTTTAACTGGTGCATTGCTCAGTATGACCATCTGTAATTAGTTTCATATGTGACTTGCACTCTTGAGCAATCCCCAAAGAAAAAGAAAAGACCTTAAGTTTAACAATGTCTCTCCCATTGTTTGTTTGCGCATGCACACACACACATGCACACACAAATGCTCTCCCAGTTTGTTTGCACATGCACACACACACACATGCACACACAAATTCTTTCTAAAATCACCCTGGAATAATAACCAAGGTTATCTAAGTTTATATCCTTTATGGGAGCAGGAGGTAGGGCAAGTTATGCTGTAATTGTGTAAGGAAACTTGAGGTCCTTTTGTTCTTACATAGCAGGGGTGTTAAGGCAAAAATCACTCCCTCAGATCAAATTGGTATTATAACCTTTGAAAGGGACATAGAACATGGGCAGTCAACCTAAAACTGGAAGCATTTATAGGAAACATCTCTAAGAATGTGAAGCAGAGTTAAATGAAGGCTGAGGAGCAAGCTGGAGAAGGAAGCTGAGGTTTTATTGCCCCCATACTCTGAGCAAATTCTGCTAAAATGTTTGCTCTCTGACAGCAGTTGAGTCTACCATTTCCCATATGTAAGATAACAACAAAGGGCATCTCCCCTGTCACAAACATGTGCCATAAATTTATACAAACCTAGGTTCAAATATGACTGCTTAAATGCCACTGAAGCTCTGCAACTTTGAGCAAGCTGCTTCTCTAAGCTTAATTTCCTCATCTGGGAAATAATATCTTCCCCATAATTAATGTAAAAAGTAAAGTACTTAGCACCAGTGTTTGGCACAGAATAAGTGCTCAATAAATGATAGCTAAAATAATAAACATTAATAGTATTAATAACCTGATTATTAGAGGCATTAGGTTGCTTTCTAAACAGATTTCCCTTGGTTCTCAAATGACATGACTCAGGCATCTATGAGTCTGCTGAAAGAAGACCCACAAAACTGAGAGAAACTTGGCAACCTCAGTTTGGGTGCCAAACTCTCAACTGTTTGAATGTGTGCAATCACAAGACAGTCTCCATCAATTAATTATGACAACTCCATTCCATATCTCTGCAAAGTGTGTGTTCAGCCATTTGGAAGGCTTTTCTAGAGCTACAAAAATCTCTTGTTCTATAAAGAAGGCAGCTTCCTGGATTGGAGAGTGTAGCATATTTCCCCTCTTGTACACCCTGTGTCAAGGGATATGTTTTGGTAGTTCTCCAAGATACAGAAAAGAAAATAAGTTTGGATGGCTTCCTGGACCAGGAAAACTCATGTTAACTAGCACCAACATAAGAAGTGAGATGTCAACTTTCTTATAGATTACAGTTACCTCCCAAGATAACTAATGACAAAGCCTGATGTAAAAGTAGCCCACTAACACAAAAGCTCTGTATGATCCCTCTGAACTGGACTCGATTGTGTGACTTCATAAAATATTTTTTGCACTTTTTAAAAGTTAAATTTATAACACTAGAAGCATAACAATTGTAGTGGAAGAAGAGAAATGAGAACTAAGAAGTCTTTTCCAAAAAGAAAACTCAAGCCCAGGTAAAGAGCAGCACTGCTAGGTCATTGGGAACTTAGCTTAGGGACTCATCAAATTTCAAGGAGCTCCAGGCTTCAGGGTCCACTGATCCCCTGAGACTGTAATGACACAAAAAGGATCCTTTCTACAGTGTTATATCCATGGCATCAACTTTTTCCATGAGCCTAATATCATTTATCAAATATTTTTCTATGAGACCAAAGTGTAAATATAACTTTAATTACATTTATAACCTAGTTTCCTATTTATATTTTGATATTTTTATGGCAAGACAGTCCACTCATTATCACCTGTTGTTTGCTTTTATGAATATTGCCTATGAAGCATATTATTGAAAGTTAACGAATAAATTCTGACATTTATTACCTATCAAGCATTTGTGTTTTCATCTTGGCTTCTTCAGTATCTCATTGTGTGTTCAAAGCACCTAAGGATATGTGAGAAAAGACATCTGAAAGCATTCACTATTTTATCAAGGTAGACATAAGAAAATATCCTAAGGACCTATTTAAAAAGAATTAACAAAGTAGAAAAAGTTAGATACACACACATACCTTGCTCCTAACTGCTTTGTGGATGCTTGTAGCTTAAAAGAGATCTGCCTGAGTACTTCAATGACAATGAGCAAACATGAAATCTTGTACGGCACAGGTAATGAGAATTTTGCTATGCTACATCCTCAACTGCTCACTTTTCAAATTCCCTTTCAATTCATTTGGCCAGGGAATAGGTATTATCCTTTTCCAGGTCTATTTCATTGGTTCTAAACCACTAATTTATCACTTTCCTTCCAGTTATCTTCATTTGAATTTCAAATTTACTATTGTCTCCAAATCATCAAATGAACTCTAAGAACTTATTTTAGCTCTCTGGGGTAGCTTAAACAACTGACTGAAATTTTCCCTATCCTTCTCAACCCCAGAGTCATTTCTACATTTATCTATATACTTATTCATTCATTCATCAATCTATCAAATAAGTATTGCTTTCCTACTACCATAGCCAGGTACAGTGCTAAGCAATGAGGATAAAAGACTTCATCTAACCCCAGTCTTACCAGCATTCTTTGCCTACTGTTTTGTTGTGAAAACAAGGCTCATTTGGCGGAAGTTCCATCACTGTCATCTTATTCATCCCTTTATTATATATAATTCTTCACCTATTCTTTGTCCTTCCATCCTGAAGTGAATACCTCCACTGTGTCCTAGATTCCAGTCATCTCCAAGTATTGAAGGGTCTGCACACCCACTACATATTCTCTTCTAGCATTATCACCTTTCATTTTCCATTGACAAATTTCTCTATGCCAATTGTCTTAATTTCCTTGCTACTAAAACAAATATACAAGGGGTTGGCATAACAACAGGAATCCATTGGCTCAAAGTTTCAGAGGCTAGAAATCTTGCTTCTTCCTAGGTCTGTATCTTCTGTTTGGCAGGCAATATTTGGGGTTCTTTGGCTTTTCTGTCACACAGGAATGCATAAGGCAGTGATTTCTCTTTTCTTTTCTGGGTTCTGTTTAGTTCCAGCTTCTAGTTGTTCCCCATGGCTACTTTCTTCATGTGGTTTTCACTTTGCTTATAAAGGACCCCAGTAATCCACATTAAAGCCCAAGCTGATTCAGCTGAATCACACTTTAACTGAAGTAACATCTTTAAGTAATCTTATTTACAATGGGTCCACACCCACAGGACCAGGTTTTGAGACCTGAATCTGCCTTTTGTGGGGGACATGAGTCAATCCCCAGCATCCTTAAACAAGATCTTACCCATCTTGATACAACAATCTTGGAGACTGGGAATGAATGAGCCATCAAGATACACCAAACTGGCCAGAGATACCAGGGGCCTGGGATTGAACTCGGGACCTTGTATGTGGGAAACCAGCAGTCAACCACTGAGCCACATCAGCAACCCTGGGTTGGTTCTTTCATTGTTTTTCTTGTTTGTTTTTGTTTTTGTTTCTAGGAGGCACCAGAAACGGAACCTGAGACCTCCCATGTAGGAAGCAGACAATCAACTGCTTGAGCCACATCTGCTTACCTGGATATTTTAATAACCAAATAAGACATGTATTAGTCAAGAACTGTCTCTTGGGTTGTGATAACCCCAATTTTATATTCTGACACTAAAAAAGGTCAAAATGGGAAAAGGTCTTCCAAAGAAATATTAAACACCAACATCATTCATTTGTCCAACACTCAAAAATATCTATTAAGCCTCTGCTATGTTCCAGACATTGTGCTATACACCAGGAATACAATATTGAATGAGATACACAATTATTTTATGGAACAGACGATCAGAGAAATTATACTACAAAGTGAGATACTGTTATGGATACAAGAAGCTTGGGGTGATGTGGAAGCAAGAGCATCTAATCTCATGAGAAGTAAAAGGAGAAGACTTCATAAAGG
Organism: Tolypeutes matacus; assembly: GCA_026826555.1. Taxonomy (NCBI): domain Eukaryota; kingdom Metazoa; phylum Chordata; class Mammalia; order Cingulata; family Chlamyphoridae; genus Tolypeutes; species Tolypeutes matacus. The sequence continues at coordinate 245,125 of JAKSZT010054457.1, forward strand.
AAAATTGCATAAAATGATGAATAGGGATTAATCAGAAGAAATGGAGGGGGAAGTGTGCTCAAGGCAGAGGTAAAAAGAGTCAACGAAACCAGTTAGGAAGCTGTTGGAATAATTCAGATGTTGGTATCAACTAAAGTGATGGGATTGAAGATTAGAAAATTGAATGAATTTGAGAAAGATTATGGGATAGATTTGGCAACACTTAATGATTGGTTAGATCCAAGGGAGTGATCAAAAGGAAGGAGTCAAGAGTGACTCCAAGATCACTGCCTTAAGAAAATAAGTGATGGCTCCAATGAGTCAGGGAACACATGAGGAGGAGAGATTCAGGAAAAAAAAAAGATGAGTGTGGCTAGGAAGATACCCATACTGAGAGGTCTGTGAGACTGACTGAGGATATGCCTAGTAGTCAAGTATGGAGCGCAAAAGAGAGGTCTTAACTGAGGATATTGATTTGGGACCTATGGAAAAATGGATGATAATTGAAAGTAGGAGATTGATGAGATTTCCCAGAGATTCTATAAAATAAGATGAGAATCAATGTCTAGACAAAACCCAAAAGAATTAAGTAGAATTACTAAATAGAATGTATAGCTTGTCGATCTTGACAATTTAAAGTTAAAGTTCGATGCCACAACTTTGGTGAAATGGGAAAAGAAAAGCTGAAGGAAAATCATGCTACAAGTCTCCACCCCATTCAAGATGGTGGAGTGAGATGCTTCAGGGCTCTGATCCTCCAAAGAAGCTTTGAGCAACCAGCAAGAGCTGGCAGAAAACAGTTAAAGGACTGCAGACACAGGTTGAAGGCCAAATCAAGAAAAAGTCAACTTAAAAGCAGCATGACCTTCTGGTGCCCTGGCTGGTCTCTCCCCTACCCCTCACCAACTCCATGTGAGGCCATCCTGTGCTCCCAGTGAGCGGATCCCTGATCCTTGTTCCAGAGGGAGCAGAGTAACCCTCGTGCACAGACTGAGACCATGTATATCTGGTCCAATTTGCCTGGTGGTGGCCTGAGGATCTTACCATCCCAGAAATTGTTCTGCATGTAGAAGGCAGCTCACAGAAGTCTCTACAGAATGTTGTAGGAGATCAGTCAAGTCATGCTTGCTGGGACAAGGGATTGCTGGCTATAGGATGCACAGTGCAGTGCACAAGACCATGAAAATACTGTTTCCTAAGAATAGGGGACATTCAGAACCTTGTAAGTGGGGAATTCCTATGGTCAGATGCACAGAAAAGATCATATAAAATCCTGCACTTTGGCCTGGAGCTGTTCTCTAAATTGATTGTATGGATTAGGCTTAAAGGAGAGAACTTACACAGGTGAATCTTCAAAGACTGAGAAAGGTGTTTTCTTTGTTCCCTTTTTTGTTTGTTTGTTTGTTTGGTTGGTTGGTTGGTTTTTTGTTAGCTCCTAGTAAACAAGGAATGCTCTGTAATAATACTAGATGTTATACAAGATTAAGGAACAGACATCTCAGAGTCAACGTTCTAGTGATAACACATTAAAATATCAAAATGTCCAGGTTTCAGCCAAAGGTCATAAAATATACAAAGACTACAAAATGATGGCCCAGGCAAAGGAGAAGATTAAAGCATTAGAAACCATCAATGAGGAAGGCCAAATCTGGACATACCAAACACTTTTAAAAAATGATCATAAATATGTTCAGATAGCTAAAGATAGATTAGATGAACACAAAGAAAATATTAATAGAGATGGAAATTATGAAGAGGAGGCAAACACAGCTGAAGACCACACTAACAGAAATTAAGGGAAGCAGATGTGGCTCAAGTGATTGGGTATCTGTCTACCATATGGGAGGACCTGGGTTCAATCCCTGGGACCTCTTGATTTAAAAAAAAAAAAAGGCAAGCAAGCGAGCTGGGTCCATGCAGCAAGCCATGCAGTCCAACATCAGAGGTCCCTAGGATCAAATCCCAGTGAAGCCTGGAAGAGAAAAATGAGACAAGAAGGCAAGAAACAGACAGAGAAGATCACCCAGTGAATGGACACAGATAGCAAGCTGGCAGGGGTGGGGGGAGAAATAAAAGTTCCCCAGAAGGTTTAACAGCAGATTGGAACTGACAGGAGAAAGAATCAGGGAATTTAAAGATAAGATGATTGAAATCATTCAGTCTGAGGAGCAGAAAGAGGAAAGAATGAAAAAAAAAAAAGTGAATAGCACCTAAGGAACCTGTGGGACACCATCAAGCATACCAATATATGCATTATGGGAGTGCCAGAAGGAGAAGAAGCAGAGAAAGGGGCAGAGAATATTCAAAGAAATAATGGCTGAAAAATTCCCAAATTTAATGAAAGGCATGAATACACATCGAAGAAAATAAATGAACTCCAAATAGTATAAACCCAAATAGATACATGCCACACTATATTATAACCAAACTATCAAATACCAAAGGAAAAAGAAGAATTCTGAAAGTTGCAAGAGAAACAATATATCGAGTACAAGGGAATGTCAATAAAATTAAGTGTTGGGAGTGGATGTGGTCCAAGCAGTTGAGCTCCTGCTTCCCACATGGAGGTCCTGGGTTTGGTCTCAGGTGCCTCCTGAAAACAAGCAAACAAACAAAAAACAAGGAAACAAATGAAAAGACCAACTCAGGGAAGCCGATGTGGCTCAGTGGTTGAGCGCCAGCTTCCCACATGTGAAGCCTGGGGTTCAATCCCTGGCCCCAGTACCTCAAGAAAAAAAAAAAAAAAAGATTAAGTGCTATGTCTCATCAAAAACTGTGGCGTAAAGAAGTCAGTAAGATGACATATTTAAAGTGATGAAAGCAAAGAAATGCCAACCAAGAAGTCTATATTCAGCAAAACTGTCTTTCAAAAATGAAGGAGAAATAAAGACATTCCTAGATAAACGAAAGCTGAGGGAGTTTATCATCACTAGACGTGTCCTACAAGAGATGCTAAAGAGAATTCTGCTGGTTGAAAGGACTATAGACAATAGATCAAAGCCACATGAAGAAATAAAGATCTATGGTGAGAGTAATGATATGGGTAAATATAAATGCCAGTACTATTTTATATTTGGTTTGTAATTTCACTTTTTACTTCCTAGAGGATCTGAAAAGCAAATAAATGGTAAATCAGCAGTTTGGGACTCAAAATGTATAAACACTTAATTTGTGACAAAAGCCACATAAAGGTGGGGGGATGGAGGGGTATAGGAACATAATTTGTGTATAACTGAAGTTAAGTTGATATCAAAGCAAATGAGATTTTTATACATCTAAGATGTTAAAATTAATCCCATATTGGATAATTTACTAAATTATACATACAGAAATTAGAATACAGTTTGCAACAGGGGCAATAGGGAGTTAAAGCAAGTGGATGAATGGCTTCTGTTTGGGAAGATGGGAAAGTTTTAGTAATGGAAGTTAATGAGGGTACCACAATATAGTGAATGTGATTAATCCCATTGAATGGTATGCTTGGGAGCAGCTGAGATTGGAAAATTTATGTGGGACATAAAATGTCCCACAGTAAAAATAAGAGCAACTAAAGAGCTAATAACAATTAAGTGCAATACATGATCCTGGATGAGATCTAGCAGGGAAGGAGAAAAGGCTCAAGGGGACTTAATGGGACATGAAAAAGAATTGAATATAGACTATAAGCTTTATATAAATGCTAAATTTCTTGAAATTGATAACTGCACTTAAGATCGTTCCAGAAGTAAATATCCTTGTTTTTATGATATGTACATGGCAGTATTAAGGATTCAAGGTGGATAATCTATAAAACCAACACTCAACTGTTCAGAAAATGGATATATAGAGAAAGAGGTAGAATGATACAGCAAATGTGGTAAACTATTAAAATTGGTGAAGCTGGGTATCTGGAGATGAGGATAGGGCTATGTTGGAGTTCTCTGTACAGGGTTTATATTATTTTTGTAACTGTCTGGTAAGTTTGAAAGTATTTCAAAATAAAAAGTTTTAAAGAATCACACTGCAATGTGGGAGTCAAGATTTATTGCCTATTGTGGTGGTTTGGAGCTTCATGTACCTCAGAAAAACATGTTCTTAAACCTAATCCATTCCTGTGGGTATGAACCCATTGTAAGTAAGACGTTTTGATGAGGTTACTTCATTTTGATGAGGTTAAGATGTAGCACACCTCAATCAAGGTAGGTCTTAATCCTATTACAGGAGTCCTTTGTAAGTAGAATGAAATTCATACAAATAGAAAGAGAAAGCCTTTGGAAGCAAGAAGGTGAAATTCAATGGAACCGAGAAGAGAACAGAGAGGCCAGGAGAGGCTGCCACATGCACTGCCACATGAAGAGCCAAGGACCAAGTATTGCCAGCAGCCAGCCCCAGAACAACTTGATGACACCTTGATTTGGACTTCCTTTTAGCCTCAAATCCGTGAGCTAATAAATTCTCATTGTTTAAACCGACCCATTCATTGCATGGTATTTGCTTGAACAGCCAAGGAAACTATAACACCTATAGCTTATGGAACAAGAATTATAAATAAGTATATTATTTAAATTTGCCATGAGGAACCAATATTAACATGAGTAAGTTATGTTAGTGGGCTAAATTTTATCTATCGTTGGAAAACACCAATAGATCTAACCTAAAATTAGTAAATCAATTAACAGTGATATAGTCATACTATATGATCATATGTGACCCCTGCCACCACAACCACTGTAAAAACTCCTATTTGTAAGCGATGGTATCATTTGGTCTTTGACTTAGCTTAGATCCCTGGCTTTTAAATTCTCTTCAACTTCTCAGTTATTGTGAGGTTGCTTTTAGATTTCGCTCTGTTTAGCCCTCTGGTTCTTCTTCCCTTATTTCAGTCATTCTTTCATCTGCTAACTTAACAACTCATTTCACACTCTTGATCTTCCTCAATCCCAGAAACTTCTGACTTCACATATAGTTCATCACGTGACTTGTTGACTTCTTCCCCATCTGTCAGAATCCTACACATTCTTTAAGACACCCATCAAGTACCAACTCCTCATAACTTCCTTAGTAAGAAATAATTTCTATTTTATGCTTCCCCAGAACTTGTATTCCTACCGTTAAGCGTAGAAGTTCCCATACCTTGTATTACAGTCATTTATATACATTTTTTTAAATTTCTCCCAATTTTAAATTCCCTGAAGGCAAGACCTGTATCTTGTTCATTTCTTATGTAACATAGTAAATAGAATAATTTAAAGCATATCATGTTTGGTGTATGTGCTTGGCTGAGGAGCCAATGGGGCAAAGCTACCATCTGTGGGATTATGACTGAACGCCTCTAAGTCAGAATCCCGCCCAGGCAGAACGATACGGCAGCGCCGCGGAGCCTCGGTTGGCCTCGAATAGCCGGTCCCCCGCCGTCCCCGCCGGTGGGCCGTCGCGCGCGCCCGCGCATGCGGCGTCCCCCGCCGCGCGTCGGGACTGGGGTCCGGTGCGGAGAGCCCGTCGTCCCGGGAAACGGGGCGCGGCCGGAAAGGGGGCCGCCCCCTCACCCGTCACGCACCGCACGTTCGTGGGGAACCTGGTGCTAAACCACTCGTAGACGACCTGCTTCTGGGTCGGGGTTTCGTACGTAGCAGAGCAGCTCCCTCGCTGCAATCTATTGAAAGTCAGCCCTCGACACAAGGGTTTGTTTTAAAATAAATAAATAAATAAATAAATAAATAAATAAATAAATAAATAAATAAAAATAGTAAATAAAGCATATCATGATCATTAGATGCATATTTAACTGCATTTCATTTTTTAAACATATCAATTTTATTGGTACTTATTAATAAAGCATTCAATTAATCCAAAGGGTACAACCAATGGTACTTGGTATAATCCAATAGTTGTACATTCATCACTGCAATCATTATTAGAGCATTCTCATTATTTCTATAATAATAATAATAAATGAAAAACAGACAAAACAAACAAGAAAATTCCTTACCTCTCAATCTCTCTCTTTCCCCTGCTGTACATAGCTGCTATTTCTGTCTAGTCTCACACAATTATTTATTTGTTTATTAAGTAGTTTTATTAAGATATATTCACATATCATATGATCTATCCAAAGTGTATAAGCAATGCCTTTTAGTATAATCACAACATTGCACATTCATCATCTCAAAAATTTTAGAACAATTTCATTACTCCAAAAGAAAGACTCCATACCCCTTAGCATTCCTCCCCCTACCCTACATAACCACTAATCTAATTTCATCTTTATAAATTGATTAATATTTACATTTTATATAAATGGAATCGTACAATATGTATGGTCTGTGTCTGGTCTTCTTCACTTAGTATAATGTGGGTTTTTTTTGATGATATTAACATTTTGTAGTTTTAACATACATTTGTTCAGCTTCAAAGAAAAATGGTCTTATATATACAATTTACCCATATTCATATTTTACATAATATATTTATATTCACATAATATATTTAGTTCATAATAGTGCAATCATACAGTATTTGTTCTTTTGTGTCTGGCTACTGCATTTCATTTTGATAGGTTCGTACATATTGTGTTTGGGGTAAGGTCCTTACATTTTCCTTATAAACATTAACTAAATCATGTATAGTAGCTGCACCATCTTTTATTGCCACTAGCAGCAATCCTCTCCAACACTTATTTTCTGTTTTTTTTTTAATAGCACCCATACTAATGAGGGTGAAATGATATCTCATTGTGGTTTTGATCAATAAGAAAGTACAAGACTTGAATGATAAACTAAACCAACTAGATCTAACAGATATATATATAGAACACTGAACCCCACAGAAACAGAATACACATTCTTCTCTAGTACACATGTATCATTTTCCAGATAGACCATATGTTGGGGCCCAAAACAAGTCTCAATAAATTCAAAAATATTGAAATCATGCAATGTATATTTTCCGACAACAACAGAATGACGCTAGAAATCAGCAATGGAAAGGTAATTGCAAATTCACAAATACGTGGAAATTAAACAACATACTCTTAAAAACCAATAGGTTAAAGGGAAGCAGATGTGGCTCAAACGACTGAGCTCCTGCCTAACACATGGGAGGTCCCTGGTTCGGTTACTGGTGCCTCCTAAAGAAGACAGCGAGCGGGCGCAACAGGCAAGTGCAGCAAGCTGCCGCAACAAGAGACACGAGAAGAAAAACATAATGAGATACAACAAAGCAGGAGCGGAGGTTCCTGGTGCCTCCTAAAGAAGACAGGCAAGACAGCGAGCTGATGCAACTGGCAGGTGCAGCCAGCTGATACAACAAGATGATGCAACAGGAGACACAAGAAGGAAAAACAATGAGAGACACAACAAAAGCAGGTAACAGAGGTGGCTCAAGCAATTAAGCACCTCCTTCCCACATCAGAGGTCCAGATTCAGTTCCCAGTGCCTTCTAAAGAAACAAGGAAGATGAACAGACACAGCAAGTGCAAACAATGAGGGGGTGGGGAGAAATAAATAAATAAAATAAATCATTTTTAAAAAAACAATGGGTTAAAAAGAAAATCAGAAGTGAAATTAGTGAAATTAGGAAACTCTTGAGACAAATGAAAATAAAAATCCAACATACCAAATTTTTGCTAAAAGCAGTGCTGAGAGAGAAATTTATGACTCTAAAGGCTTATATTAAAAAGGAAAAAAGACTTGAAATGAGAGACTTAACCTCAAAGCTGGAAGAACCATGAAGAGAAGAACAAACTAAAACCAATGTGAGCGGAAAGAAGGAAATAACAAAGATTAGAACACAGATAAATGAAATAGAAAACAGAAAAGCAATAGAAAGAATAGTTGTTTTAGATTCCTCTGTTTACAGAAGTTTGTTTGTCCCCTCCATTTCTTAGGAGACAGAATTCTCTCTCCCAGTGTTTGAAGGCCTAGGTTCCAAACTGTCTGCCTCCATAGTTTTGTGTGTGTTTTTTTTTTTTTTTTTTTTAGTTTCATTGTTTCAAGCTCCTTTTGCCTGGAGGGCAAATTCTTGCAGAGGGTCACCCCAGAGAGCACTACTTTTCCAGCCACTCTTTCCCAGCCAAAATAAGGGCCATGGACTCACAAAAAGAGTGCAGACTGGCTCCAAAGTTCCCTCTGGAGGGTATCAGAAACGGTTTCAAGAGCTTCTCCGACTCCCCAAAGTTGATCTTTCCTAGCCTGTCCAGCAAATGCTACCCTTCAGCTAACTCTCCAGCAACCCCCAGGAAGCACTGCATCTTTAAATCTCTACTGCCTCCGCCCATGTCCAGGGGTGGTTGAAACAAATGGCTGTCACAGGCTTTTTCCAGGTGGGTTGAATCAATGGATGCCCTCAGATCTGGCTCCCCCCAATCCAAATTCACTAGTCACAAGCCATGATCAATGATTAGCCATGCCCACCCCTGTTTTGGGGAGAGAGGATTTTTATGTCCTTCTCTGTCACCTGCAATCTAGCCAGGGACTGTACCTCATAGAGCCTGCTGTTAGTGAAGGGGATGGGCGTTGATGGCTGCTATGCGGAGAGACCAATTTACTGTTCTTTACTGTAATTTATCAGCCTCTTCCTTTTGCTCTTCCTTGGATGCTGTACAGTATTGTGTTGGCCTCTAGAGTTTCAAAATGATTGTTTCAGACAGTTCTTGCCTATTTAATAGCTGTTTGGATGGAAGGACTGGGTCCTGGGGCTCCAAACTCCACCATCTTCCCTGGAAATCCTTATAGTGTTCATACTGTGTTCTTTATTCTGGTTTCTTTCGTAACTGACTGCTCTTTTATTCTTAAAGCAATGGAGAACCACTAAAGACTTTAAATAGGGGAGTGATGTAATAAGATTAGTATTTGAGAATGAACATGCTGGCTGCAGTGTGGAGAATGGGTTGAAGTGGGGCAAGACAGGAGGAGGTAAGGAGAACAGCTTGGAGGCTGTTGGAAAAATCCAAACAATGGATGAGAGTGCTTTCAATAGGGAAGATGCAGTGGAGTAAAGAGAAGTAAATAAGATTCAACATATAGTTAGGACATAAAACTGACAACTTAGACAAGGTAGGCAGTGAGATGGGTGGTGGTCCCACACACAATGTTTTACAGGAGAAGAGGCATGCCACACAGGAGAAGATATATTCTCAGCTTGGGACATGCTAACTCTGAGGTTCTGTGAGGCATAAAAATTATAAGCATTTACCTGTCAGTTGGAGATAAACATCTGAATCTCAGGTGGAAGACACGGACTGAAGATAAAGATTTAAGTTATTGGTATATGGAAAAAACTTTTACATAGGGAAGAGCAGCGGGCCTTGTATAGAACTCTGAGGAACACCAGCTTTCAAAGGAGGAATGAAGGAAGAGAAACTTTCAAAGAGACTGAATGAAAAGACAGAAAAACCAAAAGAGATCACCAACAAAGATGTCACAGAAGCCAAGGGAAGGATATATCAAGAGAGGAGGGAGCAGATGTGGCTCAAGCTGTTAAGCACCTGCTTCCCACATGGGAGGTCCCCAGTGCCTCCTAAACAAAAGAAAAAACAGACAAGCAAAGCAAGTGAAAATAACCAACTCAGGGGAGCTGATGTGGCTCAGTGGTTGAGCACCAGCTTCCCACACAGGAGGTCCCAAGTTCAATCCCCAGCCCTCAGTACCTCAAAAAAAAAAAAAAGAAAGAAAGAAAGAAAAGAGAGAGAGAGAGAGAAAGGGAGTGGCCAGCACAGTCAGTGATGCTCAGAGGCCTTAAGGGGTTATGAGATGAAAACAGATTACAGTGGACTGAAGAATGAGTTGAGGATAATGCTTGAAATAAACATTGAGGAAGTATGAGCACAAGTTGACTGCTGTAACAAACACCAGTATTCCACTGGTTTAATATAATTACTTGCTTATTCAGATATTTTTTTATTACAGTGGGTGAGGGGGATCTGTTCTAACAGTCATTTGGGGATATAGGTTAACAGATGACCTGACATTTCAACATTTGCTTTCCAAGGTCACCCCTGGACACTACATTCAGTCCCACACTAGAGAAGTTGCAATTGCTTCTTTTTTTCCAAACAAATCATTTTATTGATACATATTAATGAAGCATAAAACCATCCAAAGTGTACAGTCAATGGTATTTGATATAATCACATAGTTGTGCACTCATCACTTCAATCATTAAAGCATTTACATTATTCCAATAATAATAATTATAAAAACAAAAACCAGACACACACAAAAAACTCATCACATCTCAATCTTTCTATGCTTACCCTGCCGTACATAGCTGTTATTCTGTTTCAGTCTCTCTAGTTTATTTGTATTTATATTTTTGTAAAAACAGTCTTATTTAAACAATAATATCCATATTCGTATTTCACAAGAGATTTCACTATGTTATACAGACCCATGTTACATTTATTAGCTTTCCTTCTGGTAATATACATGTCTTTAAACTTTCCCTTTCAACCACTGTCATACCCATGTATTAACTCTGCTAGTTACAAACAGTATGATGTGCTTTCACCATTTCTATTCATCTCCAAATATTTATAAACAAGCTTTTTACCAGTTCTGCACAGATTAACTCTCAGCTTTCCATTCTCTACCCTCATTCTATTTTCTGGTGACCTGTATTCTAACTCTTAACTCCATTAGTTTACACAATACATTTAGTTCATAATAGCACAATCATACAGTACTTGTCCTTTTGTCCGGCTTGCTTCACTCAACATAATGTCCTCCAGGTTCATCCATGTTCTCATATGCTTCATGACTTCATTTCTTTTACAGCTGCATAATATTCTATCATGATATACACCACAATTTGTTTATCCATTCATCAGTCGATGAACACTTAGGTGTTTCCATCTTAAGCAATAGTGAATAATGCTGCTATGAGCATCAGTGTGCAGATGTCTGTTACATACCTAGAAGAACTGAGAGCAGTAGTGGTATTGCCGTATCACATGGCAGGTCTATATTAAATTCCTTAGGAACTGCCAAACAGTCTTCCGCAGTGGCTGTGGAATTCTACATTCCCACCAACAGTGAATAAGTGTTCCATCTCTCCATATCCTCTTCAACATTTACAGTTTTCTGACTTTTTAATAGTGGCTATTCTAATAGGTGTGAAAAGATATCTCATAGTTTGATTTGCATTTCCCTAATTGCTAGTGATGTTGAACATTTTTTCATGTGTTTTCCCACCATTTGTATTTCTTATTTTGACAAATGTCTATTCCAGTCTTTGCCCATTTTTTAATTGGGAAGTTTGTCTATTTAGTGTTGAGTTGTATGATTTCTTCATATATCATGGATATTAAACCCTTATCGGATATGTGATTGCCAAATATTTTCTCCATTTGAGTCAGCTGCCTTTTCACCCTTTTGACAAAGTCCTTTGAGGTGCAAAAGTGTTTCATTTTGAGGAGGTCCCATTTATATAATTTTTCTTTTGTTGTTCATGTTGGGGTATAAGGTTTAAGAAACTACCACCTACCACAAGATCTTGAAGATGTTTTCTTACATTTTCTCTAGGAGTTTTATGGTTGTCACTTTTATATTTAGGTCCTTGATCCATTTTGAGTTAATTACTATATAAGGTGTGACATAAGGGTCCTCTTTCTTTCTTTTGGATGTGGCTATCCAATTCTCCCTGTACCATTTATTGAATAGACACTTCTGGACCAGCTGGGAGGGCTTGACAGCCTTGTCAAAAATCACTTGACCATAGATCGGTTCCATTGGTCAATCTCTCTGTGTTTATGCCAGTACCATGCTGATTTTTACCATGATAGCTAAGTAATATGCTTTAAAGTCAAGAAGTCAGAGTCCTCTAACTTCATTCTTCTTTTTTAAAGACATTTTTGGCTATTCAGGCCCTTTACTCTTCCAAATAAATTTGATAATTGGCTTTTCCATTTCTGCAAAAACAAAAAGGCTGGTGGGATTTTTATTGGAACTTCATTGAATCTATAAATCAATTTGTGTAGAATTGACATCTTGAAAATATTTAGTCTTCCAGTCCATGAACACAGAATGTTATTCCATTTATTTAAGTTTTCTTTGGTTTCTTTTAGCAATGTTTTATAATGTTCTGAATGCAGGTCCTTTATGTTTTTGGTTAAGTTATTCCTAAATATTTGATTCTTCTAGTCACTATTATAACTGGAGTTTTTCTTCTGATTTCCTCCTCAAATTACACATCTCTAATGTATAGAGACACTATTGATTTTTGCATATTAATCTTCTGTCCCATCACTTTGCTGAACTCAAATCTATTCGTTCTTGTAGCTTTGCTGTGGATTTTTCAGGATTTTCTAGATATGGGGTCATATCATCAGCAAATAGCAAAAGTTTTACTTCTTCTTTCCCATTTAGGTGACTTCTCTTTCTTTTTCTTTCTTAATTGCTCTAGCTAGAATTTCTAGCACAACATTGAATAACAGTGGTAATAATGGGGATCCTTGTCTTGTTCCCATTCTTAGCAGGAAAGCTTTAATTCTTTCACTGTTGAGTACAATGCTGTCTGTGAATTTTTTCATATATGCACTTGATCATCTTGAGAGAGTTTCCTTCTAGTCCTATCTTTTGGAGTGTTTTTTATCAAGAAAGGGTTTCTACCAAAAGAACTGAGACCAGTGGCAGAAATGGATATCTGCACACCAATGTTCACAGCAGTGTTATTCATGATAGACAAAAGTTGGAAACAACGCAGGTGTCCATCAACAGATGAATGGATAAACAAATTGTGGAGTATACACACAATGGAATACTATGCAGTGGTAAGAGAAAATGAAGTCGTGAAACATATGACAACATGGCTGAACCTGGAGGACGTTATGTTGAATGAAGCAAGCCAGATACAAAAGGAAAAATATTGTATGACTGTCCTATTATGAACTAAATATATTATGAGAAATATAAATATATTATGTGAAATATTAATATGGTTAGAATGTATATATAAGACTATTTTTCCTTGAAGCTGAATGAATGTAAGTTAATACTATATGATGTTAATATCAGACAGAAAAAAACATTATACTAAGTGAAGGAGACCAGATACAAAGTACTACATATTGTATGATTCCATTTATATAAAATGTAAATATAAATCAATTCATAAATAGGAAAGATTAGCTGTTCTGTAGGTCTAAGGAAGGAATGATAAGGGGTTTGGGAGTCTTCCTTTTGGAGTAATGAAATTGTTCTAGAATTTTTAAGATGATGAATGTACAAATTATGATTATACTAAAAGCCATTGATTATATACTTTGAATAGAATAGCCAGAAACAGCAGTTGTGTACAGTGGGAGAAGCTGAGAGAGATTAAGAGGTGAGGAATTTTCTTATTTGTTTCTGTCTGGGTTTATTTATTTATTATTATTATTATTGAAATAATGAAAATGCTCTAATAATGATTGAAATGATTAATGCACAGCTAAGTGATTGTGGCAAGTACCATTGATTGAACACCTTGGAGGAATTGTATGCTTTATTAATATGTATCAATAAAATTGATTTTTTAAAAAAAGAAAGGTTTTCTGTATCTTGTCAAACACCTTTTCTGTATCAATTTGAGGACCAATGTTATTAATGTGTAATTGATTTTCTTGTGTTGAACCACCATTGTATACCTGGGGAAAAATCCACTTGATTGTGGTGTGTAATTCTTTTAATGTGGCTTTGTATTCATTTTGCAAGTATTTTGTTGAGGAGTTTTTGCATATATATTCATTAGAGATAATGGTTTGTACTGTTCTTTCTTCATAATATCCTTACATGGCTTTGGTATTAGGGTGAGGTTGGCTTCATAGAATGAGTTTGGTAGCATCTTTCCCTGTTCAATGTTTTGGAAAAACTTGAGCAAGATTGGTATTAGATCACCGTTCAATGATTGGTAGAATTCACCTGTAAAGCCATCTGGTCCCAAGCTTTTCATCTTTGCAAGGTTTTTAACAACTCTTTCAATCTCTTTGCTTGTGATAGTTTTGTTGAGATCTTCTATTTATTCTAGGGTCAGTGTAGGTTGTTTGTGTATTTCTAGGAAATTGCCCTTCTCATCTACATTGTCTAGTTTTTTTGTCATACAGTTGTTCATAGTATCCTCTTTTGAATGCTCTTATTTCTGTGGGGTCAGTGGTAATGTCCCCCCACTCATTTCTGATTTTATTTATTTGTGTCTTCTCTCTTTTTTCCTTTGTCAGTCCACCTAAGGGTTTGTTGATTTTGTCGATCTTCTCAAAGAACCAATTTTTGGTTTTGTTGAATCTCTCTATTGCTTTGTTTTTCTCATTTTCATTTACTTCTACTCTGATCTTTACTATTTCTTTCCTTCAGTGATTTTGGATTAGTTTACTGTTCTTTTTCTAGTTCATCCAGGTGTGCAGTCAGATATTTAATTTTAGCTCTTTCTTCTTTTTTAATGTAAGCATTGAGGGCTATAAATTTCTCTCTCAGCACTGCCTTTGCAGTGTCCTATAGGTTTTAACATGCTGTGTTCTCATTTTCATTCAACTTAAGATGTTTACTAAATTCTCTTGCAATTTCTTCTTTGACTCACTGATTATTTAAGAGTGTGTTTTTTATCTCAATATATTAATATTTATGCATTTCCCCTTTTCTCTCCATTATCGGTTTCCAGCTTTTTACTGTTATGATCAGAGGAAGTTTTTTGTAGAATTCAATTGTTTTTAAATTTATTGAGACCTGTCTTGTGACCCAACATATGGTCTATACTAGAGAAGGATCCATGAGGACTTGAAAAGAATGTATATCCTGCTGTTTTGGAGTGTAATACTCTATAAATGCCTGTTAAAGCTAGATCATTTATCATATTATTCAAGTTCTCTGTTTCTTTTTTTAATTATCTCTCCAGATGTTCTATCCAATGCTGAGAGTGGTGGAGAGACATCCATTTCTCCCTTCAGTTTTCCCAGTGTGTGCCACATGTATCTTGGGATACCCAGGTTAGGGGCATAAGTATTTATTATAGTTATTTTTTCTTGGTGAGTTGCCCATTTTATTAACATATAATGACCTTCTTCATCCCTTATAATAGTTTTGCATTTAAAATCTATTTTGCCCAATATTAGTATCACTACTTCAGCTGTTTTTTGGCTACTATTTATATGGAATATCTTTTCCAACCTTTCACTTTTAACCTGGTTGTGTCCTAATGTCTGTGGTGAGTCACTTGTAGATAGCATATGGATGGCTCATATTTTTTTATCCAGTCTATTAGTCTATGTCTTTTGATCAGGGAGTTTAATCCATTAACACTCAATGTTATTTCTGTAAAAGAATTACTTACTTCGTCCATTTTGTCCATTGACTTTCTGTTCTCATATATTACTATTGTTTGTCTTTCTTTTTACCTTTTAATTTACCCTTCCTAATAATCTTCATTTCTACACTCTTCTCCAAGTCTCTCACCCTTGTTTTTTCCTTTCAGGTTGCAGCACTCCCTTTAGTATCTCTTGTAATTCTGATCTTTGTTTTTGCTTTTCTGTGAAGATTTTAAACTCAATATCATTTTTGGAGGACAGTTTTGCCAGATAGAGAATTCTTTGCTGGCAGTTTTTCTCTTTCAGTACCTTAAATACCTCATACCACTTTCTTCTTGCCTCCATGGTTTCTGATGAAAGGTTTGCACTTAATCTTATCGAGTTTCTCTTGTATGTGATGCTTTGCTTTGCTTTTCCTGCTTTCAGAATCCTCTTTATCTCTGATATTTGTCATTCTAAGTAGTAGTTGTCTCAGAGTAGATATGTTTGGATTTATTTTGCTTAGGGTGCGTTGTCTTCTTTGATATTGATATTGATGTCTTTCATAAGGGTTGGGAAGTTTTTGGTCATTATTCCCTCAAATGTTCTTTCTGCCTCTTTTCCATTTTCTTCCCCTTCTGATATACTGATAATGTGTGTGTTTATGTGTTTGTGTTGTCATTCAATTCCCTGAGACTCTTTTCCTTTTTTTTCCCATTCTTTTCTCTTTCTGTTCTCCTGTCTTTTCCAGTTCAGATGTTCTGTCCTCAAGATCACTAATTCTGTATTCAAACAATTAAAATCTGCTATTATGTGTTTCTAATGTATTTTTATTCTCATCCATTGTCTTTCATTCCCACAAGCTCTGTTACTTTTCTTTGCAGGCTTTCAAATTGTTATTTATGTTCACCCAGTATCTTCTTAATATCCTTTATCTATTTAGTCATATTTTCCTTCAATTCTTTGAATTGATTTAGGAGATTTGTGTGATTATCATTGATTAGATGTCTTAAATCCTGTATCTCATCAGGGTATTTGGTTTGACCCTTTGGCTGGGCCATCTCTTCCTGTTTCCTAGTATGGCTTGTAATTTTTTGCTGATATCTAGGCATATGAATATGTCCGGTGAATTTACTCTGATGGCCAATTTCTCTCTTTTGCCTAGTTTTTTTTCACAGCTCTTCTTTGATTTTTGGTTCAACATTTTCTAAGTCTTTAAAATTACCCAGCTTAAGATATAAAAGTTGGATCAAGTTCTCACTAATGGGGTGTAGATTTTTCTCTTAGGGGTAGGACTAAAGAGAGACCTGAAAGCAGATTTTCTGCTTGTGATTTCCTGGTCAGCCAGCAAATGGCACTCATCAGTCAACCTTTCCATGGAGATGTTTCTTTCAACCTCTGCTTTCCCATGTTTCTGTTCTGGCCAGAACTGAGATTCAAAGAAGGCTCTGCTGGCCAAATTCTCTGAAGGGAAGCCCTCTGACTCACCTTCCATCTTCCGTTGTAACAACTGACAGCAAAGAAGATGTCTGTTCCCCTCTCAGTCAGCTTCAGTGAGCCAGGGGTTTTGGCCAGGTTTAATGTCTTGAGAGTGGGAGATGGGCTGCTGCAGGTGATTAATAACTCACATTTTTTATTTCAGGTTCTTCGTCTTTCTGTCCCTCACCCTCCTGGGAGTTGCACAGCACTGTCCTGATCTGCTGACCCCCAAAGCAGGCCCCTCCTTTCTCCTTTGTTTATGTGAGATATTTGAGCCCCACCTGCCTATTCTGATGCCATTTTCCCAGAATTCTAAACTAACTTTTTGCTTTTTGTTTTGTCTTTGTCCTATTTGTTTTTTGTTGTTTTTCCCCTATTTTCTTGCTTTCTTTTTTTATTATATATTTTGTATTATTTTATTCTATCTTCACTATTGGTTTAATTATTTCTTGGTCTCTCTATTCATTGATTTTTCTTCTGGTAATGTGCCATAATTTCATGTCTTTTTGCATGCTTTGTTATTTTTTATTGCATGTTGGACATGTTGAATTTTACATTGTTGTGTGCTGGAGCTTGAGTCCTTCCTGCCTACCCCGATGCCCTCTTCCCAGAACTCGCAATTGCTTCTTAATCACCTGGACCTGGAACTGTCACACATCACTTACACTCGGGGTCTGTTGGCAATAATTAGTCACAGTGCCCTACCTAAATGCAGGAGAAGATAAGAAACAATATTTGGCTTGGCAGTCTCTTCCTAGCAAAAATCTTTATATTAAAGAATGGGAATATGAATCTTTGTCACATAGCTAGCAGTCTCAGTCACAAACCCTCTATAAGGTTAAAGAGTATAGAGTGGGAATGTGTCAATAAAACTTCTAGAGTGATTTGTGCATTGATCCAAAGTGGATGCTTGCTTTTAGTCAGATATAGAACAATTCTTTTTGATGTCTCAGATATATCTACAGACAATTGGTTAAAATGAAGTGCAGAGGAAGGCAAATGGAAGTGAAGAAGTCAAGAAACTTCTAGGAAGTAAGTGGATTGTTGGTGTGAACTAGGATAATGACAAGATTTAGGATAGAGAGGAAAACAATTAACCTGTTTTTTAGTGGTCATTGAATGAGAGGAAGTAGCTGGTAGAGATGGAAGTTGGGATGACAGCACAGAAAGGGACAAAGAGAGGGGTAGCTGAATAGGATAAGCTTCAGAAGGGCAGAGATATGACTTATTCAGGAGTGATCATGGTCAGAATGTGGCACTAGATAAAAGGAAGATGCAAGATGGCTTCAAATGCCTTCCTGAGGTGGGAGAATGTGTAAATTTCATTTAGGAAGCTTCAGTGAAAGCAGCAACAACAAGTGAGAGTCAGCTTCTATTAAAGTAAAAAGGAGAGGAAAATATTCATTAAAGAGTTTAAATATATTGATAGCAGCTAGCCATTAGGTAATAAATTGCTCCTATGTTGAAACTGTAAAAATTTAATCCACTGATATGTTCATATTTGCTGAGTATTAGCCAGCCAAGTGTTCAAGTAGTGAACACTCAAGCATATTTAATGCAAAATACATACAAATATACATGAAAGATCTCATTTTTATTGGCTCTCACTCTCATAACACATCTTGAGCAAGTCACTTTTTTGAGCATCAGATGTGACATCTATAAAATGAAAATAAGTATAACTTACCTGCCAAAGTCAGAAGGCTGGCCCAAATACTTTCTTGAGTTTTGTTTCCTGCTAAAATCTATGGTTCTGCAAAATTACAGCTAGGGAAAATAAAGTGAATTTTTCAGTTGAGACTTAACTAGTAAAAACTTGTAAGTCTTAGAATTCTCAACATAGACATATCATACTGTCATATAGTAAACGTAAATAGTGCTGTCTATAATGAAATTTAAAATTTTTCACTTTGAGGGAAGAACCCAAATAATCAAAAGACATTCTTTATAACCTTATTCATCATTCATAGCAGTGATTTTCCTTATATTTGTCCAGGAACTCAGTATTTAAATGCAGTGTTACAGAGAAGGAAATAAATAAATGAAACCACAACTATTCCTGTTGAAGGAAGAGGTGGGAACTCAATGCCCAGACTTCATTCTTGCTGGGTTTCCCTGCTCCACAGGGCTCCTCAGAGCACATCTGAAAACTAAAACTAGAAGAATCACTATGAAAGTGAGTCACCTCAGACAGTCATTCTTTCAGCTGTCATAATAGTTTCCATTATGACATTCCTGAAACTCCAGAAATCACTGATCTGTATCTAGCCAATACTCAATCAATAGTTAATAATTTTCCACACTTCTTCTAACCATTCCAATGTCAGACATGCTGATACTTGAATATATATATATATATATATATATAAATCAGCATTTTATTATAGTGTATTATATTGCCTTAAATTGCTTTTCCTAATTGTGTCATGTATAATCAGCATTCCCTAGCTCCTTCTCCCACAAATTCTCCAACTTTTGTAAGACAGAATATATAATTGTTGAATTTATTAAATCACCAGGATCCAACATCCAGTTCTGAAATATTAAAATGTATGAGGAAAGTATTGAAAGTATTCAAAAGACTGTAATACAAATGAAAATGTGTGGAAATTAAAGGAAGTGAACCTATTTAACTGGTCAAGGAAAAGACAACGAAAATCTTAATGGTCTTTAAGTTAGGGAAAAAAATATTATGTGGTAATAACGTTTTTAACCCTGGCTTTATCATGAGGAATTTAAGTCAGGAAGGGGGAGGTGGTTCTTCTTAACAACTGACAGAGTCCCCAGTGCCACTCAGCAATCCCAAGTCAGCAAACTCATCCATTCTCTGAAGGGCTTTTCCAAGCATTTACCATTTTCTTCAACATTTATCTCCTACATTCATTCTGAGAAATCCAAGAATGACATTAAAAGGCACCAATAAAGACGATGGGAACAGGATAATTGAGCAGCTGTGGCACTGGGAATGATGTAAAGATGATAGAAGTGGCGACTTCTTGGAATAAGACAGGATGGTTGGTTTTGAAGTTACAAGGAGAGGAAGAAAGAAATACCAGTTGACACCCAGGACTCTGGACTGCACAGCTCAGTGAATGGTGATGCTACTCACCTAGACAGAGTTTGCAGGAGTAGGCACAGGTTAAAGGAGAAGGAAGAAATGGTGACAATTGAGAGAGTAGTGTGTTCCATCTTGGGCATACAGAATAAAGATGTCCTTGGGATGTGCAGTGGGAATGTCTGAAGGTTGGTGGATATACAGAGTTGAAGGTGACCTGTAGACACAGATTTAGGGGTTATTGGCATGGCTAAAGCCACAGGTGTGGTCGAAATTGACCAGCAAGAGCAGGTTAGAGGAGGTTCTCAAACTGGGATCCATGCATCCCTATAGATTCCATGATTAGTCTTCTTAGGTTCCTTTAATCCCCTAAAAATTTTGTAAGCTTTTATCAGCATGTTCATTTTATCTTGGAGAGGATCTACATCATTCATCATATTCTAAAAAATTCACTACCCAAAAAGGTTTTGAACCAGAAGTCTAGACTGAGAAATGAGAACATAAATGTTCATACACATAAAGAGAATCAGTAGCTAAGATGGACCCTGAGAAAAAGCTGGCAGCAAGAAGCAGAGAGATGCAGGGATAGATCTAAGAGAAGGAAGGGTTTCAAACAGAAAGGAATGTCTCACCAAAATAGTTCCAACTGAGACACTAGGTGAAACAAGAATTACAAAAATGCTTTAGATTCAATAAGGATACCTGGGGTCCTATTACAAGATACCAGGGAAGGTGAAATGAGGGAAAGAAAATGGAGCCTTTCTCTAGAAGCTTGTTCATGAAAGGAAGATGGAGAATTACTACTGAAATTGTTGATTAATATATCTGTCTCCACTTTGGAACTGCCAGCTTCTAAGACAGGAACCTATGGCTTAAGCATTGTGTATATCTATAAAAGCACCCCATCTTGACCATTTAGTACACAGTTCAGATGTCAACTCTTCATGACATTCCTAAACTCAATGACTCTCAACTCTCCCTGACCACTTAGCTAAAACACACACACATGTATTATAGATCTCCCCCACTAAAAAGAAAGCTCCTTGGTAGCAGAAATCCTGAATTCCCAATGCTTTGAATAGTGCCTGGCACATAAGGAGCTTAATACAATTGTTGAATGATTAATTGACTAACTGGCATTGAAAACAATCTGCAATTTTTTTAATTTCATTTTTACCTTTTCTTGTTCCAAAAAATAGATTAGATTCAAGTGGTCAACAAATGCTTTTATTAATAATTAGATGAACAAGTAAGCACATATCTTCCCATTTATTTTCTAAAACTACAAATAAAATATAGGCAGAGTGCCATAATAGAAGGCAGAAAAAGAGGAGAAGGAAAAAAAAACACATAACTAAGAAATTAAGTAAAGTATTAGTCACTGACATTTATACTCATTAGTCAGTTTTCTTTTTCCATTAATAAAAATCATTATTATTTATATGATATAAAGTTTCATTTATTTTACTTTATAGCCTATAATTCTAGATTGGAGTAGATGCAGCAGTTCTGTCAATAATTGCTAAAAGCCAACCAAATTAGACAATTATGTCTAATTTTTATTTTAAGCCAAAATAAAAGATTTTTGTTATAAGCCAAATGCTGTGAAACATAATGTCTTAAGGCACTAAGGTTATAAATGCTTACTGAGGAAAAGTGAAATCTGCTTTATTAGCCAATTTGAATTAAAACAACCAAAGTCATTCCAGAAATTTTAATTTAATGTTATACACTCATCTCCAACAAAATATATTATTTCTGAGTTGTTATAGAAATTGAATTTTTAAATGTAGACATGTTTCCTTATTTCTGGCATTTAAGCTATATTTAATACTTGCTATAAATAACTATAAAACAAGAAGAAACTCTACCTTAGGCAAAATATTTCACCCTTCCTCTCTCAGAGATTCATAGCAACATTTGAAATAGATTAAAATATTAAATTCTACCTTCTGAAATGCAGGTATAACATATCAAATACATCAATTTGACAGTAAGAAAAGGCATTTGTGTATTAGATATTGCAAGTAGAAGATGGTCTCTGCTATCAAATGGTTTGTAAACAGATGCGTTTTAAAATTTTTCATCTGAAATGAATACTATGGGAAACAGTGGTGTTTTCAAACTGGCTGCCATATCAAGATGTGGTAACTTCATAGCAGCCAAACAAGGAGAAAGGATGGTGGACATCTGTGCACAGCTTAAGAGTTGGCAGAGACTACATAATTTCCAGGACCCAGTACAAAATGAAAATGCAGGGGCCCCTTTTCAAAAAGCAGGAAAAGGTGCCATTAAAGGTACTAAATTATAAAGCTTTTTCCTTTTTTCCAGTCTCTTGACTTGTCATGGTATTTTTTATTTGCTATTTAGTATTGTTTTAAGTAAAGACAAAATTATAAATCATTAGCATGAATTTTACTGTTGATATAACACAATATCAGTTTTAAAGGCAAAATAAGAACATTTATGCAAAAGTCACCCAAATTATACAATTCATAGTTCATACATGCCTAAGTATTTCATTCTTACCAGAAAAAATGGAAACACTACACATAACTAATTCAACTATTGTTATTTCACTTCTTGGCCTTAGCTTGCTTCAGGCAGTTTTAACCTGAGACAACCTACTCCATGGATGGGCAGAGTCAGAGAAATCTACAGCAGATGCTCTAGAATCAGGGCTGAGGACTGTGTAACGTTCTCAAGCAGTTAGTCTGATTACATATGGACCAGTCTCCGGTCTAGGCTAAACGGTTCAGGCTATTCACTGCAGCTTTGTCGGTAACACTAATAAACACAGAGGAGCAACCTAAATGTCCCTCGAAGAGAAATGCTTACATAAATTAAAATAGATCCATATAATGGGAAAATACATTACTAAAACCAAGACAAATCTATGTGTTGACTTGGAAAGATGCCCATGATAAATTAAATTTTTAAAAAAATCTTTCACTATATATATGGGATGATTCCATTTTTGGCTTTATAAAACTATACGCCTATTGTACATATTTATATATACTATAAGTATAGAAGACTATCTGGAAGGATTTATAACCACCTATTACCTAAAATGATTTACCTCTGAGAACTAGATTGGAGAAAAAAAGGAGAAATGTTTTAATTTAGTTTTTCTGCCTCTGAAATATTTTAAGTAATGATGTAAATAACTCTAGCCTGGGAGGAGTCTAACCTCCAGGGGAGGATGGCAGCAAGCATTAGGCAGAAGATATAGACCCAGCCAAGCCAGCTTGAGGCAAAGCCCAGTCTCAGTAGGGACTTAGTGCGACACTAATCAAGTCCACAATGGCAGGTGGGTTGTGGCCACTAACTGGTCTGATGTGCTCTGCTCTAATCTGCCTGGAGCTCTTGTGTTTGGTGGGTCTGAGCCCACTGATGAGCACATCTTGTTACTCCCACTAAGAGGGACTGGGGATGGTAAGGATTCCTATTCAAGATGATGCCTTATGACTCCTTATTTTCTTCCTCCCAGCTACTTGCCCTGGAAAAGTTGGAACAGTGTCTGCACATAAAGGCACAAAAAGAATGACCAGTGTCCACTCCTCTCCATCTGTACTTTTTCCTAAAAACTAAACAAGCCTCTGTGTCCTCTCTCCTTGAATGGGGTAATGGGAAAAATTACCTCTTTGTATTTTAGAAACTTCTCTTTAAAAATAAAACAAGAAGCAGATGTGGCTCAAGTGATTGAGCTCCCACCTGCCACATGGGAGGTCATGGGTTCGGTTCCCACTGTCTCCTAAAAAAGGAAGACAAGCACACAATGAATAGACACGGCAAATGTAAGCAATGAGAGGGTGGGAAGAAATAAATAAAATAAATCTAAAAAAAACACCTGCCTGGACCAATCCAGGAAACATGGTGGAGTTCTACATGTCCCTGAAGGAGATGTGAGGAGACAGGCTACTCTAGAGCAGAATGGAGCATAGCTCAAGGTTGGGTCTGAAGTGTTTCTATTCTCTAAGACTGAGAGTTCAGAAGGCAGGCTCAAATCATAAGCAGCATCTCAGGAGGGAGAAGTAGCCTTAAGCAGAAAGTAGAATGCTCCCTGGATTCTGAACCTTAGTCACGTAGCTTTAGGATTTGTATTAGCCCTACTGACGTGGCCCAATCAAAGTCCTAATCATAATTTAATCAGGTAAAAGTGATACCTCTGACAGACCAGTTTACAAACTGGTTAAAATCCACATTAAGAAAATTCCAAACCTGCCCTTACTAGCAGTGTAGCACTGGATAATTTAATTAACCTCTCTGTGCCTTTGTTGCTTCATCTATGAAAACATGCTATTTTGCCAGACTGCTGAAAAGAATAGAAATGGGAAAGGTAAAGTTCCAGAGACTTGTTATAAAAAGCTGTAGAAGATGAGAACTTAAGCAAGGACCCCAGAAGACAAAATGGTATCACCAATCATTAGAATAGGAATTAATTCAGCAAAAGGCCTGACTCCCAAATTGGGTTAAGCAGGGTGCAAAGACAAAGGAAAAAGCAACAGTCACTGTCAGATATATGTCAAAGTCACAGCAGAAGAAAAATAACATACTTGTCAGTATTCAAAACAAAATTTTTCTGTTCCTCTGGGCATGTTCCCCTTTGATTGTATTAAATTCGGAGGTTTCACTTTTACTTGATTAAATTAAGTGGTGGGTGGAAACTCACAGAGAAAACGACAAGTCAGAGGAGAGAGTTGGAGTTTTGATGCTGGAGCCCCAGGAAGTAAACACACAGGAGAAGAACACAGAGGAAGAGATGGCTCCATAGACATGGCAGATGCCCTAGGAAGAGAGAGAGCCTGATAGTCTACAGCTGACCTTGTGGAGAGAACAGAGCAGCTGAGCCCGGAGAGAAATGAGCCCTGAGAGAGAGACGAGACTTATCCCAGCCCACAGCTGATATCGAATAAGCTGGGACCATGGAGCCTTAAGAGGAAGAGGAAGGCTGAACCCTCGCAGATATCACCCACCATCTTGCTCCAACACATGTCAACAGACTTTGGTGAAGGAAGTAACTTACACTTTATGGCCTTGTGACTGTAAGCTTCTACCCTAAATAAATGCCCTTTATAAATGCCAACAGACTTCTGGTATTTTGCATCAGCACCCCTTTGGCTGATGAATGCAGTTTCTTATTGTGTTCTTTCTAAAAATCAAGCACAGTCTTAATAACAATCCTGCTCAGAAACCCACTTTAATGATGCTGGAAGTACCAATTCTTCCTGCATTTCAGAAGGATGTATATTCTATGATGTGGAGACTTGCAAAGCATTTGAGCAAAATTAGCAAAGACCAGTCAATTTTAGAGTTAGAAAATAGTAACTGTTTAGGAAAAAAAGCAAATCAAGGTCATCAAGGATATACAAGTAAACAGAGTTTGCCATTTATTTAAAAAGATTAACATAACACACCTGGAATCATCATCTTCTCTCCAACCCTACTCTTTCTAATCTTTTAATGCCTTACTATTTTCCTAGAATCTTCTCTTCCAGGAAATCACCAGGTATCAGGTACCAGACAAAATGTATAAGATGTTGCATCAGCTGAATACTAATAGCCTCAGAATAAAAAAATCCAGCATACTTGGTCAGCCCATTTAGCATCGACTTCCAGAGCCCCATCCACCTCCTGCTTCCCTCCTTTTCTCTTAATGATCATTAGTGTCTGATACTTTTCTAAGCTTTTGTTAAGTCACTGATTCTTAGTACTTCCCATTTGAATTCCCTTGACTCCACTTGGATTTATTCCATGAGTCACACCTTTATGCCATGACGGGAACTGCTTTTTCTCTGGTACCCTTCCTGTACCTCTCCTTGATTCTAACACTTACACACATCTAATTTTTGTCTTGCAATATTCCACCTAGAGCATTTCTTATACCCCTATAGTAGATCTGTGAAGATATTTGGCCCCGATAAATATGTGACTAGATGATGTGATTACAGATGGATAAGTTGTGGAGAAATTCCAAGTTCACATTTCAGAAGGTGAATAGCAACCTGTAAACATGACAGAATGAGGAGCTGTCAAAACCTGTCTTCATTAATTTTTTTTATATTCAGACCCAATTATGTGTTGTGTTTGGTTAGTCTCTGGAAGATTCAATAGCTAAGAAATTCCCTGTGACCATTTCATGACACACTAAACATGAGCAACAGCCAGTTTTCAGGGACATAATTTAAAAATCTCAGGAACTCAGATCTGAACACTAGTAATTCTAAAAGAAGATGAAATGAGAAATAAGAAACACATTTTTATTTTCACAACTAGGATTCCTTATTCCAACACCTTTTTATTTCAGTAGCACAGCGTGAAGAATAGTTTTTCACCAGGAGAAAAGTAATATGATAAAACTGATCTGTCTTCACAGCAAAGAAGCAAAATCATAAACTTAATTGCATAATTATGTTACTTTTTAAATGTTTGCATTTATAACTATTGTGATTATAGCAGTTACCTTTCATGTTCTTCACAAGCTCCACATACACAGAACCATAAACCCTGACAATATTCTCATTCAACTTATTTATTTGCCATCTGACTACCAATTTATTCTCTTTTTCTTTTCCTCAGTTCTTGCCTCATCCCCATTCTCTTCTTATACATACCCACAATGAACAGCTCCTAAGATATTTTCTGCTGTGGTTCTGTTTCCTTTTATGCTTACTTCTAGAAAACTTTTGGACTGTGGTAGACTATGGATAAAAACCTACTCTTTTTATCTGCCTACCAATTCTACCAATCCTCCATCTTCTAATAATGTATCCTATACTACCTTCTATTCATCATATAAACACATAATCTTGTCTCAGGTAATTATAAGATCCAGTTCTCCTAGACACAATGCCTTGTTGAGGGCTGAGCATGTAACCTAAAACCAAAGACCTGCACCAAAATTTCTTATATTAGACAAGAGGATGTTTCCTTGCTTTGGGGATCATGGACCTGAAAGGAAGAGAACCAGGGACTATCAGCAGCCATTATTGCAACCACATAGAGAAAGTTGCTCTAAAGTAGAAGAAAGTAAAGCAGAGAGAGGCAAAGACAAGAAAAATAGAGGAAGAGATTGAGATAGGAAGGGAGCAAAGGAGGTAGAGCCAGGGAGAAACAGAATCAGAGAAAGAGACCTGATGACTTCCACTGAGTTGGATCTCTACTATCTGCTCCCCAATGAGTCTTGACTAATACAAAAATGAGAAGTAGAGTATCAAAAGCAAGAGATACTAAAATATGGAAATAACTTAGTTGAGCTCTGATTAGTCTATTGTCTGTTGCTTCTTAGAACTACAGTATGGTTTGCCGCCTCCTTTTTTTTTTTGTATTTGTGCACATAGGTTATAGTCAAGTTTATTATTTTTTTATATTTTTTTTTCTAAAAGATATTTAGATTACATAAAATGTTATATTTAAAAAAATGTAAGAGGTTCCCATATGCCCCACTCCCCACACCTCCTACTTTTCCCTACATTAACAACTTCTTTCATTAGTGTGATACTTTCATTGTACTTGATGAACACATTTTGGAGCATTGCCACTAAGGATGGATTATAGTTTACATTGTAATTTACACTCTCTCCCACTCAATTCTGTAGGTTACAGCATGATATATAATGGACTGTATCTACAGTGCCCAATGTCATTCAGGACAATTCCAAGTCTCGAAAATGTTCCCATATTATACCTCTTCTTTCCCTCTCCCTGTCTTCAGCATCTCCAGTAAGCACTGCCTCCACATCAATGATATAATTTCTTCCATTGTTAGAATCACAATAAGTCTATAGTAGAATACCAGTAAGTCCACTCTAGTCCCTATTTTATTCCGCAATCCTGAGGATTCTGGGATGCTGATGCCCACTCCACCTGTAATTGAGAGGAGGGTTCGATACCATATGACTGATGGATGGGACTTCTTGCTTGCAGCTGTAGACTCTCTCAGTTCCTTGGTATGGTGGTTGTCCATCCTAACTTCCTTGTTAGTTGTCCTGAGTGAGTGCAATGAACTGGAGAGTAGGTGTTGCAACTCTGCTGAGGCTCAGGGCCCAGCTGGCACATGGACAGCCCAAAGATTCAAGTCTCTTGGACGTACATCTACCAACTACAGCATCAACTATAGGTTCAAATAGAAGGGACAGAAGAGACATGTGTAGAGAAGTCACAACTGAGCCTAACTCTGTCACACTCGGGAACACAAACTCCAAAGTAGGGCCCACTGGCAAGGCACCAAACTCCAGAGCTATCTGCCATGACCATAGAACCTGGGTGCCACATCTTTTTGTACCACAGCAATTGTGGAAGAGTGTATCAAGATAGAATCTTAACAGTCTAGGTCCCTGAATGTGCACAATGTGAGAAATAAACTTTTTGTAGGGGCTGTTTTTTACCATAGCACAACCTTGCATGAATTGGCTGATTCAGAAATTGATACCTAGATGTGGGGTGCTGTCATAATAACAAAATGAAAATGTGTTATTGGCTTAAAGGTCAGGTGGCAGACTGGAAAGAAACTGATCAGAAGTTCTAAAGCCATGTTAAAAAATGACAAAACATTTGTGAGTATTGTCACCTGTGATAACCTGGCAAGTAGAGAGTATCTAATGAACTTGTAGAATTAGACCAAGAGATTATAGAAATTTAGTTGCTGTTATATGTGTTTCACAGGATTTTACAAAAAGTAAAGAACTGGCCATGTTGCAAAAAGAAGTGAAAGGAAATAGAGTCTGGAAATTCAGGATTTGCAGTTTTGGAAGAACTATTTCTCAACTGCTTCTAAAGCACTACCGATTAGAGCAAACTGAAAACTTCTCTTAGCAACAAAAGCACATCAAAATCAGCCTTCCAGTAATGATCAAATTAAAGTTATAACCATTACATCCATTGTTAAATCTCTAAAGGAAATAAACTTTCTAAGCATAAAGGCCCAAATAAGAGTGTGATTCAGTAAATCCTTTCAATTGGGCTAAATAGCTCAGGGAAAAGACCAAGAAGTGTTTTAGTTTTCTGGCTGTTAAAGCACATACTATGCAATAGATTAGCTTAAACAACAGGAAGGTATTGGCTTATGGTTTTTGAAAGAAGTCTAAATCAAGTCATCATCAAGGTGATGCTTTCTTCCTGAAGACCAACATTCTTCGTCTGTCTGCTGGTGATTCTTGGTCTTTGACTCCTCTGTTACATAGCAATGCATTTGGCAGCCTCTCCTGGCCTGTCCCTTCTCTTCTAGATTCCACTGATTTCAGATTCTTGCTTTCTGTGGTTTTCTTTCTGTCTGAATTTCATTCTGCTTATAAAGGGCTCCAGAAATAGGATTAGGACCCATCCTGATTGAGTTGGGCCACACCGTAACTGAAGTAACCTCATCTAAATGTCCTACTTAGAATGGGTTCATACCCATGGGAATGGATTAAGTTTAAGAACATGTTTTTCTGGGGTACACAGCTCCAAACCACCACCAGAAATATCTTTCCACCAAATCTTAATAGACCCACATTACCTGCAATTAAGGAACATTGCCCATCCTCAGGGTAGGGAGCCTCAACTCTTCTGCCCAGCAGGATTTCAGAATTGCTACAGATAAATGTCTGCAAGGTTTCTCATACCACACCCCTTTCTAATAAGAATGTTTATTGCGGTTATCTTGTCCCTATTCCACCACTGTATATTGGGGGCAAATAGCTTGTCTTTTTTTTTTTTTTTTTTTTTTTTATGTTTTTTTTTTTTTTTTGATTGGTGGGGGGGGGGGGGGGGGTTTTTTTTTTTTTTTTTTTTTTTTTTTTTTTTTTTTTTTTCCATGTGGGGGGCCCCGGGTTCGGTTGCCGGGGCCTCCCACATGGTAAACGGGAACCCTACTGATAGAGCCACAGCCGCTTCCGATAGCTTGTCTTTTAAATTCATAGATGTTTAATCAAGAGGACCACATCTGGACATCATCTAAAAACTACCTGACATACATCGCCCAGATCCTGAACTTTGAGCTTGATACTGTGACTGCATGTAACTTCTGGACCATCTCCCTTGGAAAAGAGATTACTTCGTTATGCCTATCGATAATCAGAAAGACAGACTGAGCTTGTCATTAGTGCTGTTAATCAACATATCTCTAACTTTCCTCCTTCCTGGTACATGGTTGTATTAGTCTTTCTTTACTCTTTTTTTTTTAAAACAAATCTATTTTATTGGTATATCTTAACAAAGCATACAATTCATTCAATGTGTACAATAATAGTATTTGGTATAATCTCATAGTTGTGCATTCAACATTTCAATCATTATTAGAATATTTTCATTATTTCAACAATAATAGCAAACAAAAAATGACAAACAATAAACAAGAAAATTCCTCACCTCTCCATCTCTCTGTTTCCACTTCTTTTTTTTTTTTTTTTTTTTTAAATATATATATATATATATAAACATATTTTAAGAGGTGCTTAGATTACCAAAAATACTACACAGAACCCCCTGGGATTCCCATGTTGCCCACCCCCCGCACCTCCCGCCACATCCCACACAAACATCTCCCACAAGTGTGACCCACCACCCTCAATGGACTTACACATCCTGGGGCCTTGCCACCAACCCTAGACCACAGTTCACATCGTAGAACACACTCTCTCCCACACAGTTCTGAGTGGTGTGTGCTGATTTAAAATGGCCTACATCCGTTGCCACAACGGTTCTTTACTCTTTTGAAGGTTAGGCTAATGAAATATGAGCAGATGTGATTTTTTTTTAACCACAGCACTAAGTTTTATTAGGGATTTCATTAAGGTTAAATCTCTAGGAATGAAGGAGTCCTAGTTAGGGCACAAAAGCCCAGAAAGCCTCCTCAGATCTTATAGGGAACCACCAGCTCAGGCTTTTTGGTGGGATCTCCACCTCGTTCCAAGAACAGATTATAAGGATATTGCTTTGGCCCCACTGACTGGTAGATGGAGTAAATTTCCCCCGCCCAGAGCATGAATACCATGAAGGTCACGAAGCCAAAGAGCTGCTTACACTTGAGATTCCAAGAAACAGGCATGGGGGATGTGTCCACATGGTTCCAGGTATACATACATGTCTAGGTTCCAGTGTAGTTGTTCACCCCAGTTCTACCTCAGGCCTTAGTGGTCCCAGGCATATCATGGATCTCTCCCCTGCTGTGAGATGTCAGGGAGCTTCGGGTAGTCGCAACAATATGCAATTCACCATGTTATCTTTTTCCTGCCTAGGCGATCATGGATACATATAGAACCTCCATCAGCCAGGTGCCTGAGAGACTATGGTGAACAGAGCCCTCTACTGATACATTCTGGTATTGTAAGGTGACGAAAAATAAATTTAATTTAAGCTGCAGAGATTTTGTTTGCATTTTGTCACATATAATCTAGCTTATACTGACTGATAGAACTTCTAAAAGGAAAAGGAAAAACAAACAACTTTAAGAGGGACATTTATTGCAAAGACCACTGTAGGTCAGATAATATTTCTCACAGCATTGCAAAAGTCCAATTCTGTACCCAAACCAAAAGTTAGTGTCCTGACTAGAAATGGGAATACCTGGAAGTAGCCAAAGAAATGGGGAAACCTGACTTTCCAGACTCTCTCCAAGACATCCCACAAGACAATCTCTGAGTTGCAGAGATAACAATGCACCCCTTTGTTAAGCACCAGTCACTTGAATGTATTCTGGCATTGGGTGGCAGATTAGCTCTGTAACAAGAATCCAACCTTATATTCTCATTATCCTGAAGCAGAAGCCAAGAAAGTAGTCTTTCAACTAAGGGTTAGAGACTCTAGAGCATGCTACAAGGGAGACCTACAATGGTAGCACCTAGATTCATTGACCATGGCTAAAAAAAATTGGTTAATAACTAACATTGTGCCCCAGAGGTAAAGCCACTAGAAGCCTACTGGGGTTTGAAGGACTTGAACTGTCAGAGATACCCTGAGACTGGACTAAATCAGTTGTTCTTAAATCATCATCCCTAGACAGGCACTATGGAGACATTTTTACTCATCCACAAGGAAATAAGAAAAATAAAGACAATGCAATCATTTTTAATGGAACTATATTCAATTTGGAAAACTTTTCTGTATTTGAACATTATATTCTTCCTGATTTTGTAAAATGTTTTTACACTTATGAAACAATAAACAATTGTGAAAGAAGATGGTAGGGATTTTGTCATTGTTATTAATGCTTTATCTTGACAAAATTAAGTTTGGCAACCTTAGGTCGTCCCCACAGTTTTTATTAAAATTTTACTTAATTATAGAAACTATTATTTTATTTGACCATCAGAGCTAATGATTATCTTAAAAATAGTAAACTGCAAACTGATAGAATCTTAAGGAAACTTCTTGCACATCCTCTAGAGCTTTGCTGTCCAATATGTACATAAATGGCTATTGAGCACTTCAATTGTGACTAGTCCAAACTGAGATATGCTGCATGCATAAAATACATACTGGATTTGAAAGACAGCACAAAAGCAAAAAAGAATAAAATATCTTATTAATAATTTTTATATTGGTTACATATTAAAGTGGCAATATTTTGGTTATATTGGGTTAAATAAAATATATTATTAAAATTAATGTCACCTGTTCCCTCTCACTTTTTTAATATGGCTTCTAGAAAATTTGAAATTACATATATGGCTTTCATTATATTCCTAGTGGACATAACTGTTCTAAAGTCAAAAATAGTATTCTTTTTGGGTGATGGCTTGTATTTGCCTGCCTCTGCAGTTACACCAAGCCATAACCTCTGATTTATATCTGTCACACAACAATTTCCTCTCCCTGACTAGTCTCTGCTGTCTCTCACCTTTTGTGTCACATGTTCATGTGATTAGTCTTCCTTGTTAGTCTCCTTTTTATTATATCACGTCCAGGTTCAGAAAGTAGTATCAACTTTCATATCCTATTTGCTAGTATCTAATTTAATCAACCTAATGTCTGACACTCTCCAACAAGTGATTATCCTGTAACTTTCCAACACCATCTCTCTTTTTCTGGCATAGACCCATCCATTCTTGAGACTTGCACATGCTTTACCTTTGCGTGCACTTGTCTTTGATATGAAATTTTGTTTCTATTACTCTCTACAGTCCATATCCTTTTCTGTCTTTCATACTTACTACATCAATTTTCTTCCCTAAGAAACTTTCCATAGTTGATCTCACCTCGTTCTCTGTACTAGTCTCCCTGATGTGTTGTCATATCTCCTTTAATTCTTAGTGTGCATGGCATCAATTTGCATTTGTTGGAAGACTTAGTAAAAATAAACTTTAAGTTGTTCATATGTGTGCATTCTGTTTCCATAACTACTAAAGCACAGTATTATATGTCATAAAATAACCTAGCTATAATTGACCTGAAAGGTAATAACAGCTATAATTTACCTCCTTGTTTTACAAATGGGACAACTGAAGACCAGAGATTTTAAGTGACTTGTCAGAGGTTACATTTCTAATCAGTGGGAAAACTGGGACTGGAACTTCCAATCTGCTTCTCATATTACTAGAACAACCTACCTTTCCTTTTCTATTTTATTCTTCCCTCTAGCATGAAATAGATACCTCTTGTATCTATCTTGGGTGAAATTGTTTAGATTTTGCATATAATATCTTTTGGAATACCTGTACCTATTAATTACTCTGTCCAATTTGCACATTTTGCTTGATATCATTCCCCAAAAGTCATTTCATTTCAGAATTGCTAGTTAATGCTAAATCAAGACAGCTAAAATTGTCTTTTGGTATGACTTAGAGATGATGACTCACAAGAGTCTTGTCTGACTGAGAGCTGTCAACTAGAAATGGATCCATAGGATGAAAGGTGTGACAGCATGCATTTTAGCCCTTGGATTGCACTTAGTATTCTTAATTTATGGGTTGGTGTATTATTACCTGAATATGTACATCATGAGGCTCTGTTGACATTTTACCAGCTTCTTGACAGGGACTTTCCCAGATCTACAATCAAATAAAATACAAATAAAATGACTATTTCTACTGTTGAAAATGATAGTAATCAACAGATTCAGGAGCAAGGACAAAAGCCCCTAAGTGTCATTATCTAATTTAGAAATATGTGCCCAAGAGAGTAATCGTCTACTTCAGTCATGGTAGGATGGAAAAACTACTGGTTTACCAAGGTTAGAGACTTAGATCTGTAAAGTATAGGTTAACAATGCTTGTCTGGTGACTCACAAAGTTGCTATGAGAAGTAATTTTCAAATAGGCAGTTTTGAAACCATCAAAGCCCCTTAATAAACTTTGAGAAGTTCCAAGATAAGAAAAGGTGCTAACCTATTAGCCTGTGCCAGGACCAAAACTAGAGTCAAAAACTCTGCTGTGCTCAGCCAAATAGAAGCACTGACATCAGAGATTCCATTAGGCCCATAGTGCAAGTTTATAATTCAACAATATGGGCAGGAAGTAAAGGAACACGTGCCATCTGTATTTAAAACTCTTAAATGTATGTCTCCAAACTAAAAAATAAGAGAATGAGAAAACACAGTTTATTCAAATTTTAGATTAGAAGAATTCTATTTTAATTATCCATAAAAATCACTACCTAAACATTGTTGAGAACCAAAGCATGGTTCACCACTCAGGAGACATTTGGCAACTCCTGGAGACATTTTTAATAGTCACAACTGGGGAGTGCTACCGGCATCTAGTGGACAAAGATCACTGGTGCTCCTAAGCATCCGACAGAACAGAGAACAGCTCTCCATGATAAAGAAATCTCCAGCAGAAAATATCAGTAGTGCTGAGGTTCAGAAACCTTGCTACAATGTATGGTATGAATACTCTATTTTCACTCCTGGGTTTTTCCACCAACATATTTATATAAAACTAATATTCTGGATTCATTTCTTTTGCCAAAAATTTATAAAAGAAGTGGCATCCACAGAAAAAAATATCTAAAATTGTTTCTTCAGATAAATATCTATTTTAACAGAATGTAATATATTCTTAATAAAATGAGAAATGATTTTTGAAGCCTTTCACTAATGTTTTGAGTATATTAAGATAAATAAACCAGACACAAAAAGACAAATATTGTATAATTTTTGTATAACATTTATGTAATCTAAGTATCTTTTAAAAAATAAATTTATTATAAAAAAGACAAATATGGTATGATTACACTTATATAAAATATTTAAAACATGCAAATTCAAAGAGATAGAAAGTAAATTACAGGTTGCCAGGGACAGAGGGTGAGGGATGAGAAAATGAGGGATTATTGTTTAATGGATATAGAGTTTCTGTTGAAGTGATGAAGTTTTGGTAATGGATAGTGGCAATGGTAGAACAACTTTGTGAATATAATTAATGCAACTGAATTGCACACTAGAAACTGGTTAAAATGAGAAAATTTGAGTTGTATGTGTTACCACAATAAAAAGTAAAACAAATACTCATACACATGCACATACACACACACACATATGTATATATTGTTAATCCTATTTCCTGGCCACTGGTCAGTTAATTGCTTATATCTATAATATCAGCTCAGGCAAAATTTTCAAACCTAGTAAAATAACATCAGAACTACTTTGAAAACTTCCCTATTACCAGCTTTATGCTGGGAAAATTCACAAAGCAAGTTTCTTAACTTTTACTGTTGAAAAGCTTTTTATGAGTCCCCCTCCAGATATTCCCACAGCATCCTTCCAGGAAACACTATTTCTGAAATAAATAAATAATCTATTAACTACTCACATAATATTTTTAAAATATTTCAAGTATTATTAAGAATACTGATCATTTTACAGGTATCCAAATTCATTTAGACATATACATCTCCAGCAAAAGAACAGTGTCTTCATTTTCAAAAAACTACTGCCAAATGAATAAAGATTTATCAAGATTCCTACACCGCATTTTTCCTTTCATGGAATTATATCTACCAGAAAAAAAATGTTTTAAATGCATTGTTGCTCTGAGCTTTGAGCCACCATTTAGAAATAGACTACTTATATTGCAGCTAATAATATAAAGACATTTAATTTAAACAGATTCTACTTGTAAGATAGAGAAACAAATTTCTCATGACATCATGGTATCCAGTTCTTCTAGCAAAACTTTACCCAGAGTGAAATAAGAAAGAGATCGCTTGGTTAACAGAGAATACAAACCATTTCGGACATCCAGTCAACCAAAATGGCAGGATAAGATGCTCCATGATACCACTCCCCCACAGAATCCTTGATACCACTCCCCCACAGAATCCTTGAACAACTAGCAAAAACTGGCAGAGCCATCTTCCTCAAAACATCAGAAACAGTTAAAGGGTAGCAGTAATTGAGCAAAGGCCTGATAAAGAATATACAGATTTAATTTTTACTATACACTTATAGTTTATGCATGTTCATGTATGAATGATATACTTCAATAAAAATTTTATTTTAAAAAAAGAAAATGCAGATTTAAAAACAGTAGGAGAAGCTCATGACCCTATAGCTTGGCTGCTCCTCCGTGACACAGTGTGAAACCAGTGCACATTCACTTTGTGGGTCCTTGGCCCTGCTCAAGAGGGAGAAGAGAAACCCCTGAGCACATAGTGAGGTGTCTATGTATCATTACTAATCTACTGGGTGGCAACTTGAAAGACTGAACAAGGACACTCTTTTCCAGCTTGCCTTCCCAGAACTTTCCTTGCAGGCAGAAGCAGCTTACTGACAGTTAAAGCAGTATAATAAACAATTAAGTCAGTACAGCCTGGGGCAAAAGATTACCAACTCTAAAACATAAAATAGAGCACCCGGGGTGAGGGGAGTCTATTTCACGGGGAGTAGAGAGGACATTCAGATTCCTGTAAACAGGGAAATTCCTAAGGCCAGGAGCAAGCACAAGCAGAGTCATTCTCAGGTTCAGGAAGACAGAGATATCCCTGCACTTCACTTTCACTCAGGCTGATCTTGACAGAAAAGCTAAACTCTGAAGGAGAGCACCAGGAAATGCAGAGACTATTTTCAAGACTGTGAAAGGTGTTTTTTGCATTTATTTCTTTGATTTGTTAGCTCCTGGCACTCAAAGAAACCTTTGTCATATCACTAGCTGTATACAAACTTAAGGAACACACAGCTCAGGGATAAAATACTACAGTTAACACACTAAAATATTAAAATATACAGTGTTCAACAAAAAAAATTACAAGACAAACAAAGAAACAGAAAATGATGGCCCATCCAAGGGAACAAGATAAAATCCAGAAACCATCAACAAAGAAGAATAAACTTTGGACAAAGCCTTTTAGAAAACGATCCTTATCTTCCTAAGATCAGGAGAAAAAAACAAGGATGTTTCCTCTCACCACTTTTATTCAACATTATTTTGGAAGTCCTAGCCAGTGCAGTGGCAAGAAAGATAAATAAAAGGCATAAATGTTGGAAATGAAGAAGGAAAGGTCTTAATCCCTGGATAAGTGTGTGTATAAGCAATCCAAAGAAATCTACACTGTCCACTAGAATTAATAAGTAAATTTATCAAGGTCACAGGATACAAGGCCAAAATACAAAAATCGAATAGAGTTCTATATGTAAGTAACAATCAATTGAAAAGAAAAGCAAAACCATATCATGTACAATAGCAGTAAAAATACATGAAATGCTTAGAGATAAATTTCACACAAAATATAGGCAAGATCTATAGACTAAACATTTTTTAAAGTTCTGAAAAAAATTAAATAAAACCTGAATAAATGTAGAGATAGTCCATGGCAAAAAAAAAAAAAAAAAAAAAAGATCCTTAATATTCTTGAGCAGATAAAGGAAAACAGGGAAAAAGAACTAAAAGATATCAGGACAATTATGTATGAACACTATGAGAATCTCAATAAAGAGAGAGAAATTTTAAAAGTAACCAAACAGAAATACCAGAGTTGAAGAAGATAATATCTGAAATGAAAAAAAAAAAAAAAAAATCTCTACACATTTCAACCGCAGATTGGAGCTAATGGAAAAAAGATCAGTAAACTCAAAGACAAGACAAACGTAATGACTCAGGCTGAGGAGCAGAAAGAAAATAGAATGAATAAAAGTGAACATAGTTTAAAAGACTTAGCTAGGTTGAAAAAAAGAAAAAGAGATAGGATACAAAAAACTAAAATCAGAAATGAAAGAGGGGCCATATTACTGAACAGAAATAAAAAGGATTATAAGAGAATACTAGGGATATCTGTATGCCAACAAATTAGATAAGTTAGATGAAGTGGAGAAATGTCTAGAGACACTTGAACTGCCTACAGTGAATCAAGAAGAAATAGAAGATTTCAACAGACCAATAACAAAGAGGTTGACTCAGTAATCAAAAACTTCCCACCAAAGAAAAGCCCAGGATCAGATGGCTTCACTGGTGCATTTTACCAAGCATTCCAAGAAGAATTAACACTGATCCTGCTCAAACTCTTCCAAAAATGTGAAGAGTTTGGAACACTTTGTAACTCATTCTATGAGGTCAACATCAACTTCATACCAAAACCAGATAAAGATACTACAAGAAAAGAAAATTACAGACCAAGAATACAGATGCAAAAATCTTTAACAACCACCTAGCAAACCAAATCCAATAGTACATTAAAAGACATGTACAATATAACCAATGGAGTTTATCTCAAACATGAAAGGGAGATTCAATACAAATAAAATCCATTAACGTAATACACTACATTAACAGAAAAAAGGACAAAAACCACAGGATCATTTCAACTGATGCAGAAAAAAATGCATTTTTGACAAAATCCAGCCCTTCTTGATTAAAAAAAAAAACTCTGGAAATAGAAGGAAACGTTCTTAACTGGATAAAGGGCATATATGGAAAACCCACAGCTAACATCATACTCAATGGTAAAAGACTGAAAACTTTCCCCCTAAGATCAAGAACAAGACACAAAAAAAAGGACAAAACCATGGGATCATTTCAATTGATGCAGAAAAAAAGCATTTTTGACAAAATCCAGCCCTTCTTGATAAAAAAAAAAACTCTGGAAATAGAAGGAAACATTCTTAACTGGATAAAGGGCATATATGGAAAACCCACAGCTAACATCATACTCAATGGTAAAAGACTGAAAACTTTCCCCCTAAGATCAAGATCAAGACAAAGATGCCCACTGTCACCACTGTTATTCAACATTATACTGGAAGTTCTAGCCAGAGCAATTAGGCAAGAAAAAGAAATAAAAGGCATCCAAACTAGAAAGGAAAAAGTAAAACTTTCCCTATTTACAGATGACATTATCCTATATATAAAAAATCCTGAAAATTCCATAACAAAGCTACTAGATAGAGCTAATAAATTAATTCAACAAAGTGGCAGTGCAAAGGAACAACATTATGGAAAAAACAGTAATATTTCTTTTATTTAATTAACAACTTCATTTCAAAATCACAAAAATAAAAGAACAGAAAAAGGCAGATCAACAAGTTATGGAAACATTACCCCTAAAAAGTTCTTTTTCAGACACTTTTATCTCATCTAATTCCAAATGCTAACTCAGTTGTTCCTCTAATGTTCAGAAAGATACACAGATGAACAAAGTTTAGTTAAATGGCATAATGAAGCTCTCCTTATTAATGAAAAAATGAAGAATAGAAAAAAATGCTTAATCATATTCACCTCACAAAACCAAACCCCATATTCTTTTTTTACCTTTATAATTAATATAGTACCAACTTTGCTTTTACTACAAAACATTAGAAAATGTTATTAACTACAGTCCATAAATGACATTAGTTATATTTTTCCCATGCATCACCACATTCTTAACAACCTGTAGTAGATGAACATTCCTGTATTTATATTATTAACCACAGTCCTCATCTACTTCCAAAATCACTGTTATGTAGTCCCAATATTATCCTCCACTGTCCTCCAACTAACATTAATCTTCCTAGACTACTCATTTCAGCTGCAATAACACCCATAACTCAACAGTGTTTGTTACATTCATTATAATGTGTTACCATCAAGTCCAACCATTTCCACATATTTACATTTGACCGTATTAAACATTCTACATACATCTAACATCTTCTCCCCTTTCTCATACCACACTACTAAGGAACAATTTGGAGAAAATATGAAAAAACTATTCCATTTACAATGGAATCAAATATGTAGTAATGAATTTAACCAAGGATGTAAAGGACTTATGCATGGAAAACTACAAAACTTTGCTGAAAGAAATTAGAGAAGACCTAAATAAATTGAAGGGCATTCCATGTTCTTGAATTGAAAGACTAAATATTGTTAAGGTGACAATTCTGTTCAAAACAATTTATATATTCAACACAATCCCCATCCAAATTCTAGTAGCCTTCTTTGCACAAATGAAAAAACCAATCATCAAATTGCTATGGGAGTGTAAGGGACCCAAATATCCATGGCCATCTTGAAAAATAAGAATGAAGTGGGAGGACTCACACTCCCTAATTTTAAAATTTATTATAAAGGTACAATAATTGAAACAGCATGGTACTGGCACAAGGGCAAGCATATAGACCAATAGAACAAATTGAGAGTTCAGAAATAAGCCCTCAAATTTATGGCCAAATAATTTTTGACAAGGGGACAAATATCACTCAATTGAGAAAGAATAGTCTTTTCAACAAATGATGCTGGGAAAACTGGATATCCATTTACAAAAGAATGAAGGAGGACCCCTACCTTACACCTTATAGAAAAATCAACTCAAAATGGATCAAAGCCCTAAGTATAAGAACCAGAACTCTAAAACTCCTAGAAAACATATAAGGAAGCATCTTCAAGAGCTTGTATTTGGAAATGGTTTCTTAGACTTTTTACAAAAAGTATGAATCACAAAAGAAAAAAGATAAATGAGATTTCATTAAAATTAAAAAGTTTTGCATATCAAAGGACTTCACCATGAAAGTAAACAGACAACCTATACAATGAGAGAAAATATTTGGAAACCACATATCTGATAAGTGCTTATATCCAGAATATATGAAGAAATCCTATAACTCAATAACAAAAAGACAACCTGCTTGGGAAGTTATGGACACATGCTCAGAGGCCATATGGCAAGCCTTGCCTACTGCCTAACTTCTTTTCTATTGCGCAATGATATTTCCGTCTGTTTCCATTCCACAACCCAGGGGAGATGTTAAGACTAATAAAAAGTCCCTACCAGATCTTAAATCCAGAAACTGAGAAAAAGCAGCCCCAGATGCTTATCAAGGCAGGAACTCTCAGTGGCAGTGCCCCCTCCCATTGAGTAGTATAACTACCTCACTCAAACAGCACAGATTTGTTTCTCCCCTCTGATGTGAAGTGGGGCTTACGGAGTTGCCATCCACCAACACCGACCTGAATAGTTTGGCCTCCCTGGGAGGCCAGCCATTGTGAAATCTCTTCCCCTGCTCTTTTTAACACTTTGTGCTATGTAATAAAGCAGTCATTTGCTAAAAGTTTTTGTTGTTCCTAAACCTGTATTCCCCTGACATACCACCAAGCAATCCATTCCATACAACCCAATTACAAAATGGGCAAAAGGCTTGAATAAGCATTTCTCCAAAGAAGATCTACAAAAGGCCAATAAGGACATGAGAAGATGTTCAATACCATCAGCCATTTGAAAAATATAAATAGAAACCACAA
This sequence comes from Tolypeutes matacus, assembly GCA_026826555.1. Lineage (NCBI taxonomy): Eukaryota > Metazoa > Chordata > Mammalia > Cingulata > Chlamyphoridae > Tolypeutes > Tolypeutes matacus. The sequence goes on from JAKSZT010054457.1 coordinate 286,502, forward strand.
TGAGATATCATTTAATACCCATTAAAATGGCTACTATTTTTCAAAAATGGAAAACAACAAGTATTGAAGAGAATGTGGAGATATAAGTAAAGACCCCTTGTTCATTCTTGGTAGAAATGTACAATGCTGCAGCTGCTGTGAAAAAGTTTGGCTGTTCCTAAGAAAGCTAAGAATAGAATTACCATATGACCAGCAATCCTTCTTCTAGGTATATACCCAAAAGAATTGAAGGCAAGGACCCAAACAGATATTTGCACACCAGTGTTAAGGCAGGAGCAACCCAAATGTCCATCAACAGTTGAAAAGATAAACAAAATGTAGTATATACATACAATGAAATGTTATTCAGCTGTAAAATGGAATGAAGTTCTGATACATGCAATGACGTGGATGAAACTTGACTGTGTCATGTAGAGTGAAATAAGCCAGACACAAAATGATAAATATTGTATGATCTCACTAATATGAAAAAAATTAGAATAAGCAAATTCATAGAGTCAGAAACTAGAATACAGATTACCAAGGGCCAGGGTGGGCTTAGGGAATGGAGAATTAATGGTAAATTGGTACAGAGTTTCTATTTGGTATGATGGAAAAGTTTTGGTAATGGATGGTGGTCTTTGTAGCACAACATTGTGAATGTAAATAACACTGTGGAATTATATATTTGGATGTGATTAAAAGGGGGAAGTTTAGGTTGTATATATGTTACTAGAATAATTTTTTTTAAGCCATGGGACTGTATATACAACCCAAACAGTGAACTCTAATATAAAGTATGGACTATAGTCAATAGTACAATTATAATAATATTGTTTCATCAATAGTAACAAGGTACCACAAATGAAAAATGTTACTAATAGGGAAAACTGGGTGCGTGAGAGTGATATATGGGAACTCTGTATTTTCTGCATGATTTTTCTGTAAACCTACAAACTTCTCTGAAAAAAGAATAAAGAATTCCTGCAACCAAAGCAAAAGAAAGAGAATGCATTCCATAGAAAATATTCTTTGAATTTGCATGGGTTTTTTCTCTGATCAAAATACTAAAAATCATCATCCTATTAAGGGCTGCCATTTATTAATCACCTGTTATCCACTAATACCTGTGCCAGACATCCAGTGTGCACTGTACTCATCACAGCTACCTTGTTGAATCAATATTTTCCTCTATACAGAAAAAGAAGCCTAGGGTAAGCAAGGGTAAGCAAATACCCAACTTTAAAGCAACAGGGTATGATTCACACCCAGGAAGGCTTAACTTAATCACATACATCTCCACTGTAGTAAAACTCACTTAAATTTACTTACTTCCAAGAGGATTTAAGGTTTTTTCAAATATTTTGTATTTTCTGGAACGATATTCTATTCAAATTCCTAAACTCTGATGAGTCATAAAAGATTGCTATAGTTGCACTTTAATTCCTCCTCATCCTTAATTCCACAAAGGTAATTTGTCCACCTCAATTTTGTTTTTTTCTAGCTCCAAGTCATGAGGAAAATATATATATATATTTGTTTTTTATTTGTCTCTAGCTCAATTTCTTTCCAGTAATGTGCCTTTGATCACTTCAGATATTTGTCAGTGTTCATACACACCCTTATTTGCAGACTGTCACAGGACATAGAAACAAGATGTTTACGGTGAACAAGAAAAGCCTGTGTGTTCTCTGGGAAACTTTTTCTCCCTGCTCAGCTTTGTCTGTGTTTCTGTGTGTGTATGTGTGTGTGTGTGTGTGTGTGAGAGAGAGAGAGAGAGAGAGAGAGAGAGCCTGAAAACTGTAGATTGAGACTTATAGAGAAGGAGGGCAAAGAGAGAAAAGAAGAAAAAAAAAGAAAAGGGATATGGCAAGAGAGAGGGAGAGGGAATGGGAGAGAAAGGAGTGAGGACGGCTTTATAGCTGCTAAGATTGCAGACAGAAATAGCACACAATCACCAAGTGCTGTAGGCAACTCAGAAACCAAAACCAAATTTTATTCACTTTTATTCATCAGTTGCTTAGAAAAAAGGAAATGACATCTGGACCTGTCTTCTTCTACATCTTGATTATTGGAAAATATTGTAAGTATGCTTAGTATTTAATTGTGTATGCTTTAGTATTTTATGAAAATGCAAGTGAAACTGTTTATTACTTTTATTTATAATTTTAAGATAAAAATGCATTTTTTGATAAAATTTTAATCTCATTTCAGGATTATTCTTTTTAATAAATTTCTGTATTTATATTTAAAACTGGAATATATTGTCCTAGTCAATAGTTAAGCAAGACTAATTTGTTACATAGAGCTATGCATCATAACAACAAATTTGTACAATTGATATGACAATTATGTTAGTAAGTTTATAATTTTAAAAAGCAGCCGCCCTTAAGAAAAGATTTATTCAAGGACTATGTCCTATGAGAAATGCTGGTAAAATCTTTACATTAGTTCCAGTCAAATCAATGTAGTTTTAATGCTTAGTCTTCTTTGCCCTTTGTGGTTTAATATCGTAGGTGTGCTTCTTCCCAAAGAGATGCATTCATATAACCCCTTTTATATTTAGCAAGATTTCTCATTATTCCTTGACAGAAAAACAAGGTAAAGCATAAAGCAATTAAAGCCATACATAAGCACAAACACAACGAGCACCAAATGCAAATTTTACTTTTCCTAAAATGACAAATTTTGCTTTCTCTATATGTGCCATAGTTTTTTTTAGGAAATCTTTTAATTCAAGGGAAGTGGTCATTCTGCATTAATCCTCATTTGAATTATGCTATGTAAATAGAAATAAAATGTTTCTGTTTCTTGGGTAATAGGCGATGAGAAAGACAAAGCAAACCAAGGAAGAAAACTTTCTGGCTACCTTTAAAACCTTATGATGCTGGGGAATGATTAAGCTTTAAATAATTTGCAACTCACAAGGATGTTTATATTCCTCTATCTCTTAAAAGTTTGCTGAGTTTTGTTTACAGTAAATTATTCTATGGAAGAATATTTCGGGTAAATTTTAATCATAACTCTTCCAATTCTGATGGCACGTACTATGCCAAAATGATTTTTTCCCCATTCTCTCCTTCCCTCCTTCTGAGCTCACCTAAACGGGCAAATGTGGGAAACATCATCAAACCTACCTAGGGTCCTGGAGAAACATTCTAGTTGCTAGCTTTCTCATCTCTAACCTCGATTACTGACATTTCCATTTTTTAATTGGAGGAGAAAATGTAAAATCACAATCCACCACCAAAAATTTAATGTTTCTAATTATAATCCAGTGTTTAAGCTACTAGAGTTTTTGACATTTACAGCTAACAGCCTTATATGTAAAAAGTGTATTTTACCTTCTTCTATTCCATTTCAATGAAATGAATAGTTTGAGTAAGCCAAGGCACACATACTTCCAAAACAGGAATTCTAATATGAGGAACTCAAGGGTATATAAAAGGTGTTCAGGACAGGTTGAGATGCAACTTTGGCTAATGTGTTGCCAGTCATTTCCAGTTAGTAGAAAAGTTCTGTGTTTACATGTTATCTTTTGTTAATAAGAAATTATTTTCATGAACAGAAAATAGATAATAATGATAATAATAATAATACCAAACCCTCCATATTTTTGTAATTTAAGTTCTCTTTAGATTAAAAAAAATAGTTAATAATGCAATGTGACTATTTGGGAGCTCCAGGTTCTTATTATTCCATGATTTCCACAGGGGATGAAGCCATAAAGATCTGAAGCAGTGTTGGGCAAGCCAGATTCCTGGCTACATGGTGTTCACCTAGCAGAGAAAGCACTTGGCAGAGACCCCTTGAAATAGCAACTCTCATCCATGGCTCACCTTTTAACTTAGCCATCTCCCAGCCCAACTTAACAGATTTCCTGTGCACAGAGCAAAGGAAGTAAAAAACTACACAGGGCAAATTTCCTAGACCTCTGTGACTGCCCATGATTGTTATCTTTTTTTATCCATTCTCCTGTTACCTGGGAAAGGCAGTGTCCTGTCACGTAAAACACCTGGCCTATGGTGCTTATCAGCATTACCACGTACTAGCTCTGTGACTTTCGACAAATGGCATACCCTCTCTGAGCCTTGGCTTATAAAATGACATTAAAATTCTTTACCTTATCTAATTCTCAGAGCCCCTGTGTTTGATTCTTTTTACATAAATTACCTCTTTGAATCTTCACAACCCTAAGGTGTAGACAGAATTAAACACATGAGGAAGGTAAGACCTAGTGGCATACAGAGCCTTGTTGTAAGATACAAGCTAAAAAGTAGCCAAACTTGATGCTTTCAAAGTCTATGCTCTTTTACCTAAACCATGATCAATTTCAGTAGAGAGAATGTGTATAAATAGGTTTTGAAAATTCTATGGCTCTTTGTGGACTTAAGCAATTATTAGTCAACCTTGAAACCAAAAACACTTACTGAATGCCTGGTGGTTTAATAAGCAATAGAACTAACGGACGGATATGGTATGATCCTGCTCTGAAGGGACAGAGTGGAAAAGAGACCAATTTAATCTAGAATTACCATATAGTCAGACAAGTGCAAAACAAAGGTGTACACAGATTACAATTTAAAGGTTTCCTTTTACCTTTGAGGATTTTTCATTCTTTAAAAACTCCTCTGCTTGTATCTAGTTAATTGTATTATATTAGTGTCAATTTCCAGGCTTTGATAAAGTATAGTTATGTATGATGTTACCATTGGGGGAAGCTAGATCAAAAATATATAGAAACTCTGTACTATTTTTGCTATTACTGTGAGTCTTTAATTATTTCAAAAGTAAAAGTTGAAAGAATTCCCATAAAGAGTCCTATCAGTAAATGTTTTAATTATTACTTAATATCATTAAGCAAAAATAATAGTTTTATTTATATCTTGGATAGGCAGGGGACAAAAATGAGGAAATAGGAAATAAAAGAGGCCTAAACATAAATCTGAGCTACTTTAATATTTTGCCCAGCTGGGAAAGGCCTCACTTTTAGACTCTGAGTATATACTTAGGAGACACCCTCGTCCTTACACGTGGATTCCAACACTGGCATATCTTCTAGAATTCTCACTCTACCAAGGAAAGAGAAGTATAAGGGAGGAGGCAATCCCAGGACAGATCAGTTAGTGCAAGAAAAGTAGAATTCTGGCATATTTATCACATCCAATAGATAAGAGAATAAACTTTTAATAGGCATAATACAGAAATATCTAGTATTCTATCTTAAACTATTTCAACATTGCTTACAATTTTGTATTATTCTTATTATGAACTTGTAATCATATTTTTTTGTTTCAAATAGAAAGAAAATTAATGTCTGTGCAAATATCATCATCTGTAAATAAATTATTATATTTCTGAACTAAATAATTTCCCAAGCACAAATTCACATCAGGATAAACTTGTTTAAACTGCAATACTTGTAGCTGTGTATTCTAGTTAGGCTATTTTTTTTAATTAGAGAAATTGTAGGTTTACAGAAAAATCTTATAAAATATACAATGTTCCCATATACCCCCTATTGTTGACACTTTGTATTAGTGTGGTACCTTTGTTACAATGGATGAAAGAATATTAAAATATTACTGTTAACTAGTCCATAGTTTACATTAGGTGTATTTTTCCCATATACCACCCTATTATTAACATCTTGCTATAGTGTCATACATTTGTTATAATTCATGAAAGGACATTCTTATATTTGGACTATTAACCACAGCCCATCATCCATATGAGGGTTCACTGTGTTATACAGGCCCATGTTTTATCTTCTAACTTTCCTTCTAGTTACATACATGACCCAAAACTTCCCCCTTTCAATCACATTCACAAACATAATTCAGTGCAGTTAATTACATTTACAATAATGTGTTACCATCACCACTACCCATTTTCAAACATTTACATTCAACCTAAATAGATATTCTACACAAATTAAGCATCAGTCGCCCATTCTCTAGCCCAATTCTGTCCCCTGGTGACCTATTTTCTAGATTCTAACTCTGAGTTTGCTTATTATAATTAGCTCATATCAGTGAGATCATACAATATGTGTCCTTTTGTGTCTGGCTTATTTCACTCAACATAATGTCCTCAGGATTCATCCATGTACTCGCATGCATCAGGACTTCATTCCTTCTTATAATCAAATAATATTCCATCATATGTATTTACCACATTTTGTTTAACCATTCGTCAGTTGGTGCACACTTGGGTTGGTTCCATCTTTTAGCAAGTGTGAATAATGCCACTATGAATGTCAGTGTGCAAATGTCTGCTCGAGTCCCTGCTTTCAATTCTTCTGGATATATACCTAGTAGCGGGATTGCCAGATCATATGGCAGATCTATATTTAGCTTGCTGAGGAACCACCAAACTGTCTTCCACAGAGACTGCACCATTTTACATTCCCACCAGCGGTGAATGAGTGTTCGTTCTTCTCTATGTCCTCTCCAACTGTGGTAGTTGGTCCATTCCTGTGGGTGTGACTCTATGGTGGGTGGGACTTTTAATTAGGTTACTTCAATAAGGCTCGGCCCAAGGTGGGTCTAACCGGAGTTCTTTATAAATGGGATGAATAAAGAGAGAGAGACAGAAAGCAAACCACAGAAGCAGAGAGAAAGCCATGGAAGCCAGAAGCTGAAAGCAATGAAACTTGGAAGAGAAGGGAGAGACCAGCAGGTGCTGCCATGTGCCTGGCCATGTGACAGAGGAGTCCAGGATCTCCAGCAACCAGTCTTCAGGGAGAGAGCATCGTCTGGTGATACATTGATTTGGACATTTTCAAGGCCTTAGAACTGTAAGCTTATAAGCTAATAAATTGCCATTGTAAATGCCAACCTATTTCTGGTATATTGCATTTCCTCAGACCAGCAGACTAAAACATCAACACTTGTAGTTTTCTGTGTTTTTTTTTAATAGTGACCATTCTAATAGGTGTGGAATGGTATCTCATTGTCATTTTGATTTGCATTTCCCTAATAACTAGTGATGTTGAGCATCTTTTCGTGTGCTTTTTAGCCATTTGTGTGTCCTCTTTGGAAAAATGTCTAGTCAAATCTTTTGCCCATTTTTTAATTGGGTTGTTTGTTTTTTTATTGTTGAGTTGTAAGATCTCTTTATATATTCTGGATATTAAAATATGTGGTTTCCAAATATTGTCTCTTATTGAGTAGGTTGCCTTTTCACTTTCTTGACAAAATCCTTTGATGCACAAAATTTTTTAATATTGATGAGGTCCCGTTTATCTATTTTTTCTTTCATTGTTTGTGCTTTGGGTGTAAAGTCTAGGAATTCATTGCCTAATAAGATTTTGAAGATGCCTCCTTACATTTTCTTCTATGAGTTTTATGGTCCTGGTTCTTATATTTAGGTTTTTGATCCATTTTGAGATAATTGTTGTATAAGGTATGTGATAGCGGTCCTTTTTCATTATTTTGTATATGAATATCCCATTCTCCAAGCACCATTTGTTGAAGAGAATATTCTGTCCCAGTTGAGTGGACTTGACAGCCTTATCAAATATCAATTGGTCATAGATGTGAAGGTCTATTTCTGAACTCTCAATTCAATTCCATTTGTCTATATGTCTATCTTTATGCCAATACCATACTTCATTGACTACTGTAGTTTTGTAATATGGTTTAAAGTCAGGAAGTGTGTATCCCCCAAACTTCTTCTTTTTCAAGATGTTTTTGGCTCTTTGGGACCCTTTATCTTTCCAAATAAATTTGATAATTGCCTTTTCCATTTCTGCAAAGTAGGCTGTTGGATTTTTTTATTGGGATGCACTGAATCTATAAATCAATTTGGTAGAATTGACATCTTAATGATATTTAGTCTTCCATTCTATGAAAATGAAACATCCTTCCATTTATTTATGAAGGGAGCCCTGCAGGTTCTCTGGGTTCTTACCCAGCAGAGAGAATTGAAGTCTACAGCAAGATTGATCACACAAGGGAAAAAAATGTATTAAGCCTGCAGAGATCAGGAGATAAAGTCAAATCTGCATCCACGAACAAAGGAGGCAAGGGTTTTTATTAGAATTAGACAAAGAGAGGCAGGGACCAGAATGCCATTGCCTGAGTCCACCTGCAAACTAGGGTCTGCAAAGTGGGCATCAGAAGAAGGAGAGAAAATGAGAGAAAGGAGAGAACTCACAGCTGTTGTTTTTGCCAACTTTAATTGCACTCCTTAGAGCATCCTTGGTCTCAGGCTTCTCCGTCAGGTGTATGTTTTATTAGGTTTTAGATATAGGAGAGAAGAAAAACAGAAGCTTGTCAGTGAGTGGAAAACAGGAACTTGCTAGGGAGTGGAAAACAGGAATTTGCTTTGTGACGAAAGACAGTTTTCATTAATAAGCAAAGATGCATAGCTACATGCTATGAATTACAGGAGTGAGATTACATAGTTAAAATTAAAATATCATACACTAGCTTATCTAAAAATTAAAGCTGAAGTGTAACATATATCATATGACTGCTTTTGGTCTCTTTCATTTAGAGCTTCTTTGACTTTTTTTAACAATGTTTTGTAGTTTTCTGAGTACAGGTCCTTTACATCCCTGGTTAAATTTATTCCTAGATATTTGATTCTTTCAGTTGCTATTGTAAATGTAATTTTTTTTTTCTTGATTTTCTCCTAGGATTGCTCATTACTAGTGTATAGAAGCACTACTGGTTTTTGCATGTTGATCTTTACCTTGCCACTTTTTTAATTCATTTACTTGCTCTAATAGTTTTGTTGTACATTTGGGGGGTGGGGAGGCTTTCTATATATAGGATCATGTCATCTGCACATAATGAACATTTTACTTCTCCCTTACAGTTTGGGTGCCTTTTACTTCTTTTTCTTGCCTAACTGCTCTAGCTAGAACTTCTATCACAATGCTGAATAACAGTAGTGGCAGTGGGCATCCTTGTCTTGTCCCAGATCTTAGAGGGAAATCTTTCAGTCTTTCATCATTGAGTATGATGTTAGCTGTGAGTTTTTCATGTATGCTCTTTATCATTTTTTAGAGCTTATTTGCTTTGTCTGAAAAAGATTGTAAGCATTTAAACCATTTTGATTTCAAGTCTTATGGTTGCAGGATGGGGATGGTTGCTTGGATATAAATGTAAAGAATTTGAGGGTATAAAAATTAGTCTCAACCTGTATTGACCACAGGAGTTTGCCAAGAAAGCACTTTTGTTTGCAGCATATGGCTCAGATCTATAATAGCAAGTACCAATAAATATTGAAATAATTCCTGTATTACCTTACTTCTGGATATTTTTCCTGTCATTATATCCCCAGCCTCAATAGCTCTATTTCCTGACTTATGTATACTGATCAAATACTCTCTCTCTCTTATCTTCTTCAATTCTATAACTTCACCCATAACCCTCATCCGAACAACAATGGCCCATTCTGGAACTAAAAACTCTTCTTCTTTGGAGACAAACAGGGGCAAATTGTGAATACTTCAAATTTAAGTTTTGTTCTCTATCATACTCATAAAGGTGAAATGAAAGGGGAAAAAAAGATTAGATAAATGTCCTCTAAGTTGGTATTTTCCTGTTAAATAGCTGTATTTTATAGTAATTTGGATATCTGATTTTGTTAAATAGATTCATTTTATAATTTTTTAGAGTTGAAATGAATTAACTGTGGTCATCATTTTGCTCATCTTACATAATAATGAATGTGTCTTTTTAAAAATATTCAGTGTCTTCAAAATTTTGTGGGAATTATCCTTTGAGAAGGGGACTCTCGGGGATTTTTCACAGGCTGCTCTATACCACACAGAGTCCTTGTCTCTTGCCATTGTGCCAGGGCCTCTCTCCACCTCTCTCTTCCCATCATTCTTCCTCAACTTCTACTCCTCTATTTCCCAGGAACTCAAGTTCTTCTCATCCTATAATGCAGAACAACACACTTCTCTCTTTAACCCTTGTTTCCAAATTCAATCCCAGGTCCTCCTTTGTGTGTCTAGTCAAGGCACTACAGCTGAACCAAGATGTCACCCACATGATTAGCCACGAAAAACAACAGCATGTTTCTTAGAAAGCGGTTGAGATTTTAAATAATTTTTTTGTTTTTGTTGGAGAATTGAATGTGCACTTTAACTGAGGGTCCATACAATTATATGATCTATTTCATGGATTAAAACATCTAGTTATGCTGTTGTCTCCCAATTCTTATCAAACTCATTTAAAGAAAAATAATATGAAGCTTCTTTTTCTGCCTCTAGCAGTCTGAATCTCAAGTTATTGTTGTCTATTTAAACAATTTCTTCCATGCTTATCAAGCAATTTTTTAATTCCAGTTTCAAAAAATCAAATTTTTTTATGTTATGAGAGTATTTTTTCCTTCTTTTTTTCCCCAATTGTATTGATGCATATTAATAAAGCATAAATCCATCCAAAGAACACAATCAATGGTATTCGATGCAACCACATTTGCACATTCATCATCCCAATCACTCCCAGAGCACTTTCATTATTCCAGTAATAATAATAATAAACAAAAAACAAACAAACAAAATTCATCACTCTCAATCTCTCTATGCCTCGCCAAAATCAGATATTTTTGAGTTGGATGGAAACTTATATTTTATGGAGAACAATGCCCTTATATTTTACATGTGAAGAATCTGAAACTATACAGCTGTACTCCTGTTTATTTTCAACTCAATTATTTTTTACTCACTTTCAAAAGTGGGTCTACAAATTTCATATGTAGGACAAGAAAGGCAGAAAATATCAAAATATCCCCTCTAAAATTGGAAAAAAAAAAAAAAAAAACAAGGCTGAAGTGATTAAAATAAATTATCCACCAAACCCTTAGCTTCAAAGATTAAGACTCTGCCTATATGTTAAGCTAGTAGAATCATTTTTCACATACCTGCCTTGGTAGCTAAACATTTTAAATCTTTCACAACTAAGGAGCAAATGGGGCAGGGGAGAGGAGGTTCTGATGACACCTCCACAAGTCCATGATGGCAATCAGGCCCAAAGCAACATTAATGAGAGAGACTTTTTAAATTCTCAGAATAGATTAAGGTCCCGTGGACATCTTCACTATGTACATTCCCTCTCCAGTTCCCGCTCCAATCCTAGTCCCAGAAAATGAAATCATCTTTAAGGAAGCAGCCCTGTCCACCACATGCCATGCAGGTAATGAATCGGGTCCTTGGAGTCACCTCTCTGAGGTGAGGAGTCCTTATGTGCTACAGATTGAAAAATAAGACTGAGCATTATATACAGGTATACAGCAAAGCTACAGTAGCTGAAAAATGCGCTAACTTTTGGAGAATAATTTGTAGCCTATCAGAATCTTTCAGACGCCTGTTACCTTCTTTTCTCTAGGAGCCCCAAATAACATGGGCACCAAATACCTATGTGCTCAACCTCTCCCATAACCTCTTCTCTTCCCCCTGGGGAAAAAAAAAAAAAATAGCATCTCTTCTGTCTTTCTGCCTGTGTGAGGGGTGGTGCCAGAGAAAGGAAGTGGAGTCACCCTAAACTTACTCTTCTCTTCCTTTCCCCTACCCTCAGCACACAGAGTTTCCTGGGATGGGAGTAACATGTTGTCCAGCTTCATGGGGATTGAAAGGACCCACAGAGGAAATGCAGTCAGTGCACCGTCACTGTGAGGCTACCCGAAGGCATTAATTCATGAGTTGGTGACAAATGACTCTCACGCTTGTAGTAAACAGCTCATGGCCATGAGAGTCTGATTTCCTCTTTGTCAAGTGGGGTGAGACTGTTTTTGCATTTTAATTCCAGGAATTGAGAAGAACTGGAAATTAATTAATTCTCCCTGGTTGCTTTCCCACCTCCTCCAAGTTCTGATCTTGCTATGTGCTCAGTTTCTCCTCTTTCTTGTCTCTCCCACATACAGTCTGTTCAGTGTCAATGGAATCTCAGTGCCACTTTGTCTCCTGGCCTCCCATTGGCCCAGCAATTGGCACCCAATTCTAATCAACCAGCCCCTCTTTCTCTTATAGCACTTGATTTCTCCTTCTTATCCTAACCATTCTATTTTTTAGTCTCACCACACCACCTGATAAAATACACACAGACACTCTCCCCTCTTGTTCCCAAATCTTGCAACCAGAATTCTTATTTCTACCCACCTCTTCTCCATAATATTACCTCCTCAGGAATTAGGCCTATCACAGCAGACAGTTGTCTATTAAACATGCTAGATACAGATTAGCTGCCATCCCGCGCCACCCCCATTTTGCATAAATACCTGGATTCATGGACATTTTTGGCAGATTTCTTCAGTATTCAGTAAGGTGAATCCAACACCTGATCCTCACAGTATGAAGAAGTTATGGACCTGCAGTTACCATGCAGCAACCATCTAACTAAATCATCTTATTTTACTAAATTGACATTATTGCTTAAGAGAATAAAACATGCAAATGGATATGAATTGAAATTTTTTAAGCAAAACTTGAAAATGTATGTCTCTGGATCTACTGAGAAAAATTAGGTAAGCTGCCCTATAAAACCTTTTTGGAAGCTTTTATTCAGGCCGCCCATTCCAAGTATAATTTAAAATAAGTGATTAAGTTCTCAGGTGCATTAGGCGCCCCGGCTTCCGAGACAGAACCCAATTCACTCTATTACGTTCACTCCCAAAACTTTTGAACCTTGTCTTTCCTTTTTATTCTCTTCTCTCATCCTTCACTGCTCGCTCCAGCCTTTTGATATTTTAATAGGTTTTTCCTAGAGCAGGCTAGAAATGTTTGAATCATTTTCAGTGGTCCAGAAGATTTTCCATTTTTACCTTCATAAGTCATGGCTGATTTGTTGGAAGTTGCAAAACTGCTTCATGATTTATAAAAGTTTCTACTTTCTTGTACATTTCAAAGTTAGTCAAAAAGATGTCATCAGTCATGTTTTTTGTTAACTTCTCCTAGCCCTCCATTTAACCTCCTTCTTTGGAGGTGGCTAGTTTGACTAAGTCAAATTTAGATTTTTTTTTCCACCTTTCTAATTGCAGTCTTCCCCTCTGAAATTGTGAACTGACAGCAAAACAATTTAAACTCCCTGAAAAGAAGGATTGCTTTTGTGTTTTGTAATTGAATAACGTTCTCAACAACTGAGCATTCCTCCCAAGTGTTGACCTGAAATAATGTAGCAAATCATTTGTCCGTCAAATCCATTTTGATGGAAAAAATTTATATTAACTTTTGGGAGTGCTGCTGGTTCTTACACATTATTTTTCAAAGTCTCTATGCTAGGATATACAGCATAATCAACACTATTCTCATGGTCCATTATAGTCATTAACTAGAAAGAACTGTTCAAATCTTAAATAGACTTGTTCCTCTCCCTCTAAAAGTTCACAATCTAAGATAGACAAATATGAATAGAGATCAGACCAGAAAGAACAGATAGCTCAAATCCAAAAACTTTATCATTACTGAATGAGTAAATATAAATGCCAGTACTATTGTATATTTTGTTTGTAATTCTATTTTTTACTTTTCATTAAGTCTCTAAAAGGCAAATACATAAAATGTACTGAGAAAAAAAGTTTATCATTAGTATATACCCTCAACTTTTTTTTCATTTAAAAATTTATTGAAGTATATCACTCATACATAAACATAATATACAATAAGCTTATAGTAAAAATTGTGAACTTACAAAACAAACAAGCATAACATAATACCAGGGTCCCACCAGCAACACCTTGCACTGTTATGAGATATTTGTTACAAATTATGATTATTTATCATCAAAATCTTACTATTAATTATAGTCCATATCTTACATTTGGTGTATTTTTCTCCCAACCCACCCTATCATTTTTAAAATATATTTTTATTACAGAAGTTATGAACTTACAAAACAATCATGCACATGTGTAGAATTCCCATACAATACCCCTTCATCAACACACCACAATGTGGTGGAACATTTGTTACAGATTATGAGATAATATCATCAGACTATTACCAGAAACCATGGTCCATAGCATGCATTTGGCACACTTTTTCCACATTCCCCCATTGTCAACACAGTACATCTTTGGCATAGATCCATGAATATGACAGGATTGCTGTTAACCATAGTCCATAGGTCACTCCAGTTTTATTTTTCCCATGCTTCTCCACATTCCCACCATCCTGCAATATTGACATACATCTGCTCTAGCTCACAAAGGACACTCTTGGGACTGTACCATCAACCACAATTCTAATCCACCTCTGGGTTCACGTTGTTATTCAGTCCCTAGAGTATTCTCTAGCTTTTTTTCAATTGACATTTACATCCCTAGACTACCCTTTCCAGCCACATTCCCATTTATAAACCAGCTGTTACTCAATGTGTTCCATCAACTCTATACATTTCCACACTTTTACAGTAAAATTAATTAAAACTTCCACATATATTAAGCATCATACCCCTTCTCAGCCCTTCTCTCATGTCCTTTAAGAATCTACCACCTACTACCAGGTCTTGAAGAGGTTTTCTTACATTTTCTTTTGGAAGCTTTATGGTTCTTGCTTTTATATTTAGGTCTTTGATACATTTTGTGTTAATTTTTGTATAAGGTGTGAGATAGGGGTCCTTTCTTTATTTTGGCTATGGATATCCAGTTCTCCCAGTACCCTTTGTTGAATGGACTGTTCTGCCTGAGCTGGGTAGGTGTGACAGCTTTGTCAAAAATCACTTGACCATAGATCTGAGGTCTGTTTCTGAACCATCCATTTGGTTTCTTGGTCTATGTGTCTATCTTTATGCCAGTACCATGCTGTTTTTACCCCTGTAGCTAGGTAATATGATTTAAAGTCTGGAAGTGAGAGTCTTCCAACTGCGCTTTTCCTTTTTAAGATGTTTTTGGCTATTTGGGACCCCTTACCCTTCCAAATAAATTTCCTAATTGTGTTTACTTTAAAAATGTTGGTGGAATTTTTAACGGGACTGCATTGAATCTGTATATCAATTTGGGCAGAATTGACATATTAATGATATTTAGTCTTCCAATCCATGAGCATGGAATGTTCCAATTATTTAGTTCTTTTTTATTTCCTTTAGCAATGTATTTTAATTTTCTGAATACAAGTGCTTTACATCTTTGGTTAAGTTTATTCCTAAAAATTTGATTCTTTTAGTCCCTATTGTAAAGGGAATTTTTTTTCATGACTTCTTCCTTAGATTGTGCATTACTAGTGTCTTTTAAAGTATATTTCATCTGATATAGATATAGCTACTCTAGCTTTTGTTTATTTGTTTGTTTGTTTTTGTTTTCTGCATGGAATATCATCTTCCAGCCTTTCACTTTCAATCTATTGGTATCCTTGGGACTAAGGTGGGTCTCTTGCAGGCAGCATACAGATGGCTCATATTTTCTTATCCATTCCACCAGTCTGTGTCTTTTGATAGGGAGTTTAATCTGTTAACATTTGATGTTATTACTGTAAAGGCAGTTCTTATTTCACCCATTTTGACCTTTGGGTTTTATCAGTCATATTTTATTTTCACCACACTTTTGAGAACTTTAATTACTTTTACTGATATAATCTTCATTTCTAGACTCTTTTCTAAGCCTCTTTCTCCTGTGTTTTCTTTTCAGACTGTAGCATACCCTTTAGAATGTCCTGCAATGCTGGTCTCTTTGTTATAAACTCTCAGTTTCTGTTTATCTGTGAATATTCTAAACTCACTTTCATTTTTGAAAGACAATCTTGCCAGATATAAGATTCTTGGTTGCCAGTTTTTCTCTTGCAGTATCTTAAATATATCATACTACAGTCTTCTTGCCTCCATGGCTTCTGATGAGAAATTGGCACTTAATCTTATTGGGTATCCATTATATGCTATGCATTGCTTTTCTCTTTTCTCTTGCTGCTCTCAGAATTCTCTTTTTGTCTTTGGCGTTTGACATTCTGATTAGTATGTGTCTTGGAGATGGTCTATTTAGATTTATTTGCATGGGAGTACATTGTGCTTCTTGGACATGGATATCTATGTCCTTCGATAGGGTTGGGAAATTTTCTACCATTATTTCTTCAAATATTCCTTCTACTCCTTTTTCCTTCTCTTCTCCTTCTGGGATACCCATGACACATATATTTGCACATCTCTTGCTGCCATTTAGTTCCCTGAGAACTTGTTCAATTTTTTTCCATTATTTTTTCATCTGTTCATTTGTATGTTTGCTTTCAGAGGTCATGTCTTCAAGTTCACCAATCCTGTTTTTTTTCTGCCTTCTCAAATCTGCTGTTATATGACTCCAGTGTATTTTTTTTACTCCATACTTTTTAAAAAAATTGTTTTGATGTATCAAGTACAAGGAGAAAACTGAAAAATAGATGTTTTAGGCATAGGAAGAATATGATATTCTATCCCAGCCAGATCCAAGCTTGGGATTTTTCATAAGCTCCATTCTAGTCATATTATCAAGCATCAACACAAACCACAAATGACATGAAACAGTGAAAACATAAGGACTTCCTTTGCTTTTGGAAAACAGCTATGAAGTAACAAAATTCTTTGAGAAATGCAGAAAAAATCCTTTTTTTTTATATTAGTGAATAAGCCTCCCTGAGACATTAGACACATTTTTGTTTAAAACATTAATCATACAGTCATATTTTACTATTTATAAAAATCAAGTTTCCCAGTAAAAACAGGGTATTTACCACACTAAATTCCTTCACTAAAAATATAATTGTACACACTAATTTCTAACTTCTTAGAACATTCTGCACAATAGATTTTAGTCAGTAGAATGAATAATTGCTCAGAAAAGTAGCACAGCTTCAACTGCAATATGATTCAGTAGACAACCTTCTGTTTTCCAGTAAAAAGAGAGATTTCGTGAGTGGAAACATTGGGCTCTTTGATGTTTTATCATTCAAGAGAACATTTCTGAGCAATGTCTGAGCAAACATTTCTTAACAGGTTGATCATAGATCTGGGGTCTTCACTCCTCATAATGGCACTGGCAGATGCAGTCATGTTAGCTCCTGCCTCTGCACATTTATGGACAGTGTCAGGACCTACTCCACCATCGACCTCTATGTCCAAAGACAGGAACTGGGACCTCAACCAGTGAACCTTTGGCATCATATCTTCCATGAATTTCTGCCCTCCAAACCCAGGTTCCACTGTCATAACCAAGGCCGTATCTGTCTGATTAGCCCATGGTGCCAAATACTCAACTGTAGTCCTTGGTTTGATGGCCAACTCAACCTTCATCTCATTCTCCCAAATGCCTTTAATCAAAGCTCCTGGATCCTTAGCAGCCTCAAGATGAAAGGTATATTGATTGGCTCCTGCTACAGCCATTGGTTTTACCCAATGTTCTGGCCTGGACACCATAATGTGCTTGTGAAAGAAAGGGTCCTGGCCTAGCTGCTTTTGGAGACTTTCTACCACAGTGTGACCAAAGATGATGTTGGAAACAAAATGCCCATCCATTTCATCCAGGTGCAGATAATTGACCACAGAGTCCAGCAGCTGGAGGCACTCTGCCCCTAAATTGGCCTGGTTACTGTTTAGGATGGATAAGCTGATCTTGCAGCCAGACGCCATGGTGCTGGTTCCCAGTAGCCAACTCCACTGTGTTTTTTATTTCATTTATTGTGCCTTTCATTCCCATAAGAGCTACTATTTTTCTACGTACGCTTTCAAATTCTTCTTTGTGCTCATCCAATGTCTTCTTAATGTCCTTAATCTCTTTAGCCATCTCACTGAATTTATTAAGGAGATTTGTTTAAACATCTATGATTAGCTGTCTCAACTCCTTTTATGTCATTTGGAAGCTTATCTTGTTCCTTTAACTGGACCATATCTTCCTGTTTCTTGATATGGATTATAGTTTTGTGTTGGTGTCTTGGCATCTGGCTTACTAGATGTATTTATTCTGGGTGCAGTTTCTCTCTTTAGTTCAGGCTTTCTTGCCCTTTCTTCCTTGCTGGTTGTGTAGCAGGAGCTGAGGATATAGCTGGTGCTGTAGGCTGTGGAGCCTCCAGCTGCCTGTGTTCATCATTGAAACTTCTCCCACCTTTTTCCTTTGCCAGGGTTGGGAACAGCCACAGCCATGTTTAACATCCAATTCATGTAGTTGCCCAGAGAGACTGAGAAAGTTTCATACCCTTTCTCCCCTGCCTACAGTAGGGATGGAGCTGCAGGTGTGGGCAGCAATCTATGCCATGCTGGTCCAAAATGACCACAGTTGCCCAGGTAGATTTCTGATTATTCAGTCCAAGCTGGCCAGATGTACCTGCAGTTACCCAGAGAGGCTGTTGAAAGTCCTGCCAGCTTCTTCCCTGCCAGAGGTAGGGCTGAAGCCTGGGCTAAGGCTGCAGTCCGAGGGGGGATTTTCAGTCAGCCCCATTTCCCCTCATGCCAGGGGCAGAGTTAAAATGGCAACTACTGGCCTCTTTCTGACTTGGACAGGTTCAAACTTTAGCTGTTCTTAGGATTATACATTAGCTCACCGAATTTACTAATCAGTAGCTGAAATTGGTGCCCAATTTTTTGGGAAATAGAGCTTCCAATTCCAGCCACGAAATAGCTCCGGAGGCGGCTTGCACCAGTGGAGGATGGATCTGTGTTCCAGAGAACAGGAGACCTTGCAGCCTGTACACATGATCAATGTAGAAATTGATCCACAGGAAGGTGCCACTCTGGGATCTCTCCTCAACTGTGAGATCTGCCAGCACATACAGTGTGTAGATGACATGGAAGTCAGTCTGGATGAGCTGCTCCTGAAATTTGAGGAGAAAACAGCAAAGTTTTCTTCACACTGTCTGCTTATACTGAAGATCTTGGCTGGGATGGCTCCTTCCTCTTTTGTTCCTGCTGACAAGAATCCTGAAGAGCTAAATCCAGGCCTCTTGTGTCTTGGGGCAGAATTCCCTGCAACTCTTCAAATGGCCGGATTGTAGAATTTCCATTTATCTTTCAGCCAAATGCCCATTTCCTTATGTTGATTTACAGGAGGCTTGCTACAGTGCAAAATAAGTTACTGCTTCCTTTCCCTTCTCAGCTCCTGCTAAAGCCAGCTCTGACCAGTTCTTCCCCTCAACCTTTTGCCTAATATACGGTTAAGTAAATGTAGAAATAAATAAAGAATGAATGAATGAGGTTCAGATCAATAAGATGGAATTTATAAGGGAGTGTGCTATGAAGAAATCAAGATATAATGCTAATTGGTGTTGAATGAAAATAGAAACAATTTGGGGACAGATAGCAAGCCCAGCGCCATGATATAGAGGCAAGGTAAGAAACAAGCTAAGGCACATGTATTGATGATGGCTATTAGTGTAACCCTTATAAAGCCATTCAGGTAGTCCAGGCCAGGAAGGGGATCACATTAAAGACAATCCTCTTTATTCATGCCTCCGAAAAGAATTAAAGGATGGCCCATTATACAGAGCCTACACAATTCTTATTAGAGTTCCATGATCTCTCCTCTATCAGACCTCAATACCCAAGAGTCTTTTCCTCTTTCTACCCTGAAAAATTCTCTCTTTGACCCAAGGCAACATGGACTCCATATATCCGTTCCCGTTTCCCTCAATCACCTAGCCCCACACAGCTGTTGTGCTCCTGACACCACACACACCCCTGTCTTCTGCACAGTTCTTTTTTCTGTTCTGACCAATTTTTTAAATGAGAATTTACCTCTCAGTTTTTGTCTTTTCTTTCCTCAGAAAGCACAGGGTGAAAGAGGGGATTCAGGGAAGAAAGTTAAAAGGGCAATGGCAGCATTCTCTGTGATGAAGGTTGAAGATGGGGAGAAAAGTTATAAACTAAGTACACACACACACTTAAATATATACACTTTATTAGTTTTGCCCCATCATTAATGTTAAGTATACCAAAATCAGCTGTAATAGATCGTGCAAAATTTTTCATATTTCTGGGCAACAAACCACAGATGTGTGAAAATGAGATTTCCTTTTACTATAACTGAACCCAGAGCTCATACTCCTATGTAAAAGGATAGGAATTTAAAATTTTCTAATCCAAGATAACTTGATCTAAAACTCAGTTGCTTTTGCTTTAAAATTCATTGCTTTTTTTTCACTTTTTCAATTGAAGTCTATCACTCTTACATGAATATAGATAAACAATAAGTGGAGAGTAAAAGTTGTGAACTTACAAAACAAACATGCATATCATCATACAGGTCTCCCATACATCACCCCACCATCATCACCTTGCATTGTTGTGAAACCATTTTTGCAAACTATGAAAAAACTGTCAAAATATTACTTCTAACTATAGCCAATATCTTCCATGTGGTGTATTTTTCCCCAGCCCACCCAGCTATTGACACCCTGTTTTAATATCGTATACTAAAATTCATTCTCAATCTCTTCAGAATTCTTACCCTCTCTACCCTCCTTCCTTTCTGCCTGATAGCATGGGAGTTCAAGGGAAGCTTCTGAATCATTGAAGTGCTGGGGTGGGAGTATGGGACAGGTAGAGAGATGAACATCTGCAGTAATTTTGCTAGCTTCTTGTGAAGTTTAACTCATTCTGGTGCATCTTGACATCAGCACTTATTAAAGCATTCAAACTCCTTTCCATATTCTCCAGCTCCCAGGTCCAAATTCTCCCCATCCTTCTCACTCAAACAGCATGCCTTTACATTGGCTGTCTGCTCATAGCCAACCTTCTCAGGAGAGCATAGGAAACTCTCAAATCCCTCTACTTGCCTGGTAGGAGCCAAGGGAGATTTGGGGCTAAGTGAGGCCATGTCCTTGCTTACCCTTTCACCACAGCTTCCCAGCCCTCTCACATCACACAAAGCAAATGGCTTCTTTTAGAGACTTCCCCTGCATGGTCTCCATATTAGGATGTGTGACAAGAATCAGCTCTGCTTAGGCAATCCCCAAACTCTCTTGGTAGTTTCCACCTCCTTCCTTCCTCTAAAGGATTTTAGATCCCAAGGGGACAGGATGCTTTATACATACATTGAACTTTAACCAAGTCCAAGAGAGTCTTACCTATGTACTTTGAGGGAAAGAAACATTCTTAACCCTTGCTGCAGGTTGTGAAAAGACTCAGTGCTCTGTGACCTTTGGCGTTTTGTCTTCATATTCAAAGCTAAAAATAATAAAATTGAAAAAAATAAATCAGGAAAAGACAAAGAACTTCTTTTAAACACCTGGCTTTTGCAGTGGAAAGCCACAACTTTTAAGCTTTGGAACTCAAAACCAAGAATTTGACTATTCTGAAAAGGTTTTTCTGTGCCGTAACTTCACTCGAACAAGAAAGCATAGTCTAATTGCCTACCTTCAGTGACAGAAGGGTAAAAAGAAATAATCAAGAGGGAAACGTACTTTAACACATCATAAAGCATGGAGCATTTTATAAGTGGAAATTATAAACCTAAAAACCCACAGTGATTTGAAATAATAGTTAAAATGAAATTTCCTAGTAAAATATGAAATCTTTTGAGAGTTTGCAAAATACATAATATGAAATACTTAAATGTATGTCTACCCAGGTGAATATATATGCTTACCTCACTTTCAAGACACTTCTATAGGAGAATCAGAAGTTTCAAAACTTGCAAAGTGGTGAGATAGGGTTATTCACTTTATCAAAGCAGTTATATGCATTTGGTTGTGTTTCTTTTTAAGTCATACAAAATTTACTCACCTTATTTGGATTCTAACTCAAATATCCTGACTCAAAATATTATACTCTTTGGGGAACTATTTCCTTCTACTCGATCACGTTTTCGGTCAAACTGGTTCCTCCTTTTTCACTTACACCTATATTTTTGTGTAATTTTCATGCTTAACCTTTTTTTCCTTACTTTTTACTATGTTTTATTTTTCTATTGTTCTAACCAACACTATTCACACTATTTTAGAAGAAAACACCAAAATATAAAAGTGTTATTCAAAATGTGGAAAATCAAAAGTCATTGGTTTTATCTACTAAGTTTCTTCCACAAATTCTATCTGATAGAAGGCCTAAAATAGTAGAATTGGGGGTAAATATTAGGAAGGAGTGAGACATAATTTGACAATATACACTCATCCTATCCAGAAGCTGTCACAAACACTCTTCTCTAATAAGTCTGCCAGGAACCAACACTGCTTTTAAATTTAATCTGGGGATATCACTGCAAAATTTATATATATATTATTATGTGTTGTATTCTCTGTCCTTACATGCACAAAATGTGCTAGACCAAAGTTAGTATATTATGATCATTGATATAAATTACTTATATTGCCAAATTTCTAGTTACATTCAGTTAAATTGCTGGAGTTCTGGTTAAATGATAAACACTTTTAAGTGTTATCTATTAAATCTTCACAGGAACCTGAAACGTAGATGTCCAGATTTCTCCAGATAAAAGACTAAGTGTCAGAGAGACTCAGGCATTCGCCAAGGGATACAGGCTCATAAATGTTTAATCCAAGACTAGAACTCAGGCTTATATGATTCCCAAGCCCAAGCTTTTTCTACTCACCATACAAATCCCAAAAGCATGATATATAACCATGTATATTAGCTTCATTTTACAGGATAAATATTCTTTTTTTAAAATAACTTTATTTCAACCTCAAAAACCAAAACAGGGAGCCGATGTAGCTCAAGTGGTTGAGCACCTGCTTCCCAAGCATGAGCTCCCGGGTTCGATCCTTAAAAAAAAAGGCAGCTCAAAAAACCATGGATTACCCCCCAAAATTCTGTCCAGACACTGCAGGACAGGTACTACCTGTGCAAGACCACAGAGACAGGAAAGAGCAAGGCATGCTTAGGGCATGATGAGACATTCCAGGTAGTGTAAGAGTAAGGCTGGGGAGAAAAAAAAAAGGGAAGGAGAAAGAAAAAATTAAACTAAAAAAGAGTAGAGCTGGAGCAAATGCTTAGAGATAATGTTAGAAAGGCTACTGGGAACCAGACAGGATGGTCTTTGTATGCCACACTCAAGAATTTGAAATAATAAGTCATGGGAATGGACATTTTGTGCTAAATGATATAAAGAGTTATTTCCTAACTCTGACAACTATACCAAGAATGGACTAGAATGTGAGAATCTCAAAGGATCCCTAAAAGATGTGGCCAGTTATGCCCACTCATACCATTGTAACTGAGTCACTGGAAAGGCAGAAGTGACGACCAGTTCAAACCAGCTGCAGGTTTTTACATTGCATCCCTAGGACCTTAAGACATTTTTAGTAGCCTTTCTCCTTAACTAGTATTTATAAACTACATAAAATATATGGAGAATACAATAGAAAATTTTTGTTTAATACCCTGACTGTGATAGGACTGTCTTTTTTACATCATATGACACACAAAAAAAACAAATATTATCTCTACTTCTTATCCACCAGAGTCATTTTGATGTACTCTGTGACTAAAATTACCATACTTTCTATTTCTCTTGTGCTATTTATTTTCAAAATCACCATTGTCTTTAAGTGATTAAAGCTTTTGGATCCAGTTTACAAATAAAGCAATATATATAAAACACAATAGTAAACATTAACAAAGGTGTTTAAAATAATAGACAGTAGGTTGGCAGAGTGTTTATACACACAGTCATTTGAATCAAATGCTATGTACTGACTAACTATCTAGAAGTACAATCTGTACTTTTTACTCAATAAGTAACTTAGTAATACAAGACAGTTACTAAGAAAATATCAGTCAACAGACGTTTTACTCAGCAACTTGACAACAGTAAAAACAAGCACATATAAAAATGATTTAAAATAAGGAATTTATAGGGCCAAGACATAATATCTATAAGAATGTAATTTTACTCTCTGTTTTAATACATTTACATATTAATCAAGAGCACTACCCTTGATAAGTTTTATGCTCATATGCGCATCCATTACTTCATCTCACTTGGATTTTCCTTTATGAAGGGCACAATAAGATCAGGATGAAACACTCCTGAAAGTTTAAGATTCACCATTAAAAATGCACCACAAATACCCTAAACCCTCACCGCAGTTTTATTCTCCCATAAATTTGCAGAATCCTTGGTAAGCTATCTAGAGAGATAGCTTACCCAGAACATCCTTGCTCTAGTTTACCAGGCAGCCAAAAACAATATACCAGAAATGGGTTGACTTTTACAATGGGTGTTTATTAGCTTACAAGCTTACAGTTCTGAGGCTGTGAAAATGTCCAAATCAATGCATCATCAAGATGATACCCTCTTCCTGAAGACTGGCTGCTGGCAATCTGAACTCCTCTGTCACATAGCAAGGCCATGGTGGCCTCTGCTTGTCTTTCCCTTCTCTTCTGGGTTTCTTTGCTTTCAGCTTCTTGCTTCCTTGGCTTTCTCTCTCTTTGTCTGGATTTCATTTTCTTATAAAAGATGCCAGTAAGAGACTTAAGACCCACACCTGAATGAGGTGAGTCACATCTTAAGTTAAGATCATACTCACCAAAAGATCCTACTTACTATGGGTCCACACCCACAGGAATGGATTAACTTTAAGATACAACTTCAAACCATCACAATCTTTAAAATAAAAATGCATTATATCAGGGAAATTTCATCAACATGGTGATGCAACATATCCTTTGGAAAAGTCTCCCCTCAGAATAAACTAATAAAAGGGCAAATCTCACTAGCTTAGAACTGTGGGAGGAAGATAGAGAAAAGATAAAGACTTTACAAATGCTGAATCAAAGCAAAATAAAAATAAATGCAAAACAGAATTTTCTAGATTGACCCTATCTGGTTCCCCAGGGCAGGACACCCTAATGGGGAAGAAACTGTAAGCCTAAAAGCAGAGTGGGGATGAACAGAGCTGCTGTAAAGCAGGATGGGTCCCAGAACTGAAAAAATGTAAGGGAAGGGGTACCCTGAGTGAGGGAAAAAATTTAAACACATCATAAGAGCTGGAGGGAAAATTCTGCACAAAAACAAAATAACAGATCAAGATTCCCGGAGAAGGAACAGAGTTATGGAAGCTTTCTCCTTGAGGTGAAACAATTGCACAAAAAGTG
The DNA here is from genome assembly GCA_026826555.1 of Tolypeutes matacus. Lineage (NCBI taxonomy): Eukaryota > Metazoa > Chordata > Mammalia > Cingulata > Chlamyphoridae > Tolypeutes > Tolypeutes matacus. The sequence goes on from JAKSZT010054457.1 coordinate 311,443, forward strand.
CAATTTTAAAAATTGTATTTCATATCCAGAGCAAGAAACAGATGAAGAAGAACTGAAAAAATATGAACAGTTAAACACGAGCTACTCTAAAAGTCCAGAATAAATTGGACCAAGCATCAAAGAAGAGACAACACAAACCAACAAACATCAAAACTCTACACAACAGGGAGAAACTAACCTTCAGAGTTAACACACCAAAATAATCAGATACCTAGACACCAGCAAAACTTGCAAGCCATATGAAGAAACAGGAAGATATGGTTCAGTCAAGGGAACAAATTAAAACTTCAGAGGAAGCACAGAATTTGGAACAACTAATCAAAAAAGTTCAAACAATTCTCCTAAATCAATTCAAGGAGATGAAGGAAAATGTAGATATAGAGATAATGGATATTAAGAAGAAAATGTATGATAAAAAGAAGAATTTGAAAGTTTAAACAAACAAGAAAAATTATAAGGCTGAAAGTCACAATAATGAAGATTAAAAATTCAGTAGATACATACAATAGTAGATTTGAACAGGAAGAAGAATCAGCGAACTATAAGACAAGACCATTGAAATCATCCAGTCAGAAGAATAGAGAAAAGAATATTTAAAAATTGAACAGTGTCTCAGGGATTTGAGTAACAGCATGAGAAGTACAAAAATATACATCATGGGTGTTCCAGAAAGGGGAAAGAAGGGGACAGGAGCCAAAAGAATATTTGATGAAATAATGGTCCTAAATTTGCCAACTCTTTTGAAAGACATAAATGTCCATGTCCAAGAAGCGTAACATACTCCAAACAGAATACACCCTAATAGACCAACACTGAAACACATACTAATCAGAATGTCAAATGCCAAAGATAAAGAGAATTCTGAAAGCAGCAAGAGAAAAGTGATGCACCACATACAAGGGATCCTCAATAAGACTAAGTGATAGTTTGTCATCAGAAATCATGGAGGCAAGAAGACAGTGGTATGATATATTTAAGGCACTGAAAGAGAAAAACTGCCAGACAAAAATTCTCTATTTGGAAAAAATTTCCTTCAAAAATTAGGGAGAGTTTAAAATAGTCACAGATAAACAGAAACTGAGAGAGTTCATCAACAAAAGACATGACCTACAAGAATTACTAAAAGGAGTTCTGCAGGTTGAAAGGAAAAGAGAGGAGAGAGTGCCTTGGAGTAGTGAAGAAATGATGATCTTCAGTTAAGATAACTGAAAGGGTAAACGCAAAACCCAATAGTAATGTATCCTCAATATGCAACTCTACTCTTTAATTCCTGTAAGAGTCAGAAGACAATTTGTCTTAGTTTGCCAAAAGACTGCCACAGAAATGTGTTGGCTTTTATAAAGGGCATTTATTTAGGATAAAAGCTTAAAGTTCCAAGGCCATAAAAAGTCCAACTCAAGGCACCATAAGAGGTTCTTTCTCACCCAAGTCAGCTGCCGCGTGTTGTGACAAGATGGCGGGTGATCTCTGTCTGGTCTCTGACTTCCCCTCCAGGCTGTATCATCTCCCGGAGCTTAGCTGAACACAACCAAGCACAGGGCTTGTCTCTTACTGGGCCTTTTCTCTCAGGCTAGGCTGTTCTGCTCTCTTCTCGATTGCAGCTGTAAGCTACCAGGTAAATGGCTCATCTCTTCCCGGGGCCTCAGCTGCTTGAGCCTCTCCTTTCTGTCACATGGCAGGATAAAAATGGCAGAGCTCTCTTTTCTGGTGCATCTTTGTTTTTTTTATCAAACCCAGCAAAAGAGTGGAGACTCAACCTGAGTCATACCTCACTGTGGTAGTCCAATTGAAAAAAGTTCTCACACAGTAGAACAGCCCACAAACATAATCTTCTCTTTTTGGGATTTTTAATATAATTTCAAACTGCCACACAATTGAACAAGAATAAAACATATTTCCTGATAATGGATATGCAAAATATAAAGAATAAAGTGGGAAAAAACAACATAAGGAGAGGAAACAAAGGGATATGGGAGCAGAGAACGTGTTTGCTATTGAAGCTAAGTTGGTATCTTTTCAAATTAATAGCTTAAAAATGTAGTTGTGTAATGCAAATCCCAGCGTAACCACAAATAACGTATTTTAAAAATATACAAAAACACAAATGAGAGAGGGATGAGTCAGAAACATCACAAAAGATCAACTAGACAGAAAAGGAAGTTGCAATAAAGGAAAAGAGAAACAAAAAACATATGATATATAAAAACCAAAGGACAAAATGGCTGAAGTAGGTACTGCCTTTACAGCAATAACACTGATACAGATTGGCAGAATGGATTAAAAAGCATGATCTAACAAAATTTTGTTTACAAAAGACTCATTGTAGACCCAAACACAAAAATAAATTTAAAGTGAAAGGATGGGAAAAGATATTCCATGAAAATAGTAACCAAAAATGAACTGGAGTAGCTATACTAACATGGGACAAAATAGACTTTAAGTGAAAAGCTGTTACCAGCTACAAAGAAGGGCACTATGTATTAACAAAAGGATGAATCCAATAAGAAGAAAAAATTAAAAATATTTAAGCACCTATCCATGGTGCCCTAAAATACATGAGGGAAACACTGGAAAAATTGAAGGGAGCAATAGACACAACTGCAATAATAATTGGAGACTCCAATTCACCACTCTCATCAATAGATAGAACATCTAGATAGAAGATCAATAAAGAAAGAAAGAGCTTGAATAATGTGATAAATGAACTTGACCTAACAGGCATATACAGAACATTGCACCCCAAAATAGCAGAATATACATTCTTCTCAAGTACACATGGATTGTTTTAAAAGATAGACCACACGTTGGCCACAGAAGATGTCTCAAAAGTTTAAAAGATTGAAATTAAACAAAACATCTCTGATCATAATGGAATGAAGCAGGAAATCAATAACAGGAAGAGAAGTAGAAAATCAACAAATACATGGAAGTTAAATAACAGAGTCTTAATCAATGGGTCAAAGAAGAAATTACCAGGGAAATCAGTAAATAATTTGACATGAATGAAAACAGGAACACAAACATATCAACACTCATGGGATAAGGCGAAGGCAGTGCTGAGAGGAAAACGTATAGCCAAGACACATTAAAAAAGAAGAAAGAGCTAAAATCAAAGACCTAACTGCACACTTGGAGGAACTAGAAAAAGAACAGGAAACTAAACCTAAAGCAAGCAGAAGGAAGGAAATAAAGATTAGAGAAGAAATAAATGAAATAGAGAATTTTTTAAAAATAGCTTTAAAAAAGCCAAAAGTTTGTTCTTTGAAAAGATCAACAAAATTTATAAACTCTTAGCTACACCAACAAAAATAGCTAAAAGATGCAAATAAATATAATCAGAAGTGAGAGGAGAGACATTACTACTGACTGTACAGAAATAAAAAGGATCATGAGAGGATACTATGAACAACAGTTTGCCAACAAATTAGACAACCTAGATGAAATGGACAAATTCTTAGAAACACTCAAACCACCTACACTGACTCTAGAAGAAATAGAAGACCTCAACAAACAGATTACAAGAAAAGAGATTGAACCAGTCACCAAAAACCTTCCCAGGTGAATTTTACCAAAAATTGCAAGAAGAAATAATATCAATCCTGCTCACTCTTGCAAAAGAATCGAAGAGGAAAGAACACCACCTAACTCATTTTATGAAGCAAACATCACCCTAATACCAAAGCCAGGTAAAGATACTACAAAAAAAAGAAAATTACAGACCAATTTCTCTTATGACTATAGATGTAAAAATCCTCAACAAAATAGTTGCAAATCCAATCCAATAGTACATTAAAAGAATTATACACCATGGTAAAGTGGGTTTTATCCCAGGTATGCAAGGGTGGTTCAACATGAGAAAATCAATTAATGTAATACACCACATTAAGAAAGCAAAGGAAAAAAAAAGGGTTGCCTCAACAGATGCAGAAAAAGCATTTGACAAAATCCAGCATTTCTTGATAAAAACACTTGGAAAAATAGGAATAGAAAGAAATGTCCTCAACATGATAAAGGGTATATATGAAAAACTCATAGCTAACATCATACTCAATGGTGAAAGATTGAGAGCTTTACATCTAAGATCTGGAACAAGGCAAAGATGCCCACTGTCACCACTATATTCAACACTGTGGTGGAAGTTCTAACTAGAGTAATTAGGCAAGAAAAAGAAATAAAAGGCATCTAAATCGGAAAGGAAAAAGTAAAATGTTCACTATTTGCAGATTATATGATCCTATATATAGAAAGTCCTGAAAAATCTACACTAAAGCTACTATGGCTAATAAATGAATTCAATTAAGTGACAGGGTCCAAGGTCAACATGCAAAAATCAGTAGTGTTTCTATACACTAGTAATGAGCAATCTGAGTAGAAAATCAAGAAATTGCCAAAAACATCTTGAAAAAGTTGGAAGGTTCACACTTCTTGATTTTAAACCATATTACAAAGCTACAGTGGTCAAATCAGCATGGTATTAGCATAAAGATATACATATAGATCAATGGAATCAAATTGAGAGTTCAAAAATAGATCTTCACATCTATGACCAATTGATATTTGACAAGGCTGTCAAGTCCACTCTATTGGGACAGAATATTCTCTTCAACAAATGATGCTGGGAGAACTGGATATCCATATGTAAAAGAATGAAAGAGGACCCCTACTTCACACCATATGCAAAAGTCAACTCAGTATGGATCAAAATCCTAAATATAAAAACCAGGACTATAAAACTCCTAGAAAACATAGGAAAACATCTTCAAGATCTTGTGGTAGTCAATGGTTTCTTAGACTTTATACTGAGAGCACAAGCAACTTTGGAAAAAAACAGATAAGTGGGACCTCCTCAAAATTAAAAACTTTTGGGAGCAGATGTGGCTCAAGTGATTGAGCACCTGCTTCCCACTTGGGAGGTCCCAGGTTTGGTTCCCAGAGTCTCCTAAAAACAAAAACAGAAACAAAAGAACAACAAGCAAACAAATGAAAAAACCAACTCAGGGGAGTTGATGTGGCTCAGTGGTTGAGCGCCAGCTTCCCACATATGAGGTCCCAGTTTCAATCCCTGATTCTAGTACCTCAAAAAAATTAAAAGTAAAAACTTTTGTGCATCAAATAACTTTATCAAGAAAGTGAAAAGACAACCTACTCAATGGGAGAAAATATTTAGAAACCACATATCCAATAAAGTTTAATATCTAGGATATATAAAGAAATCTTACAACTCAACAATAAAAAGACAACCCAATTTAAAAATGAGCAAAAGACTTAAATAGACATTTCTCCAAATATGATATACAATGGCTAAAAGGCACATTAAAATATGTTCAACATCACTAGCTATTAGAGAAATACAAATCAAAACCACAATGAGATACCATTTCACACCATTTAGAATGGCTGCTATTTTTAAAAAATGGAAAATAACAAGTGCTGGAAAAGAAGTGGAGAAATAGGAAAACTCCTTCATTGCTGGTGGGAATATAAAATGCTGCAACTGCTGTTTGGTGGGTCCTCAGCAAGCTAAATATAGATCTGCCATATGATCTAGCAATCCCTCTAACAGGAATATATTCAGAAAAACTGAAAACAAGTATGCAAACCTACATTTGCACACCGATGTGCATAGGAGCATTATTCACAATTGTTAAAAGATGTAAATAACCCAGTGTCCATCAACTGATGAAAGGATAAGCAAAATGTGCTCTATACATACGATGGAATACTATTCAGCTATAAGAAACGAAGTCAGGATGCATATGACAGCATGAATGAACCTTAAGGACATTATGTTGAGTGAAATAAACCAGACACAAAAGGGTAGATATTGTATGATCTCACTGGTATGAAATATTTAGAATAAGCAAACTAATAGAGTTAGAATCTAGAATATAGGATACCAGGGGATAGAATGGGGGTAGTGAATGGGGAGTTAATGCTTAATTTATGTAGAATTTCTATTTGGTTTGATTGTAAAGTTTTGGAAATGAATGGTAGTGATGGTAGAACAATATCAAGAGTGTAAGTAACAGCACTGTATTACATATGTGTGTGTGTGTGTGTGTGTGACTGCCATTAAAGGGGGAAATTTTAGTTTGTATATATATTACCAGAATAAAAATTAAATGGTAAAACATAGGACTGTACAACACAGTGAACCCCATTGTAAATGGTAGACTATAGTTAAGAGTAGAATTATTAAAATGTTCTTTCATGAATTATAACAATTGTACCGCACTAATGCAATATGTTAATAATAGAGGTATATTGGAAAAATACACACTAATGTAAAGCACAAACTATAGTTAACAGTGTAATTATAATATTCTTTCATCAGTTGTAACAAAAGCACTATGCTAATGCAAAGTGTTACTAATGGGGGGAGTATATGGGAATGCTGTATTTTTACATGATTTTTCTGTTAACCTACAACTTCTTTAATTAAATAATTTTTTTAAAAGTCCAATACTAGGTCAAAAAATATAAAAAGAATGATTGGATGAATGGTAATGAACTGAGGATGATAAGAAAGTTTAAGATTGTGAGTTGCTCTAGGGGCAAGATAATGAGTTTCACTTTGCTCATGTTAAATTTGAGATATCTATGGGCAGTTCACATAGAATTGGCCAGCAGGTGGTGAGAACACAAGACAAAGTCTAGGCAAGAGGATACTGACTGTTGTCAGTATAGAGTTGCAGTATGGACCATAAGAGTAGATGAGAGAGGAACAATGTCAAATGAGTAGTGCAGAACACAAACGGTAGAATACTAAAGGGCCGTCAGAGGAAAAGGAGACATTGAAATAGTCAGGATAGAAATGGCCAATACAGATGCTGTAGGAAAACCCAGAGAATGCCCTGTCCTAGAGGCAAAGGAGTGTACAGTTTCAAGATAAAGTCTGAAAATTGTCCACAAGAATTTGCATTTTGAAGGTCATTGGAGAATTAAGTGAGATGGACTGTTTTCGCAAGCACCGTGTTCATGATATAGAAACCATTGCTAAGGGCGTCTAACATGCCTAAAAATATAACAAGTTGCAGAAAATCTAAAAAATCTTTTTAATACTTTTATGAACAGTTATGATTTCACCCTCAGTTGAATTAAGTCATATTCTTCCACTGGATACATAACCTACTGGTGCAAATTAAATGCATAATGGAAACTGTATTAACTCTTTACAAATAACTCTTAGCAAGGGACCATATATATTCTGGGAATGCAACATTGGTGTACTAAGTGAAGTTTGCACTGACAAGCTAAAAGAATTCCATGAGTATGGAAGGCACAATGGTTACTACTGTTTCCCAAAAAGAATGAATTCCATATTCATTTGTCAATTTATAGAAACATTAGATAAACCAGGAAAATTGGTTTTTGTTAATTAATACAGATGTATGTTCTACGATCTAAATCTGAAATCCAATCTTGTTAGGATTTTCACCATCATTTAATGACAAACTATAGCTGTCACAAATACAGTATCATCCCCACCACTAGTTTTACTAGAGAGCTACTGTTGATTTAAAATAGCTCTCTTTTTATCTCTCTATTCCCAATCTCTTCCCTTCATCCCCTCATCTCCTTGCTTTAAAACAGAACTAAGGCCTTTTAGTCTCGTTATTCTACAGACAAAGTATGTCACCCCAGTGTTGCTATGAGGGTGGTTAAAGAGCTTATATCCTTTGACAAAACAAGAGCTTGGTGGCTGATTATAGTGGCATGAGGTCCAGGTTGCCAATTTTCTTTGTTTAAAGAAATTGGGCCCTAATCTGCCAAAACTAGAGTCTGGGGAGAAGACCCTTTTGTCACACACATTAAAGAGATCCTCACAACACCACTATTTTAAAATACCATTCTGAATGTTTCAAATACATGAACAAATGTTCATTATTTCTTTCATTTACCTACTATATTTTGAGTTCCTACAATATGCCAAATGTTGATACGGGCATCAGAAATCAATGACGGACAAAGACAGAAATATTCTCCCCTAGGGAATTTACATTCTGGTGGCAATATTCAAATAACAAAAAGTAAACTAATAAATAAGCCATTTCAGATGGCAGTAAGTGTTGTTGGGGGCAAAAAAAGAAAAACATTGTAATAGAATAGTGACTAGCAAACAAAGTGGCAGAACTTGAGATAGAGTGATCCCAGTTTCTCTAAGGGAGAGATATTTAATCAGAGACCTGAATAATAAGAAAGCACCATCCTCATAACAATCTGAGGGAAGAACAATCTCAGCAGAGATTGTTTAAGGTCTTAAATGTGAAGACCTTAAAGCAGGGTCAAGCTTGGCTTGTCCAGAAAGGATGGTCAGTGGGGCTCAAACTTAATGAGGGAGAAAAAATGGAAGGAATTTAATGCAGAAAACAGGAGTGGCCCATTTTATGTAAGGTCAAAAGGTAGTAGTGAAAAGTTTGGATTTTATTCTAAGAAAAATGGGGTACCAGTAGTAGGTTTAAAAGAGAACATTTTTGTGATCTAATTTGCTTTTTTGTTATTATTATTATAATCAATTTTATTGACACATACTCATAAAACATACAATCCAACTAAAGTGTGCAATCAATGGCATTTGGTATAATAATGGCTAATTTGTTTTTGAAAGATTCTCAGGCTGCTATGCACAGCACAGGTTGAAAAGAGGCAAGAGTGGAAGCAGGAAGTCTGGGTGAGAGACCATTGTAGTTAAGAAGTCATGGTGGCTGACTCTGGGGAAGAAGCAGAGATGGGGAGAAATGTTTGTGTTCAGTATAGTTGTGGAAAAAGCATTGACAGCACTTGCTGAAGGATTGCAGGAAGAGAGGAAGGGGAAAAGAGAAAAAGAACCCTCTACCCCTAAAAGATGAGAGGATGTGGAAGGAATTGTAAGGGTCAGAAAGAAGTTAAAGGAACTTTAAAAAAAACAAAATAGAAAATGAATATGTAGAAGAGGGGTCTTATAATCTTGGCTTTCCTGCTTCCTGCAGGACAATTTCTTGCTCTAGAATTTTTTTTTTTCTTCTAGGGGTTTTATTGTGTTTTTAGAGCATTTTCATTATTTTAATAATAATAATAAACAAAAAACAGGCAAACAAACAAGAAAATTCTTCACTTCTCCATCTTTCTCGGTTTCCCCTGCTGTACATAGCTACTATTCCTGGCTATTCTTACACTTGCACTAGAATATTTAATTCTCTAGAATAAAATTGAATATTCTAGAGAATATTTAATTTAATAGTCCAGAGAAATGGTGCTTCTTCTTACCTACCACAGATAAGCATCTAGATTTATCGATCTAGTGAGCTAGGTACAGATGGGAGGTCAGCAGGCAACCAGTCAAAGGAAAGCCAGATGGCAACAGAAATAACAGAGAATAGCCAAAGAGGGAAAACACAAATCCTTCCTCACTGCTTAGCCTGGTGACCCCATTAGTAACTACCTCCCATCCCAGGCTTCACTCAGAATTTGTGTTGGCAGCATGGACAGAAAGAGGAAGTCATCACTACACACTAAGTCCTCACATATGGCTATGTTCATTAGAAGGCAAAAAAAAATCAAGAAAGGTTTAGAAATGGGGGTGTGCTCCAAAAGATTAAGAAGAAAACTAACTACTTGCAAACAGACATGTATAAGAAAAGGAGAAAGGCACTAGCAACATCTACATGGTGTGAAAGATCTTAGCAGCAAAGAGGACCACATGCAACTTAGTATCTTAGCCAATATTTGGCCCATATGCTTAGAATTTCATGGATTGATGATTTATTGGATAATATAGATTCCACAAAATACATACAATAACACAGTTGCTAGTTATAGTAGAAGTGACCTGGAAATTAAGACCAATGCACTTAGAAAGAAGGCAAATTCGTATGTAATTCGTGTAACTTCTGTGAAAGGCAGCATGAGAGGCCCTTTCACATATATTAACTTCATCTAATTGTACCAAACAACCTGGGAGGTAGAGTGAAATTTTCCATGTTCTAGAAGGAAACTAAGACATCAAGAAACTTGTGCAAAGTCCACAAAGGCACAACTGGAAACTCCAAGAATAACCCCCCTGCCATGCAGCACCCACACTTAGCCTGAGCTGTGGACATGCAGATATGTGGAGCACACATCAGGGACTGCTGTTGTCTGAGGTTGTGGTTATTCCAAGGCAAAAAGAAGAAAACACAGTATTCATATTTAAATTAGCCTTTTTTAAAAAATGTTTTGCTGAGTATCAAGCAGTTATAAGGAAAAGCATTAGAATCAAGCCCATGATAGATGTCCATTTTAGTTTCCTTGGCTGCCAAAATAAACACCCTGCAATCAGTCAGCTTAAAAAATCGGAATTTAATGGCTCATGGTTTTAAGGCTAAAACAGAAGTCCAAATCAAGACATCGTCAATGTAATGCTTTCTCCCCAAAGACTGTGCTGTCAGCAAACTTTGGTCCTTAGCTTGTCACAAGGCAAGGCACATGGCAGCATCTCTTGGTCTCTCCCTTCTCTTTCAGGTTCCATTGATGTTCAGCTTCCTAGCTGTTCCTTCTGACTTTTTTCCTCTGTCTGAATGTCATTCTCTTATGAATGACTTCAGTAATAAGATTAAGCCCATCCTGACTGAGGTGGGCCACACCTTAACTGAAGCAACCTCATCAAAAAGTTCTACTTAAAATGGGTTCACACCCACAGGAATGGATGAATTAAGAATATATTTTTCTTGGATACATACAGCTTCAAACCACTACAATGTCATTAACAAAATAATAGCCATCAAAGGAATCCCAACAAGGAAGCAGCAGCCACTTACCTGTGACCTGTGGACAAGTAGTCAGTTAACAGCTACTGCCCTCAGCTGCCCCTGATGCCACTCAGTGTGTCTATTTAGATGCATTAAGTTTGTCTATGACCTTATGGGGAAATATCTTGGGACACCCATGACAAAACAAATATATAGCACCCTGATGAAGCAGCATCTCATCCTTGCACTGAAATGTTTACTCACCACATGTACATGTATGTCACCTCTGCTTTGCTCATGTAAACATTTCACATGGCTTCTTGCTGAATATTGTTTTATACAGCCCCTAAGTTTTATTTCACTCATTTAGGCAACTAGTACTTATTAAGCAATCACTGTAGGCCTATCCCTACATAAGTTCTAGGGTATAACAAGAAAGGTCCCATCACCAAGAACAACCTTTGGAGAAATACAACAGAATGGCATGTCAAGTTACATAATTATACACGACAACATGGAATTCCCCATCATACAGTTGGTTAGTTCTATAGGATTTCAAAAGAGGGACAGATTATTCAGAGCAGAAGCAGTTAGGATGGAAGTTAGTTAGAAAGTAGAGTTGGTCTTTATCTTGAAGGGTAAGACTTAGGCAAGTGAAAAAGAAATATGCAAGATGTCTATCATGGGAAAGAATGAGATGCAGAAATATGGGCTCGTAAGCAGTTCAGTTTAAGTGCACTAATAGAATCAGACATACCTGGGTCTGAATTCCAGCTCCACCATTTACTAGTTCTGTGACTTCCAAGCAATTTACTCCTTAGTTTCCTAAACTGCAAAATCATTATGCTATTAGTACTTAATTGATGGTGTTGTTATGAAGATGAAATTCGATAAGGCAAGTAAAGTGCTTAACCTAGTTCCAGAAATATAGTAAATGCCCAAAACCGTGAAAGAAAAAGCTACTGACCACAGCAAAGGGTTAATGTAATAGACTATAAGGTTAAAAGAGTAGGTGGTGGCTAGTTAGGGATGCCTTGAGCACAAGGCTAAAGTGTGATCGAAAGGAAGCCATTACCCTTGGATTCATCCCATGCCGGTTGAGTCCTGAACCCCAGCAGATATGTGGCCAACTCCTGCTCTCCAGTTCTTTGGACATGCCCTGAACAACTAACAAAACAATGGAGATGGACCAGCCCTATCCTAAAAGCAAGGAGTGTCTTCAACTGCAAGCAAAACTCCATTCTTCTGTCTTATAATAACTACATCCCTTCTCAGCCTGAAGCAGTCAGAGTGGACATCATCCCAAATCCTTCATGACTGAGGAATGAATAGTAATAAGGGGGGAATGTAACCACTGACTAAAGCAGATTTACTGTCATTGTAGTTATTATCTTGTATTAAGTATCTTGTAACATTGATTAAAAATAAAATTTTTAAAAAGCAAAAAAAGGAAGCCATTAAAGACTTATTACCCAACCTTGAGATAATCATGAATGAAATAAGCCTTGGGGCAGTAGTAGAAGCATTGAATGGAAGAGCCATTAAAAAGAAATACAATTGCTCTTGATTTAGGTTCCTTATTTCTTGCTTGTACTTACACCATAATCAATAAAACCGACTATCCTCATACCAATGAGTAGGAATAAAAAGTGATGCTTGCAGTATTTAAGAAAAGTTTTGGTCACACGTTGAGGCAGATGCAAGAAATGTACAAATACAAAATTCAGAAACCGCCACTACTTTCTCTGTGTCAGGAAATAAATGCATTCATTCAATAAAAGTTTACTGAATGCTTACTCTGACAGGACACTGAGCCCTAAGTAATGATAGTAGCACCTCATCCAGGTGAGAATCACTTATCCTAGAACCTCAACATTTTTGATTCTTTAAAAAACCCAGACATGAAAAGAAAAAAATACATTTTTTCAGGCCCTCATGCATAGTTTATTTGCTCTTACTTTAAACAGAAGTCTAACATATTTGAGTATCTGCATTTTTAGTCACAGCAGATTCAAGTCATACATTAGAAATTGGAATTAGTGATCAAATTTATAGGACAAACATGCCTTCGAAAAGTCCTAAAGTTGTCACTGTTTTGTTTAGCATGAGAACCCAAATACACAAAGAAAAGGTTAACAGAATTCAGTAAATTTCTAAAACCTCAGAAGTAAGGCTAAACACAAAATTTATATCTGAGACACCAGTATAGAAATTGATCGACAAGTTTTGATGCAAAGGGGAGACAAGAAATGGGGGTTTAACTGGTGTGGGAAATGGGATCAAAACAATATTTTTTTCCTTTCTTTTGTCTTGTTTTTAAGAAGGGAGACATAACAGCACTTTTTTTTTTTTTTTACCAGGAGGTCCCAGGAATCGAACCCGGGTCCCTCCATATGGGAGACGGACGCCCAACCAGTTGAGCCACATCCGACCCAATAACAGCACGTTTTTAGGCTGTTGAGAATGATCCAGGAAAGAAGTAAAAATTGATGACGTTTAGGAGATAAAAAAGACTCGCTGGAATGTGTCCTGAGTAGGAGAGAGGGATTGGAATCTGGTGCTTAGGCAAAGGACTGAATTTAGGCAGAAGCAGACAGCACATTCATCATAGAAAGCCAAGAGGCGGCTCATGTGAGTGTGGTCTGCCAGGGGAGTGTCAGTTTCCTCTCATGGTCTCAGTTTTATCACTGAAGTAGGAAGACTGGAGAGGAGGTGCTGGAGGTTTGAGAAGAGAAGTTATAAAATAGTCATCTGAGGGAGGGAGTGAGTAAATGGAAGAGGGAACTATTTCTGAGCAGCCCTAAGGGCCCCTTAAGGTTTGGATCGTGGATTAGACATGGGTCCAGTGTGCTTTTCTCTTGCCAAGTTTAGCTAGACAGTTACAGGCCCAGAAGAACCAGAGTTAGATTTAACCAAGGTTGTGGGTTTCCCAAAAAAGTGAACAAAAGTTTCAAGGGATAAGTTTTATATGGTGCAGATCAACCTAGAGATTTGCTTATTTATTCAGTAAGATTTCTTGAAAGCTTCCCAGGTTTAGAGCAAACCTAAGCAGTCACAATAAGGGAACAGTTTTTCCCCAGGGAAGCCAGATGAGCTAATCCTGTGTCCTTTGCTTAAAATGTTACCTTCCTCCAGAAAGGACTAGCAGGGTAGCAGGGTAGTAGCTTTGAGTATATAAAGGTTGGAATTCATCTCACTGATGTATAATTTTGGAAAGATCCCATGGAAAATATATTTTGAACTGCACAGTACCTGGTTTAAATCTGTTCAAAACACACATGCACACAGAATATGACATTTTTAAAATGTGACTCTTAAAGAGTGGGTGTAGCTCAGTGGTTGAGCACCTGCTTCACATGTACAAGGGTTCCAGGTTCAATTCCTGGCACCTCCTAAAAAAATGAATTAATTAACAAGAGTTTATACATCAAGACACTAAAGGCAGGGCAGACAATCTCAGTAACTCAGCACCCTGTCAAGGGGCCTTACTCTGGAATATATGCTCCCCAATGTAACAGAGTTAGACTCATTTATAATTTCCCTACACATGACTCTTCTGCCCCTTTTATTTGAACCTATAATTAGCACTATATTCATTAAATATATGTCCCAGAGACTTAACTCTTCAGACTGTTCATATTCTGGTTTAGCCCTGAATCTCAGCAGAGTTGCAACACCTACTCTCCAGTTCTCTGAACTCGCCCAGGACAACTAACAAAAGGATGATGATGGACAACACCCATCCGAAAAAACAGAGAGTATCTGCAACTGAAAGCAAGAAAGTTCCACCCATCTGCCCTATGGGATCTAAGCCCCCTCTCAATCAGAAACAGAGTGGGCATCATTATCCCAAAATCCTCAAGACTGAGAAATAATCAAACATGAGTAGGGAATGCAACTATGGACTAAAGTAGACTTATTACTCTAGCAATGGAAGAACTTGTATCATTGATATAAAGACAGCAGCCACCAGAGGTTCTGATGGGAGAAAGAGGGAAAAATAGGTGTAACAGTACATTTTGGGGACATTGGAACTGTCCTGCATGACATTACCATCATGGACACAGGCCATTATACATTTTGTCAAAACCTATAAAATTGTGTGGTGCAAAGTGTAAACTATAAGGTAAACTATAGTCCATGGTTAGTAGCAATGCTTCAATATGTGTTCATCTATTATAACAAATGTACCACACTAATGAAAGATGTTGTTAATGGGGGGAAGTGGGGAGGGGGGTATATGGGAATCCCCTATATCTTTGATGTAACATTTATGTAATCTAAAGCTTCTTTAAAAATAAATAAATAAATAGATAGATAGATAGAAATGTGGTTCTTACCATTCATATTGCACAATGTACAATTTAGACACAAGTAAAATGGAAGCTGTAAAATTCCTTCTAACTAGGGGTAGTATAAATAGAACTCTATTTCTCTGTAACTGAAAAACTTGAGTATCCACTTCTGCAGATAGCAGAAAACTTAATTTACTCATTTTTTAGTAACTCAATCACTTCTGTTTCCTCTCTCTTTTTTCCTTCACTATCTTTTGGACTAATACTTTGCCAATTCCCAGCTATGTACCTCCTAAGTCTCCTCTTCTTGCCAGGAGTGCTCTCACTCCCGCCATGTTTTTTGTGTGGTGGAGGCATGGGGTGAGGGTGGGGGATCTGCTTCGGTTCAGTGGTGATGTCCATTCTTAGTTGATTCACACTGCAACCCCCAATAGTCTTTTGCTGTGGACCTCTGTCCCTGTCATATCTGCGGTTAAGGCACCAGCTCCCCCACACTCTCCTGCTGCTTTCACATGGGTTAGTCTGCATCTTCCTCCTCCCACTCAAGAGACCTGACCTGGTCTGCTGACTCATTCTCAGGTACTTCTGTTCCTTCTGTAGAGTATAGGAACCTTCTGGTGACTCTTCCATTCCAGTCGAGGGTTTCATGAAATAAAAGTATGTAAAAATGGACCCCTCTGGTCTCTGTGTTTTAGCACACCATACCTCCTTTTCTCTTCTATTGTGGCTATATAATGCGTTGGGGAATGGACAAGGTCCACTGAGGTTTGTGGACTCTTTGTACTCCGCCCAAAACACAAGTTCCTACTGCTTCTTGGTTCTCCTTCCAGATTTTCTGTTTGGTCTCAACCTAGGGGACTAAAGAAAGCTTCTGACCCATTTCCTCCTTTCTGGTGAATTCTTTTATCTATAGAGGTCAGAAAAACTGCCCCACATATGCATTCTTCCTCACTCTGTGGTTATGTATAAATTCTATGTTCTGAGTTCTCTAGACAAGTCACTCCTTCCAAGCTCAAACAAACAAAAAAATCTTCTCTCACAAAAAGCTTAGTTCTTGCAATAGAAAGCCAATGCTTTTAACAACATGGCTTCAGCTAAAAGTTTATAAATCAATTCAGATAGTAATGTATCTCTTGGTTCACAGTTTAATTGTTCTCCCTCAAAATGAACCAAGATCACACACCTAAGATTTAAAAGGAATCGGGTCCAATTTAATGGAAATTTATGGACTTACTAAAATTTTAACATAGTCTGCCTAGTTCATTTAGGTTCTTTTGTCTTCCATGTTTTCATGGGAAGTTATTTGGGACAGGCATATCCTTACATTCTCCCAGCCTAACGATGTAAAGAAAATATGAGCAGAATACAGAATAGGCTATTAAGCTGGTCACAATGAAAAGACAGCACTAATGAGAATTTGGTTAGTTTCTGTTCAATTCATTGTATTCACTTTCGGTCATTCTTTAAAATACAAATAAGATCAAATTATAAAGACTATTCTTCAACCTACTTTCTATAATTTAATGATTTGCTTTCAACATCTTATATCCAGCAGATGTGTACCTACCTCATTTTTCAAATTTTTGATGGAATATATATTTATATATGAATATATACTTCTGTAATTGTTCCATATAATTTATTTAACTAATCCTCTATCAATAATTACACTTTTTGTCTTGTTTTTAGATATCTGAAATAGTTATTGATATCAATCATTTAAGATAGAAATTATATTTACAAATAAATGGGTTGAACATGGGGAAAGTTTGTCTTTGTCTGTTTTTTGGGTTTAACTACTTCTTAAAGGGTACTTTATTAAACTACCCACATACTTTTGATGCTATGGGAAATTATCTAAGATAGTAGGAATACTGCATATTTTCTAAGGATTTCAAATGTTGGGGGAAATAAGCTATATAGTCCAATGAAACTCTTATCTTAATGCTTGCAACAGTAATTCCTTTACTGAAATACACTATAAATATTTTAATTAAATGTATTAAATACACTCACCTACTTTATTTTTAATTTATAGAACTGCCTTTGATGCGGTGACTACATTGATTTCAGAGCAATGTACTTGAGCCACATTAAAATTTTCCATATTAATGTTTTTACTCTTTTCTTTTCTTTTTTCATGTTAAACATTTAATGTTGTTACAGAACAAGGATTTTCATTTCACTGAGTTGATGTTTTCATGAGTTCCCTAGACACAATTGTTGCTTGAGCATTTCTGTCAAAGTGTGTCAGAGAGTGAAAACTAAGTTTTATTCCACTAATGATAAACCACTAGGAACTTAGCATACTAGAAATGTTTATTGAGAACGCTTACGGTTTTAGTTCTAAGAGAGCGATTCAAGATTTGAACACGTCTCAGATTTTTAAAAAAGTAAACAACATAATAGCCAGCCATTGTACAGTCCCCTTACTGAATGGAAAGTGATGCCATTTTCTTAAAACCACATTACATATTTCGCTGTATTTGCTCTTTGGCTTTGGCCCTCGAATTACATTGGAACCAAATTAAGTCAATGAGAAAGTCACAATAGCTGCACAAAACTTAGTACACTTTTTCCTTCCATGTGTACCACGATTCATACAGTGTCCTTGAAATACATACAATGCACACACACATTTTTTTTTCAGTCGTAGGGAATGGAGATAATTCATTTTATGACAGGAAAGCAAAATCACTGATATTCATATAGTACTTGGGTTTCACTTGGCAGTCAATGGTACGTACCTGTTCATCCACTTAATCTCAAAGAATTTTCAGGAGAAAGAAAAGAAGATTTAAGTGCCCCGTCAACAGGTTTTTACTGTTGCTATTAGGATTATTAAGCATTTTCCAAGTTGCTCTTGGAAATTTTTTCTGCAAAAAAATGTCAGTAAAGTTTTACTGTAATATATATTTGGGTTCTTATGCTCTGGAGTAATTTTACAGTTATGATACATTTTTAAAATTTAATTGAGAAATGTCTTAAATTATGAATTATTTTTATATGAGATGAGAATATTCAAATTAAAATCCATAATGATAAAAATGTAGTTTCAAGTACCACTAAAAGCATTTAGACTTCACATCAAGAAATCATGGAGCCTTCCTTATGTATATCCAAATCACATAGAATCATCAAAACAGAGATTCTCAGTGAAAATGGCCTATCAGAATTGAGGAATGGGTAAGATAGGGCAAGTATGGCTTAAAATAATAAATGCAAATTTTTAGTATAAGTTTATATTTGGAAAAAAACATTCCTTTCATAATAACTACAAAAAAAATAAAGCTAGACTAAATATTCTTGGTTGGTGGGGAGCCACAAAATATCTTTAAAAATCTTAAGAAGGTATAAATTCACTTCTATGGGGTATATATAAGAATCTTAGGGAATATACTCAAAATATTTTTGATCATCAGAACTGGGAATCGATTTTACAAGCTTGGGAAACATTGAATTTAAATGAATTCTATAACACAGAGCTACTGGTTATGTATAGAAAAATAAGCTTTAGAGATGCAGAAAAGCCATAGCATGCTATATTGTAATTGAAGAAACAACCTAAGTGATCGGTGGTTGTAAAAGTTTAAAAAATGGTTTATAAAAATTTATATTTATAAAATATATTTATTATAGAAACAATTGTTAAGGCTAAGTAAATGCACACAAAAATTTTGAACTAGTGGTTATGAGGGACAGCTGTAGTCACATTAGCCTCAACAGAATTTATGTTTTCAGTATTAAGAAAAATAATTATGCACACATATAAGAGTTGCAAATGGTCCTAGTTTAAAAACAAAAACTCACATGCAATCTGGTAAAAGAATTGTTATTCAAGGGCTTCATAAAATGAAACTAACCTAGTATGCACAAGTTGTATGCTGGCAACTTCCAGTGCGATATTTTTATATATTTAACACAGGTATGTGTGCTTTAATTATCATATTTTTAGTTTGTAATGTATTTTTAAACATAAAACTCTAGTCAAATACCTGCAGAACACCTGATTCCTTCCTAATCCCTAATTATCTTAAACTATGCTTAAAACCATTGAACTATAAACCATTTATTTTCTAGATAATGAAACTTAAGTTCAGAAAATTTGGCCCAGGACACAAATCTAGGGGGATGAAAAATTAATGCATGAACCCCTGATGTTTCGATTTCTCAATACTGATCTTTATTTCGGTACACCTGATGTGGATGTGTTTAAAAATCCTCTCATATACTAATTAAATGTCCATCATTAATACAAGAGGTTATGAATTCTAGTCTCGTGGTTTGGGTATTAGCAAAAAGAAAAATAATACTACTTTTTTTCTGCTTTAATATGAAGGGAAGACCATAATCATATGCAAAACTAGGGAGGAAGAAATCAATTCATGAGACGATATACAGTTGTCTTTCCAATGGCAAATTAATATTATTATAAAATTATGCAATAATTTTTCTAAGTATTTCTGTCTCTTGTAATGAAATTATTAAATTGCAATAAACTTGATAAGTAAAATTAAACTATTTCCTGCCAGGTCAGGGAAACCTCAGGACTATGGATATACATTGTTGTAAAACCAAGCTATAAAATACTTCTAAGTTGTTTTAATCATTACGGATTTCTTTCTCCAAGAGTAAAGACAAGCCCTATTCCCCTGTTCCAGGAAAGTTATAAATACTAAAGTATTTCAGGACAATGTCGCATCAGGTCAGGAACTTATCTCAAATGGCTCAAGGGGGAAAAGTTCTTTATACTATACTAGCAACTTCTCTATAAGTTTGAAATTGTTTCAAAAATTTAAAAATTATTTTAAAAATATCATTTCCTATTTAAGATTTCTAATATATCTGTTGAATCATATGTTATGAAAATGTAGGACTAATTTCATGACATAATCACTGAAGAGTTATATCTGCCTCTAAATATAATTTTTTTAAAAGGAGGTCCCAGGGATTTAACCTGGGACCTTGTACTTGTGAAGCAGGTGCTCAGCTACTAAGCTACACTTGCTCCACTGGAGAAGAATTTTTAAGACAGTAGCATGAAAACACAGGCAGATGTGTCTAGTTCAAACATCATCAAACAGTATCTGTGGCTGGAAGCTAACAATTCACCTAAGAATTTGTATTAGTAAGGGTTATCCAGGAAAATAGAACTGACAGGAGAGAATATAGATAGATATAGATGATAGACATAGACATAGACATAGACATAGACATAGACATAGACATAGACATAGACATAGACATAGACATAGACA
>JAKSZT010054457.1:331711-418507 GCA_026826555.1 Tolypeutes matacus
AGACATAGACATAGACATAGACATAGACATAGACATAGACATAGACAGAGATAGAGTACTATGTAAGTATGAGACTTATAGGAATTGGCTCATGCGACTGTGGGGATAGGCAAGTCGAAGTCCATAGGGCAGGCTGCAAGCTGAGAACTCCAAAGAAGGTTTTCAATGAATTCCCCAGGAGAAGCTAGCTGGCTGAAGTAGAAATTCTTCCTTCTGACTGCTGAATGAATCATCAGTCTCCTTTTAAAGCCTTCAACTGATTGATTGAGATGCCTCTCATTGCTGATGGCAATCTCCTTAGATGACTGTAGATGTAATCAGCCATAGATACAATCAACTTACTGATGATTTAAATCCATGAAAAGGATCCTCACTGTAATATTCAGGCTAGTGCCTGCTTGACCAAACAACTGGACACCAAATCTAGTCAAGTTGACACATGAACTTAGCCATCACAATCCACCCCTTGTCAACTAGGCATCCATACACATATCCTTAAGTCATACGTAATCTCTAAATAAAAACAGAAACAGTCATATTATCTCCTAACAATACACAACTTTTCTGCATACAACTGGAAATGCACTAAGTCCCCAGAAGAGAGTGCAAGTCCTTGAGTAATATACACTCTTAAACTTGGTATCCTATAACTTAAATACTATTACATAAAGTTAATACAACTTATGTTATATGATAAGGGGATAAGATAGGAAATTAAAGACATTTGCTTTATGTATATATACAAATATATTCATAACAAAATAACGAAGAAATATTCATAAGCATTACAGTCCTCATTTCTGTAATTGGTCCCGTGGTCATATCTTGTATTTATAGCCAACTTCTCCCACTATCCATTCCATATTCCTTTTTCCATCACCAAGCACCTCAGCTGACTGTGATTCTCTGCCTGGTAAGGTTAAGCAAAGATTAATTCCTCAAGTTTATGCACCATTAGTAGTCCTGCCTGGATTGGGCTATTGCAGATTTCCATTGACTTTCGTCACAGGGCAGGATATTACTATAAAATGATCTCATGTATTCCAGGCAAACTCTTCTTTACCTACTTTGTGTAGTTGCAGTCTTATTTCCTCCTAGATAAGGGGGATCAATCACCCCAGCCAGTACAGTAATTCCCTTCTTTGCCTGTTGAGTCAGAGGCTTGAGTTGCCCAAAGTGGCCAGGTGGTAATCTTAACTTCCAGTTCAATGGAATCATTGTTGTGTCTCCTGTTGGAAGCATTCATCTTTTGGAACTAAAACCTGTGGACCAGCAGAGCTTAAGATTGTGGGGACAGGAAGCAAAACTTTTCCTAGTGGATTGCTAGGGGTAAGTGATGCCACTCACATTTCTACCTCTTGATTCGTAGACCAGTGAATCCTGGCTATGGGAGAAACAGCACCAGAGAGAAGATGCTGATTTAGAGCATATAAAGCCACCTGAAGAGCATTGTTTTAGCTTTGCAAAGTATTGCCACCTAATTGGTGCTGTAATTGAGTCATCAAAAGGCCATTCCACAGATCTATCAATCCAGCTGCTTCAGGATGTTGGGGAACATAGTAAGATCAGTGAATTCCATGATCATGTGCCCATTCCTACACTTCATTTGCTGTGAAGTGGTTCCTTAACCAGAAGCAATGTTTTGTGGAATATCATGAGTAGATAAAACATTCTGTAAGTCCATGGATAGTAGTTTTGGCATGACTGCATGCAGGGAAGACAAACCTGTATCTGGAGTATGTGCCTATTCCAGCTGGAATAAAATGCTTCCCAGTCCAGGATGGAAGTGGTTCAATGTAATCATTCTGCCTCCAGAGAGCAGTCTGATCACCTTGGAGAATGGTGCCATATCAGGGACTGAGTCTAAGTCTCTGCTGCTAGTAGATTGGACACTCAGCCATAGCTATAGCCAGGTCAGCCATCCTGCTGAGCCCATGCATAACCTCCATCCCTACCACCATGACCACTTTGTTCATGAGCCCATTGGGCAATAACAGGAGTGGCTGTAGAAAGAGGCTGACTGCTAGCCAGAGTGGTATATTGCTAGCCTTGTAACCTGAAAGCAAACTATTTCTAGTGGTCATTACTAATAGGAATCAAGAAAAAAGCATTTCTCGTTTCAAAAGTTGCATACCAGGAACAATGGGATGTGTTGATTTGCTCAAGCAATGATACCACATCTGGAACAGCAGCTGTAATTGGAGTCAATACCTGGTTTACAATTATCCGCTGTCATCCTCCAAGTTCCATCTATTTTCTGCACAAGCCAAAAAGGAAAGATGAATGGAGATGTAGTAGGAATTATCACCTCTGCATCTTTCAATCCTTGCTGGTGGCACGAATCTCTGCACTCCCTTCAGGAATGTGCTTTCGCTTTTGATTTACTATTTTGTTAAGTAGAGGCAGTTCTAGTGGTTTCCATTTGGCCTTTCCTACCATAATATCCCTCACTCCACTAATATCAAGGAACCAATGTGGGGATTCTGCCAGTTGATGAGTATGTCTACTATTGCAATTATGCATTCTAAACTTGGGAAAATAACCACCGAATGGGTCTGGGGACCCACTGGACCCACTGTGAGACAGATCTGAGCTGAAACTCCACTGATCACCTGACCTCCATAAGCCCCTACTCTGACTAGTGGACCACAGTGACATTTTGGGTCTCCTGGAATTAATGTCACTTCTGAGCCAGTGTCTAATAATTCCCCAAATGTCTTATCATTTCCTTTTACCCAATACACAGACACCACGGTAAAAAGTCCTAGGTCCCTTTGGGAAAGCTAGGAAGAAGTTTAACAGTATAGATTTTTGGCAATGTAGCAGAACCTTCCTCTAAGGGGACCCAGCCTTCCCTTCACTTAACCTAGAACTCTTCTGCTTATACAGATCAAGTAGACTGCACATCTATTTTATTTCTAGGTACTCCATGATCTACTAGCCAATGCTATATATAGCCAATCAGACTTTTTTGATTGCTGCTTTGAGTCTACCCTTCATTGTGGTAGCCACACCCAACTTGTTTTTGGTGATTAAGTGCTGCCACTTGGCTTCTGCCAACCCGGGATCTGATCATCCTCATTGTATTTAGGGATCCAAGTTCAGTGACAGCAATTCCCACAGTAATATCTGACCTACAGGGAAGAACTCCCACAGAACTCTTCTGGGATGATGGAGTCAGTCTCATGAATTTATTCCTCACAGTCCTGGTGAAAGCTGTGTCCTCTGGACATTTTTGGGTAGGTGAGCCAGTCTTACATGGTAAATCCATCTAACGTTCCAGTTTCTCTAAGCCTTTGGATCCCCTCATCAACATTATATCAGGGCAGTTCTGGCACTTTGACATCAGGCACTGTAGGCCAACATTTGGTCCATTATTCAGCCAATCACCTGAATAAGTTGTTAGAAACCTTTCTAACCCCTCAAACTACAACACTGAATCCAGAATCTCTGCTTAATGAGCCCATATCAATAAATTCAGTCTGATCCAACTTTATGTTTCTTCCACCATTATTGCACACCTTTAATATCCATCCCACATATAATCCCATGATTTCTGTCTATATAAATCAGAAAAATCATGGAGTGCTTTTGGAATGTAAAGCACCCCCTCAAGGGTCACACTTTGTCTCACCTTTTGGGGCCTATTGGGACTTCAGTCTAGTTATAAGTCTGGAAGAAAAGAGGGGTGGTGGGGTAGGTTATGAGAGGAATTAGAAGTGTCTTGCAAGCCAACTACCTCAGGGCATCCCATTGTAGTTTCATTTTGTGAAACAGAATTAATCTTTTCAGATAGAGGTGTGAGAGCTGTTTCCTCAGGGGAGGCAGTTATAAATTTATCAAGCACAGCAAGGTTAAACTCTTCAGGTGGATGCTGAATGGCTGATTCCTCAGGGGAGACTGAAGGTTAGATGGTTGATTTTCCAGGGCAGGCTGGAGGTCAGGTGGCTGGTTCCTCAGGGCAGACCATTGCAGGTTTATCTGATAAAGACAATTCAGAAGAATCTAATGTTCCAATGTTCCCACTATCATCATCAGCCCATATGTCCCCATTCCAATTTTCAGGAACCCATTTCTTTCTAATCAATGCCCTCACTTTAACAGCAGACATCCTGCAAGTTTGGAAATTCAATTGTCGCTGTAATTTAGCCACTCACGTAATGAGACTCTGGGATTCATTTTCAGAAGTCTAAAGTCTGCAGCTACACAAAATGAGAGTTTCTTTCAGGACACACATAGAAACTTTTATGTCCTTCCTACTGCACTTAGGCTGGGAATTTGAAGCCTTGAGCTCATCCCTTTCTTTCACAACTATATCCCATTTATTTAGGAACAACTAGCCAACATCATTATACTCTTTAACTCCACAAAACTCTCTCTGTTAGGGTGTTAAATACACTCTCAGCCAGAGCCTCACCTCTTAAATGCATTTAAATAGCAGTATCCAAAGTAATATTTTGTGCATTTCTATTGCCAGTTCATGCCATGGACTGTCAATGTCATCTTGATCATTGGAAATAGTCATCAGTGCCTTTGAATCTAGATAACTGATTACAAAAACCCAAGAACCAAGTCAAATCTCATCCTTAAGGTCCTGTTTCTCAAGAACCACTTCCAGTACCAAATCTGTATTAGTCAGGATTCTCCAGGGAAACAGAACTGACAAGATATATATATATAATGTAATTATTATGAGATTTTTATAGGAATTGGCTCATGCAACTGTGGGGATGGGCAAGCTCGAATTCCAGGAGACAGGCCGCAAGCTGGGAACTCCAATGAAGATTTGTGATGAAGTCCCCAGGAGAAGCTAGCTGGCTGGCCAAAGTAGAGGTGGAAATTCTTCCTTCTGACTGCTGAAATCATCAGCCTCCTTTTAAAGCCTTCAACTGATTGAATGAGATGCCTCTCATTGTTGAAAGCAATCTCCTTAGTTGACTGTAGATGTAATCAGCCATAGATGCAATCAACTTACAATGATTTAAATCCATTAAGGATCCTCATAATAACATTCAGGCCAGAGCTTGCTTGACCAAACAACTGGACACCATAACCTAGTCAAGTTGACACATAAACTTAACCATCATAGAATTTTTCTGAAAACCTTGATTTTTAAAGACTTGTTAAAAATAAAAACATTAAAAGTCACTCTCAAAACAGATTATTTATATGTACTATGAGAGCTCTGAAATGTGTGATTTTATACCATTAATATACTATGGCATTCAAATCCTTTGTTTTGACTTTGTTTTAATCAATTGGTTGAAAAATGATTGATAAGTAATATTAAAATAATTCCACATCTGAGAATGCTATTTACAATGCAGCTCATTATTACATAGACTTGACTATTTCCTTCATCAAATTATGTGCTCTAAAATAACCAATATAGATGGATTGTTTCCCTATGAGAATGTTGCTTTTCCTATTATTAAAAGGTCACATTTATTATTTTCTTGTGTTGATAATAGACCTTAAATATGTTTTTACATAATAAGCTACTTATTGGCTTTTTGACTATTCTGTTTTCATTCTGGTAATAATAAAGAGTATTATATTTGGGTTCTACAATAATCTTTGAAACTATGTAAATCTGAGATTTTAAAAATGCCATAGTTACCCTTCAAAGTCAGAATAGGATGGCTATGTAGAAGGCTATTGTTTTCATTTTCTAAGCTGCTCAAAGCAAGTACAATGAAATGGATCAGGTTAAATAATGGCAATTTATTCACTCACGGCTTTGAGACTGGCAAAATGTCTAAATCATGGCATCATCAAGGTGATGCTTTCTTCCTGAAGACCAGCTGCCAGCAATCTTTGGCTCCTCTGTCACATGACAGGCACATGGCAGGGTCTGCCTGTCTCTCCCTTCTCTTCCAGGTTTTTTTTATTTCAGCTTCTTGCTTCCTCTGGCTTTCTCTTTCTGTGTCTGAATTTCATACTCTTATAAAGGACTCTTTTTTTTTTTTTTTTTTTAAGATTTTATTTATTTATTCATTTATCCCCCCCTGCTGCTTGCGCTCGCTGGGTCAGCCAACCACGCCGCGCGGGCGGGCCTGCCTCTACCAGGAGGCCCCGGGAACCGAACCCGGGGCCTCCCATATGGCAAACGGGAGCCCCACTGACCGAGCCACAGCCGCCTCCCTATAAAGGACTCTTAATAGGATTAAGACCCATCCTGATGGAGGAAGGTCACACCTTAACTGTAGTAAGCTTAAAAGGTTACTAGTTAAGTGAGATTGCTTGTTCAAGTAAGTTTTGAAAAGTATTGCTTGCTTTATCTTAGAGGTTTTCATTGTGTACATGTATAATATAGTTCTGAGAATTCCTACAGTAAAGAAAGCTCTGTGTAAATGTTTAATCCAGGATTTCTCAAATTTATTTCACACAGAGGCCATGAATTGTTTTGTTTTTTTAAAATACTATATTGTTATAGAAATTTTTGGAAAAAACAAAAATAACATCAGCAGAACCTGTAGCTTTCTACTGCATACCATGTCCATGTGTCACATGTAAAGCAATCCACCCACTCGTCTGCTCCAGCACGACCTTGGGCTCCTCCACAGAGGCCCATCTGGGATTGCGCTGTAGCAGCCTGCTCAGCCCCTGCCTGCTGTGAGGCATCACTTTCACATCCACCTTCTGTGCGAAGAGGATTTTATACTGTAATGCTCCTTAGCTAGGAAGGACATTACTTGTGAATAGTAACTTAAAATGGGTAGCCCACAGTAATGGATTAGATTTAAGAACATGCTTTTCTGGAGTATGTATACCAGAAAGTATTTGCACATTATAAACCACCACGTTTAACAAGTATTTGTACATTTCAGTTCATATTTTAAAAGCTTTAAGAAAAAGGCACTTCCTCCAAGTTTTATTGCACAAACTTTTTTATATGTTTATGGGACAATTTTACTCCTTACATTTATATCACTAATTTGTCCATTCAACAAATAACTTACAGGATCACTCACCAGAGATACAAATAAATAATAATGAGGAATTTGTTTACAATGAGTTTTCTTTCTTGTGGTGGGAGACAAGATGAAAGTCTCAAAACAATTCAAGAACCAATAAGTGAGGAAATTTAATTAGGTGGAATAGATGGGAGGTCTGGTAGGGAGACATTAGTGGGAAGGGTGCTTTCTGAATTCCCAAAGTTCTTACATCCCTCCTCATTCTACTTAATGGTTATTTATAGAGACATAAATACAAAAATTCAGATGATATCCCAAAACTTCAATTTAAAAAATAGTTTTTGGTACTCAGAATCCCTTCTTCTCTAATACATGGTTACAGATAGTGACTAATTGTCCCTCAAAAACCTAAAAATAAAATAATATTTATCTGGTAGGAGTAGAGTTTGATCTAGCTGCAAGTCAATAAAGTCTGAGTCAGGTATTCCAACAACTGTTTGTTTACCTGTTTGGTGTGTCATCCCTGCTAGACAGTAAAATCCAGGAGGGCAGGAACTCTGGCTCATTCTATGTTGAATGCACAAAATCTTGCACAGATCCTCACTCATAGGAACTATCCAATAAATGAATGAACCAGCAATACATGCTTTCCTGTTACTCTTTGTCTTCTTCTTCCTTTAATACCAGGCTAGTCTTGATCCTGAGCTATTATTACAAATGCAGTCAATTCCTGATTTTTAAACTAATCACTGAATTTTTTTGCCACACTAATGAAGGATGTTTATGTGGGAGGTTGTGGGAGGAATGGGAGGTGGGGCATATGGGAATCCCTACAATTTTTGTGTAACATTTATGTAATCTAAGTATCTTTTAAAAAATAAAAAATGAAAATTATTATAAAAAATAAAGAGTAAATGCAAAGAGAAGGAAGGCTGGGAATCTTCTGGAGATAAGGAAAAGAACATCATATCTGGAGTGGAAGTTATTAGAAAACAGTTGGAGTCAGGCTAGTAAGTAAAGTGCATACAGAGGATTGTATGTACCAGGATGAGCTGGCCAAATGTTTATGAAACATCAGGGGGAGAACCAATTTTTGCCATGCCTTTGTATTAACTTCTTCGACTATTGTGTCCTGTCTCCTTCTTTCATCACAGTTACTCATGGAAGTGAACACGATGTCAAGTGCTCCCTTGGCTATTTCCCCTGTGGGAATATTACCAAGTGCTTGCCTCAACTCCTTCACTGTAATGGTGTGGATGACTGTGGGAATCAGGCCGATGAGGACAACTGTGGTGAGTGAAGCCACCTGTATTCACAGCAAAAGGAAGGGACAAAAAGGAATGAAGGTGACATTGCTGAGACCTCTTGGCAAAAAGGAAAACAGGAAAAGAGAAAAATGAAATGAAATATAATATATATGTTACCTAAGGAAATCTTACATTTATTTCTTTAGCTCAAAATATGCATTCTTTGCTGTGTAATGGTGTCGCGCCAATGTCTTGCATATATAGTAAGTTATTGGATATAGAGTAAGAATTTTAACCCAGTAAATCTACCCAGTTAGTCTCTTAGAAGGAGAATCCTGTAGACATGGAGAGCAGACTGCTGGGATTTGAACCTGGATGCAACAAAGACCAATTAAGTAAATGTGAAAATGTTTCTTAACCTGTCTGTGCCTAAGTTCCTTCATTTGTAAAAGGATTTGATAACTGTTCCTATTTTAGGAGAATCTGTGAAGATTAAATGTAAAGGACTAGAAGAGTGCCTGCTAGAATGGCAGATGTTACATAAGTGGTAGATGCTATTATTCTTTCTTACTTTTTGCTTGCTAGATTTGAGGAGGAAACATGAAGCCTCCTAAAAAAGAAAAACAATATCTAAGTACAGATTACCTATTATTTAACCAATAACCACACTTATGACTTTGTAAAGCCAAAAAGTAGGGCTTCTGGCCAATTACAGCATCTTGGAGAACTTGGCTTTCATTAGGATTTTGTTCAAATTTCCAAAGCCTTGAAAATACAGATTTATAAAAGAACGTGGATTGCCTAGCTCTAGTTCGATATAGAAAAGAGCTTTCATTAATAATGTAAACTAATAATATGTATCACTCATGGAGAAATATGTGTAGCAATGTTCGCATTTGAAGTGCTACCTAATTAACTGATACACTAAAGAGGTGTTGCTGTTATCACTGCCTCAAGTGATAACAGGTGTTTTAAGGCACCACCTTAAAGAAATTAATCTTTTCAGTTTGGAGTGCAGACTCTAGGTTGAGGTGAAAACTCAAGTATAACCAGGCTAACTAAAATGGTAAGCTTATGCTATAAGTACATTTGATTTGGTTGGCCATAATTATGTGTTTTCTTCTTTTTAAAAAATGTGTAACATCTTGTTAATATAACTAAACACTAAACAATTTTAAAAAATTAAAAAATAAAAAAAAACTAAGATAAAATAATGTTCTGCCCACTGCCAACCACTTTCCCCTCAACCTGGTGGAAATTCCAATAGGAAGGCATAGACAGAGTGACATGGTGGCTTCCCACTGGCAACCAATTGAAATGGCAGCCAGAAGCAGGAAAAGGAACGTGGTAGCAGCAGTTAATTCACCACCAAAGTAGTTTCTTATACTATTTACAGTAAAAAAAAATTGGCATCTAAGTTTAAAAATGACAAGTAACAAAAATAACGATCCCTAAGGTAATCCTTAAAGTCATGCAAATTTTGCAGGATTCACCAATCAGCAAATTCATATGGAGGCTATGGGGTTTAGAGATTAGGCTTGGGAGTCAGAGAGACTTGGGTTTCAATTCTGGCTGTGAGGAGGATAAAAATGGCTGATTTCTTATCTACAAAATGGGAATAAAAAAAAAAAAAAGAAAAAACAAATTCAAAAATAAAATGGGAATAATAAGAGTTATCTGTGTCCTTGCGTTGTTAAGATGGTGACAAAATGTATCTAAGATGCCTAGCAGAATTTATGACATAATTAGCACTCAAATGTTAGCTAGGATATCAGTTAGCTATGGTTATATAATAAATATAGTGGTTTAACAAATAACCTCTTATTTAGCTCACGATTGTGTAGGTCAGCAATTTAAACTGGGCTCGGCTCAAATCATCTGGGCAGTTCTCACGTGTCTGCAGTCATCTGCGGATCACCTTTGTGATCCCGGACTGGGGCAACTCAACTCTGGTCCATATGTTCTCTCACCCTCCAGCAGGGTAGCCCAAGCTTGTTCCCATGATGGTGACAAGGCACACAGCCTTGAGAGCGGAAGCAGCATCCAAGTCCTCTTGACACCTAGGCTTAGAACTGCCACACTGTCGCCTCCAACTTGCCAAAGGAAGTCGCCAGCCCCATTTCAAGAGGTGGCACATAGACTTATTTCTTGATTGGGGGTGAACAAGGTCACTCTGCATTGGGCATGGTTACACAGAGGGCAATAACTGGAGCCATTTTTACAAAACTTGCCACAGCTAGTATTATAATTCTTTTTCCCAGAAATGTTAATATTAATTCTCAGTGACTCAGTTTCCTCATCTTTATGACCATAAGGAAGATCTGTTAAACATTTCAAATATTTCCAGGAAAACCATGAGTTATTTAGTTACTTATTTTACTGAAAGAGCAGCTGAAACCATAAGGAATATTTTTTCTGTGCTCTAATTTTACAATTATATGTGGGAGGTACGTGTTTGTGTGTATCTTACTGATTCTGGGATACCTAGGGGGTGGGCATGCTTTCCCACATTTTCTGAAATTGTACCTAGAGTTTATTATTTGGGGAGTGTATTAGTCAGGGTTCTCTAGGGAAACAGAACCGACAAGAGATATCTGTAAATATTATGAGATGTTTATAAAAATTGTCTCACACAACTGCGGGGATGCACAAGTCCAAATTCCGTAGGGCAGGCTGCAAGCTGGGAACTTCAATTAAGGTTTTCAATGAATTCCACAGGTGAAGCTAGCTGGCTGAAGTAGAGATGAAATTACTCTCTTCTGACTGCTGAGATCATCTCTTCTTTTTTTGAAGCCTTCAAGTTTTTGGATGAGACTTCTCTCATTGTTGAAGGCATTCTCTTCAGTTCACTGTAAATATAATCAGCCATAGATGCAATCAACTTACTGATTTAAGTCCATAAAATGTCCTAAAAGTAACAATCAGGCCAGTGCTTGCTTGACCAAATGACTGGACACCATCACTTAGCCAAGTTAACACATGAACTTAACCATCACAGGGAGATAAATTATATAGATTGCTTTTATTGACACTTTATGTTGTTTATTACCCTGAATCCCAATGAATTTTAATAGAAAGCAATATAACATTAGGAAAAACATTAAGATGTATTTCTTTATACTTGGAATTTGAATTCTAATGACAAGCAGGAGTCTAATTCTTGTGAAAATAATACTTAGAACACAAATCAAGTTAGAAATGTATCTGAGTTTATCTAAAACTGTTTTTTCTTTTTCCACTGCTTTCATCTTCTGCTTAACTTTTACTTCCTCCCAATGTTTATTCCATTCTCTCTCTCAAGGTCTGTGGACTTTCTCTCTTTGTCTCATCACTTTCAAATATCTCCCACTTCATTCTAACTTTTCTCCTCTGTTACACTATTCTCAGCTTCCCTTTTCACTTCATGCCTGCTTTTTTTTTTTTTTTTTTTTTGTCTCTCTTTCAAAGCAAATCCACTACATATTCATAAATTATAATTCAATTATTATTTAGCTCATTTCATTAATTTTATAAGCTAAATGATGTAAGCATTTCAACATCTGTACCCAAAAGAAAAAAATATATCTAAGAAGTGCTTTTAATTTCTATGCAAATCGATTCCTGCCATCCCCCATCCCAGAATCAGTGGTTCTTTTCTTTATGTCAATGGACTCTTTGAAATTCAAGAAAATCTGCAGTAGATCTGTGGATCCCCTGAAAACTGTATATTTAAGTGTTGTATATTTAAGTACATGTGCATTTTCAATAAGAATAGCACCCATAACCCTCACCTTTGCAAAAGCATTTGTATATTTTAAGAGGCAAATAGCTTCCTAATCCCTGCCACTGGCCAAAACAAACCTAGCAAACTGCTTAATCCTGTGTTGGAATCAAATTCTTTCAATTAGCACTCCCTAGTTTACTAATATAAAATCATTATATTGCCCATAGTTTAAAAAGGCAACTACAACAATAATAACAACTTTTCCTAGCTTAGTTTGATTTCTTTTTAAAATAGAAAGAGTATAGAGTTGTAGAAAGACACTTCAATCAGTGATCAGATTTGGGGTTGGATCCTGGATGTGCCTTATTCCATCTGTTGTTGCCTGGGCAATCACTAGATTTAGCTGAATCCAAATTTTCTCGTTTTGCAATGGGGATGCTAAGTTTGTTGTGAGGACTGAGTTATGTAAAAATGTCAAAATGCTTGTCATATAATAGACACTCATGGTGTGTGGATCAGATTATTGACTATTACACTTGACAGTTACCCTGGAGTTCACACCTTTGCAATCCTGTCCCAGAATTGTTTACTTTTTAAAAAATAATAAATGTTATATTTAGAGGAGTTTTGGATTTACAGATAAATTACACCAAAAGTATAGGGAATTCCCATATAACACCCCCCCACACACACACACACACGCACACACATAGTTTCCCCTATACATCTTACATTAGTGTGGTACATTTGTTACAATTGATGAACCAATATTGAAGCATTTCAACATCTGTACCTGGCAACCATTATCTTTATATCAGTGTTACAGGTTCCTCCATTAACACAAGATAACTACAAGATCAATAAATCTACTCTGGCCCATGGTTACACTTCCCCCTTATGTTTGTTCAGTCCTCAATCTTGAGGGATTTGCGATGATGTCTGTTCTGACTGCTTGATATGAGTGTAATTAACAGCACTGAAGTGTGAATGTAGTTGAAAGGGGAAGTTTTGGGCCATCCATGATTCTGGAAGGAAAGCTAAAGGATAGAACAGGTGACTGTATAACACAGTTAACTCTGGGGATGGCCGAGGATTGTGGTTAAAAATAAAATATAAGAATGTTCTTTCAGGGTCTATAACAATGGTACATAACTAGTACAGGGTGTTGATAGTGGGGAGATATTTAGAGAAAAGGGCACCTAAAGAAGTGTTTACTTTTGACTTCATTGGACTTTAAACCAGGGAAGTATGAAGCAACTTAAGTGAAGGTAGGGCAAGTAATCTGTTCCCAAGGTGCCCCCTAATTTGTCATTTTAGGGATCTCTGGCATGAGTGGGAATGGTGGCATACCACTGACTTCTTTTAAATGCTTTTTAAAAAATTTTTAATGCTTTAGATTAATAAATGTTACATAAAAAGTATAACATAAAATGTTACATTACACTGATGAGTTTTAAATTTTTTGGCCTCTATTCTGTTTGATGGGATTGGTGACAGGTCTGAGTAGAAATGAATAATGGGTTTGTGATGCACAGCAAAGAACATCGGGAAATTATATGGGAATTATATCAAATGGTATAACTTAGGAAAAACAGTACATTTCCATATTGAAGTTTATCAGTAAGGATCAAAGTTATTATAAAAATGGTATGATCACTTTTGGTATATATATTACTATAAACTCTATATTGCCTAAATATTTTAGAAAGTAGGGATTCCCATGAATCAACTAAAATTTTTTTTACATCTATTGCTTTTGCTTGTGCTGTGTCCATGAAAAATGCTCAATGGTTTGAAGTCTTATTCTCTTTGTACTGAGATATTTTTATTTTTTTTTATATTTTGTTCAATTATAAACTACTTTATGCATTTTCTAAGAAAACAGGGAGCTTAATGCTCAAGTAAGAATACTTGTTTAAATGCTCATTATAACTAAAAAGTAGTTCATTAAATGAGAAGTCAGTTTAATTTACTTGTAGTAGGTTTTTTTTTATTTTTTTTAATGATGTCCCTAAATTTTGTTTCCACTAGTTCCATTTGGCTTAATTTCTCTATTTTAAAAATTATTATCAATGGCAATGTTTAAATAGCTTAAGAGAATAGGGAAGAGGTTTTTGAATTTATGTTTTAGAAGGTACTTTTAAAAGTCTGATTAAGAAAAAACTTCCCCCTTCCATTAAAAAAGACTTTAAAATTTGACAATATCATATTGAATTCTAAGTGATCACTTTAAAAGTGATTTTAACTGTGGGCTTTTCTTTTACTTATAAGTTAAGATATTGGTATTTTTATGGGACTGTAAATATATTTAATGCGCTTAACAGTAACAGTTTGTGAAATAGTATTTGTTTCATAGACATCTCTTCATAAGAGTGAATTAGAGTTCCCCCATATTCCTTAAACTGGACTTGGGCATTTTAAAATGTTGACAATGGTGAATAAAGAAGGTTTTAATTCCAAAAGTGGGAGCAGGTGTTTTCAAATATTGACAACGGTTTTTAAGGGTGTTTTAAAATAGTGTAAACCTTTTTGTCTAGTGAAATTATTTTAAGAATAATTGCTTTCAAAGGTCATATATTTTTAATAATCAATATTAGTTCATTAAATAAAATATTATTCATTTTCAGATGACAATATTTTGTAGATTTATTTGCACATATAGACAGAATTTGAGTTCTTCAACTCATGACCAGAATATTCTACTTTTACATATTTTGTCATAATTTACAAAATTGTGTGGGATGGAGTGTAAACTATAATGTAAACTATAATCCACACTTAGTGGTAATGCTCCAATATGTGTTCATCAATTGTAACAAATGTACCACACTAATGAACGACATTGTTAATGTGAGAAAGTGTGGGAGGGGTAGGGAGTGGGGTATATGGGAATCCCCTATACTTTTTTTTTTTTTTTTTTCAAATAATAAACTTTATTTTTAAAGAAGTTTTTGATTTCAGAAAAGTTATATCGAAAGTATAGGGATTGCCATATACCCCACACCTCCCCTCCCACATTCTCCCCTATTAACAACATCTTACATTAGTGTGGTATATTTGTTACAATTTATGAACAAATATTGAAACATTGCTACTAACCAAAGTCTGTAGTTTATATTAGAGTTTACACTTTGCACTTTATAGTTTTATAAGTTTTGACAAAATGTATAATTGCCTGTATCCATCATTGCAATATCATGCAGAACAATTCCAATGCCCTAAAAATGCCCTATGTTCACATATTATTCCCTTCCTCTCCCCTCAGAACCTCTGGTAACCACTGTCTTTATTTATTTTTTTTTTTTAATTAAAAATAGGTAGAGCAATGATAAACCAAAAAAAAAAAAAGAGGAGCCTTTCAGTTTTCCAGCTAAAATTTTCAGATACTTGGTTAAATGCCAAGGGAACCTAATGACAAAAAACTAAGGGCTCTCATCTCAGAAGCATATATGTTCATTTAAAAGTGAGTGCTCGCTCAGTAGTGAAAATGAAATAGTAAAATAGCATCAAGTATTCAGGAGCTATTGAAACAACTCACTACATTCAGATTTTCATTTAAAAGGAACTCTTTGCATTTCCAGATTCTAGTTTGCTAATATCCCTTTTTCTCTGTGATAAACAGACCTATACAAAAAGCGCTTCCCCTTGAGGTTATACTAACCCAACCTCATCCCGCTTTGAAAGCAGGTTGAATTAATCTACTGCAAAGACCCAAGTTTTGGTGCCTCTTGAGCTCTGTAGATTCTTTCTTTAAACATCCCTCACCAACTCTGCACTTTAGCATCCTTGTCTACAGGTTTCCTGTAGAATCTGTTTCTATATCAGCAGTTCTATAATGGATAGGGGAAATGGAAAACCCCTTCTAATACATCCCCAGATTTTGAGTAAAACAGTGGATTGCATAGTATCTGTAACCGTTGGGGAATTTGATGTAATTATGAATTCCAAAAATATAATTGGGTCATGCTTGTAAACTGATCTGTTAATCTGGGCATGATTAAGTTATGATTTGGGAGTTGACTGGGCCACATCAGTAGGGTGTTGAGCCCCACCCCTTGGTGGGTGGGGAATTGAATATAAAAGGCAAGGCAAGGGACAGTTGAAGCAGTCTTTTGAGAAGCAGTTTTGATGTTGGAAAAGTGGCCCCAGGAGAAGAGAAGAGAGCCGTTCGCCTGATCATCTATAGCTGACCTCGTGGAGGAAACAGGAGCTAAGCCCGGAGAGAAACGCAGCCCCGGGAAGAGAGGAACCCCAGAAGCCTGAACCCTGGCAAACGTGGGCAGCTGTCTTGCTCTAATACATGGCAATGGACTTTGGTGAGAGAAGAAATTAATGCTTTATGGCCTGGTATCTATGGGCTTCTACCCCAAATAAATACCCTTTATAAAGACCAACCCATTTTTGGTATTTCACATTAGCACCCCTTTGGCTGACTAATACAGTATCCCTCCAAAATTCATGTACAATCAGAACCTCAGAATGTAAACTTATTTGGAAATAGGGTCTTTGTGAATGTAAATAATGTAACAAAAGCTATAAGATCATACTGGATTAGGATGGGTCCTAAATCCAATGAGAGAGTCCTTTTGGGAGACAGAAAAGGACACAGAGACAAAGAAGAGAAGGTGGTCATGTGAAGATAAAGGCAGAGACTGGAGCCAAGGAGTGCCAGAAGCTGGAAGAGGCAAGGAAGGCTTCTCTACTACAAACTTTGGCCCTGACCACACCTTGATTCTGGATCTCTGACCTCCAGAACTATTAGAGAATAAATTTCTGTTGTTCTAAGTCACGAATTTTGAGGTAATCTGTTATGGCAGGCTTAGGAAACTAATACAGGTGGCAGGGAATAAGAGAAGGGTCACCTTGTCTATGTGGCATTAAGTGATATTAAGGCCAACACAAAGTCTTGGTCCAGATTAAAGCAATCCTGAGAGTCTGTCTAGAAAGTTCTAGACTATTTTCAATGAGCTGTTTTTATGCATGTGACAGAAAACCCCCTAAAGATGATTTGTCTTTGTTGTTCACATATAGTTCTGGGATGTCCCAAACTTGATGCACATGCTTTTTTCCAGGTCTTTCTTGAATTCAATTTGACTAACATCTCCCTGCCTCTCTCCAAACAAACACATACATAAAATTGACATAACTGATGAAAAGAAAAACTTTTAACAGCATGAAATTTAGGATCTCACAGCTTTATTGAGCAATTCATGAATCGGACAGCATCCCATCCAGAAAATAGAGAGCAGCTCCATCAAGAGGTAGAAAGGGCAGGGTTATATAGGCAGCCTTTCACTCACAATCAACAAGGAAACTAGCAGTATAAATGACTCTATTGTCTGCATCAAGATACTTACCCTTATCTAACTAATATCAAAACAAAGGGGCCAGGACACACAAGCTAAACTGGAGGTAGAGGACCATGACTGGTTGGCCTTAGGTTTTGGATTCTGGGGAAGCCCAGCACTCTAAGAAACCAGTACTAAGTAAAATTTTGGTTTGCTGAAGTGGGTTTTAGCATCAAGATTCCATCTTTGGTCCACATGCATTGTTTAACATAAACAGTGGGAGAACGTAAACTTTGTCACCCTAGCAAAAACTGTGCCTCTGCTTATGGAAGCTTCTTTGGGAAGTTCTTGCAGATATAAACATCATTGTACATAGAGTTTTCTATTTCAGCTCCTTCCAAATTTTATCTTAAATGCTTTGCCTTTCCCCATCTTCCTTAGTTGTCATTTTTTTTTTTTTTTTTTTTTTTTTTTTTGGGCAGGGTAGATTTATTATAAGGCACATTCTAAAGATACAGACCCTTTTGTAACATTTCCACTCTTGCACAAAATCAACCATTAGATACCCAGTCATTTGCACAAACACCTCAAACAATATTCCTCACAGAAACACAATTACTCATGCACACAATCTCAGCATTCTCGGAATAAATGATTTCCCATGATTTTTCATTGAGTGCACTCTCCACCATGAATTTTCTGGAAATCTCTCAAGGGGTTTCACCCACTAATAAAGATTTCTCTCTCTTAAAATAAATAAATAAATAAATAAATAAATAAAGATACAGCCCCAACCTTCAAAACTAAAAAAGATATTATCTCTACAAAATAAAAGTGACTCGTCTCCCAGGTCCCATCCCATCTTCTAAGTAAAGCTCTTCATTGGTCTATTCTCAAAATTGTCCCTTTTTCTTCCCCACATCCCATTGCACCCGTGGGGTTGGTCAGCAGGAACAGCTGAAACT
Source organism: Tolypeutes matacus (assembly GCA_026826555.1). Lineage (NCBI taxonomy): Eukaryota > Metazoa > Chordata > Mammalia > Cingulata > Chlamyphoridae > Tolypeutes > Tolypeutes matacus. The sequence goes on from JAKSZT010054457.1 coordinate 349,832, forward strand.
AGGGGCTTTCTTTGGTATCAGGTTGGCATTAAGGTGCCCAGTGGTGAGGTGAGCTGACTCAGGTTTGCAGAAGCCGGTAGTTCCTGTCTTGCTCTTCAGGGTACTTCCAGAAAAGCCAGAGGCGGATGATGCTGGTAAGGATTCCTGGAATGCTGGGTACCATAATGTAGGGATCTCTGAGTTGAAACCCTTAGAGGGTCCAAAAGGCAGAGGTGAGGAGGGTGGCAATGGTGAGCGAGAAGGAGAGACGTTGGGTTGACTTAGTCTGAATGACTTTGGCCAAGGGTGAATGTCATTATTATTAATAATTTATTTAGAGATTTCTCTCTTCAGCAGATATTTTAGGTTTTGAAAAGCAGCCTGTGTTTTGTGTTAATCTGCGCATGAGTAATTGTGACACTTCCTTTTAACCTTCTTGGGAATATTTGTTTTTGCTAGTGAGAGTTGTAAAAGAATTAAAAGCAGTTACTATTTTTTGAGTACTACTGTGCACCAAACATAGTGCTAATCCTTTAAATACATTATCTCATTTCATCCTCACTATAAATTGGATAGATTATCTTGTTAAATAAAAACTTGACCAAAATTTGTTTAGATCTTGGAGAATTTTATTGAATCAATTCATGAAGTGGGGAGATTCCAGTTGCCAAGAGATAAAGAGGAATTCTGAGCAAAGAGAGCTTTTATAGACCGAACAAGGGAATACATTGGGAGGAAACTTTCATTGGTTAATGCAGATTACCTTTCCTAATATTGTTTGTGCAGGCGGTTGCTTAGCAATGAGGAAGTTAGCATATTCATATTCATATGGCATATGAATAGCAATAGTTGATTGGCTGGCTTAAATTCTGTTTTCTGGGCGAGCCAGGGAATAGAAACTTCCTTAGATTTTGGGTTTGTTAATATTGGGCTAAGCACAGCACATTCCATTTGAGCCTACTAGATTTTATTTATCAATCTCCATTCTACTGGAAGGAAAATAGAAACTCCGAGAAGTTACATAACTTTTCTGACATTATGTTTAGGTCAGAATACAAACCCAATTGTTTGGGTTGTTTTGTTTTGTTGTTTTGTTTTGTTTGTTTTGTTTTGATTGGGTGGGGAGACAATGCCCACGTTACTAGTCATTGTATGGAATTGCCCTCAAATAAATCTCTAATTGATTTAAATTTGAATTCTATAATGCCTACTCTTAAATCATGTTGTAAGCATCTTGTTAGGGAAAAAAAGTAAGGTATTCTTAATTTTCTTTTTAGAATGTAATATGTGAGCAATTAGATGAACTTCCAACTTTAAAATGACAAGTATAAAGTAAAAAATAATAAATAATATTTTTATGATGTCTACTATATATAAGGCACTGTGCTAAGTACTTTTTATATATTACCTCATTTCATCCTCTTAACAATCCATGAGAAAAGCACTGTTTTTCCCGTTCAAAGATGGGGAAATTAAGCACTGCATCACACAGGGTGGATTTGAGAGTCCACATACTCAGGTGAATAAGAAATATAAACCTTTATTTTTCTATGGCCAAAGGTTATTTCTATTATAAGCCTCAGTTCTTTCAGGTGGTAGAAACTTTAAACCAAGACAATTAAAGGTCTTATAACTTCCCTCCCCGAGGATTGCAACTGAGTTCAGCAGTCTCTCTGATGTCAGAACACTGTATGGGGGCTGCTGGGGACAGAGGACTTGACTCTCTGCATCATCTGGCGACAACAGCATCCAATGAAATGTACGTGGAGCCATCTGGTCCTCTGTCTTAGGTCACTGCTCTGTCTTTTCTTGCCTGCCTGGGGCCCTGTCACATTCACTGCCTCTCCTGGTCACATCCTTGGCGCTCTGGAGCTCACAAGAAACACTTAGCTCCTCCTGATCCAGGCTGAGCCCCTGGAAAATTTTAATGATCCTATTTAAAGCTATCTACCCATGTCCTTACGGCCATTTCTACTCTATCGCGCCCAGGGAAAGCCAGGGTATGCAACAACTCCGTGGGTCATTCCACATCTGTGGACTTTTCTTATCAGCAAAGCCCATCAACCCCTGCTCTCAGAGTTCAGAAACCAGTGTAGGGAATTTGTGGTTTCCCCTAAGTTCAGCTTGGAGGCAGAGAAGGGAAAGAAGCCCCTTCCACTCTCCCTTTCTGGTACAAGTCTCTTGTTCAGTCTAGAAACAGCAAAGCCCAGTTCTTCATCTTTTTTATTTTTCCAAATCTATTGATAACAAGCCAACCTAGACTTTCGAAAACCTAATGCCAAGAATTTGACTCATTTGTTATCTACAGGTTTCTGTGTCATCCCTTCTCTGAGGCAATGAAAGTAGAAAATTCTAACTGCCTAGGATAAGAAAAAGGACAGGTAGTACAAGGAATTCAAGAGAAGAAATACTTTGTTAATACCCCAGAATTTTTTTCTGTCATTGCCTAGGCACTTACTAATCTGTAAGAATTACAAAAGTGGTATATATTTATGGGTGTGATTCTGGTGATATATATATTTTAAGTAGGATTATCAGAATGTTTGAAACATATTCAAGGACTCCTTTAATTTTTAATTGGCCATGCATTTAAAATTCTGGTACACTGAATATTCTATCATTTCCTAAATACAGCTTTTTATGCAACTATTAGAATGATTGCAATGCCAGAGAGTTTAGTGTAGAATGTAGCTGTTCTCATTTTGGAATAGCTCATTAAAGTTTGTAGTTTATCTTTTTAAGGTTAAAAACCCATGAGGGAAAGTGATATGGGAAATAAATACGTGATTTGATACACAATCTTGCATTTTATATTCAAAAATCAGTGGTTTTCTATTTGTTATTCTCAAAATAACATTGGAAATACCTAAGTAGTTGTGCATTTCCTAAAAATGCAGACCTAGTTTTAACCTCAAATATGTTTATCTGTGATTATCCAACAATGCTTAAATAATATTTGGTCTGCCTTCACAAGGACTTTGATCTTAGAACCCCTCCTACTAGATAGATAGGACGTACAAGGCAGTTTATTAGTGGCCACAATTTCTTTAAAAAGGTATCCCGGATAATGTCAATCCCCTGATTTTTTTTTTTCAAAGAGTTAGCACCAAAGATATTGAGCCTAGAAAGTGCTGCATGCTTTCTGTCCAACTAACTCTTATTGTCATTAAAACTCAAGGATGCACCACAAAACTAATTTGATGAATTGCTCTACCTGGCTAGGGTGCATCCTAAGGTTTACTCTAATGACCCTGGCATCTCTACTCTTGGGGATCACTACTTTCCGAGAAAAGGTGTTCCATTGTGTCCCAAGAGAGGCCGCTGAAAGTTAAGTGAATATGCTCCACTTTGCATAATTCCAAACTTTATAGATTAATCACGTGTTCATTCATTAATCAACAGGCATGTTTAGTTTAAAACCTATCGTATTTATTCCTCATTTTAATAAAAGATCAGACCATTAAACACACAGACTTCATCACATCCTCATTTATTCTGGCCTCCTCTCTGACAGAGGCACAAGTTTGGATTTATTCAAAATCCAAACATTAAGGGAATCCAGGAGTGGCATTCTTAACCCTACAGATCTATGGGAACATTAATAAAATGTGCTCTGAGGACTATCTGCCACAGAGTTACTTAGGGGGGCGGTGGGGGGGGAGGCTGGTTAGAGATGCTGAGTTTTTAGTCCCACGCCTGGTAATTCCAATGCAGTAGGTTAGAGTGGGGCCCAGAAATCTGCATTTCTAACAAACCCCAGGCAAATATCAAGTCTGTTAAAGTATTTTAATGATTCACTACTCAAAGGAGACAATTTTATTACCTAAATCAGAACATCTGGAAAAATGATTAATTATTCTAAGTAGAGATTTTCAAAATTTAGCAGGCTTTAGATCACCTGGAGGTCTTGCTAAAAAATGGATTGCTGGACCCCACCTGCAGAGTTTCTGATTCAGTACTCGAAATTTGCTTTTCTTCAAGTTCCCAGGTGATGCTGATGCTAGACAGATACTATTTCTTGTGCAACTGTAAAAGTAAACACTTTTGAAAATGTATTAATAGGTGTCATATAAAACAGGTTAAACAAAATTAAAGATACGTCTTTAATGCAGGAGTTCTCATTTCATCATATTAGCATGCATTTTTAATTTCTCAGTGGGAATATAAGATGCAGCATTTTTCAAACATATTTTACCACAGAACTCTCTACTAAAGGAGAATCCTGGGAAATATTGAGGAAAGCTTGATTTGGCATCCCGACTTGGACCTTTCCCATTGCCACGGAGACCTCATCCCTTGCTTCCCAAAGCCAATGCCAGAAGAATCATACAACATTGGAGCAGTGAGATGCAAATCCAGAGTTCGAATCCACGTGCCTATTCCACTTTCCCACAAAACTAAATTATAGTGATAACTTCATACTAAATATTTTAGTATTTTATATACTTTATACACTTTATGAGAACTAGTAAGAATCATATTTTAACTATATTAAAAGTACCTTAGGTAAATGAATCTCTGTACTCATACCTTTTTTAAAAAACACCTTAATATTAGCCAAGGTATATAAAAATACGTAGGTTGAATAGATGATTTCCTACCATACTCTGCTAAGAAGATAAACTCTATACATAAATAAATATAATATAAAGCAGATCACAATAAGTGTCATAAGAGAGATATAAGCAAAGTACCCTTAAAGAGGGTACCACCTGCATTTATCTTATCTGATTGCCTTGGACTACCCGATCGTCAACCATCAGCAACTTTACCAAAGAAAAGAGATATGCCCCATCTGAGCGACAGGATTTTTGTTACAAAATCTAGCTATCTCCACTGAAGTACGAGAAGGGCTCTAGTTAATTTGGGCAAATCCCATAATGCAGTGCTTCCAGAACTTGCTCTAAGAATCACCTATTGATTCTTATTGCACCATACTGACCAAGTAAATCAGAATCTCCACTGGAAGAGCCTGGAAATCTGTGACAAGTGCTTACTTAGCAAATTTCATTTTAACATAAGGGAGACTGGATTTTCTTTGAAATGTCTTTGTGGACGGAGCCTCATTCATTCATTCAATCAGTAAATATTTATTGAGCTCATACAGCATGCAAGCCAAGATTTTTCTTGATCTGTCATTCATTTTTTATTCAAACATTATTACATCATTTTTAGTTCAAAAATCTTTTTATTAAAATATATTTTTTTAAATTTATTCTAGTCATACAACATTACCAATACATACTGGAAACCAGGTCCCCTAACACAATATTCTCCTAATATAATGCTCTTTATATTACCCTATGTTGCCTTTTGGAAAATCAGAGAATCAAATTTCAATGGGACAGATACTAAAGTATAATCAAATGAAAAATTGTTTAAGGACTGTTCAGGTCCTTAAGATATGAAGGATATTAAAATGCAGAAATGCATAGACCACGAACTGTTTTCTTAAAAAATGCTAACTTTCCAACTTTGCAATTTTGGCTATTTTTCCTACATTCTATATTCCTGGAAAGAAAAAAAAATGCTTTGGGGAGGCACAAAGGAAGGTAAAAACTAATTACGAAAAAACCTTATGTGTTTGAAGACTTTGCTATTTAAAAAGAGATCTCTTCACAAAACATATAATCTGACTTGGGAAAATTTACACAGGTTTGCCTGTTTCTTTCAGCTATTGTAAAATTCCCCACTTCCATCCTGGCATCACCTCTTTCATTCCTAATTTCCTTTTTCTCCCACTGTGTGTGTGTGTATATATGTGTGTGCAATTGGGTACAATGAGGTAGAAGAGGAGAGAGAGGGGATTGGGTTAAGAAAGAGAAAAACAAAAGAAAAAATATAGCTACATCATTTGATTTGTTGGACTAAAATGTTGCAATTAAGGCCATATATAGGGTATCCCTTAAAATAGAGAAAAGACAAAAGAGTGATGGTAAGAGAGTACGGCTTAGGGAAGGGCACAAAGCCCACGAGTTTAAGCACTGCACTATTAGTGGTAAAAATGTAGCAAGTTGAAATAGTCCATTTGTAAAATCTCAGTTAAATATAGGGCCTGCTTAAGAACCAGAGTGAAAGAAAATCTGCATCTTCTGGCAGTCACCCAACCTCATATCATGAGTTTCATGGCAGCAGTGAAACACTACCCACAAAAAACAGCACTGTGTTCTGGAAATCTGTCACCTCACCTAATTTCCATTGCTGTTTTCTAAGCTATAGGTGGATATGTCAGTAACATGAGCATGAACAAGAACATGAGGTGGGCACCTCCTCTCCCAAGTTGAAACAGGGGATTACCAGCCTGCAGGATTAAATGCTGTAGATTATTACAAACCCGCTTGTCACCGTTGCTCTGTAGAGACACAACAGGGTTGTATATGTTTAAAAGGATAAACAACGTCTCAACATATCCAGAGCTACGTGACTTATTTTACTTACATGATTTATTTATGACATTTGTAAATATATAACAATTTATAACATCCATAAGAAAATTAATTTACTTGATAAAAATTTTTACTAAGACCTTCATTATTGGCAATACTGTCATTTCCTCCATGACTAAAAATAATCATGAACTTAACTTTCAGTTAATAATTGTTTCTAGCTGTAATTTAAATGAATTTTCATATAATTCACACAATTCTGATGTGGAAATGAGACAGATGACTGAAAAATAGGTAACAAATAGTAATAGCTATGATTTAAAGCTGATGTCATACAAAAAGGTAGACTATAAACTGATCAGATCATTTTTTTGGCCAATATATAATAGACTGGAAAGAAAATATAAAATTAATTTTATAATTTTAATTCTTCAGTTATTTTTTAATAATTTTCTTTCTTAGGCAAATAACATTCTCAGAATCAGTTTTTCTTTACCTGTAAATAGAGATGATAACAATGATAAAATGGAGTTATTATGAGAATTAAAGCATAATAAATATAATATATAGTATAATATAGTAGATACTTGCTAAATATTAGTTCTCTCAGTTCCGAGTACTAATATTCAACTTCTCTGTTAAGATTTGGGGAGGAAATCCCTCACAGAACTCTCTGCTCATAACCAATTCCTAAAAAGTAAAAACTTGCCCCACATCCCCTGCCAAAAATAAAGTCAACAAACTCAGTCACACCAGGAAAGCAGAATGGGGGACAATCCAATACCATAAACTTGAAAACCTGACAGCCAAGGAAACAAATAGATAACGGAATGCTTTGTAAGGTTCCTGACCCTATCCCCAGGACCCATATGGAAGACACAGGAAAATGCAGAAAAGTGTCACCAGGATTTCTGTAGTGGGATCACAAAACCAAACTACACTGAAACTCATAGGTTCAGAAGTAATGCACCACTTTTTTCTCCCTCATGAGCATCCACCTAAGCACCCCTTTCTTAACTAATGCCTGACCATATTTAAACCACATTTTAATCCATTAATTCAACCACCCCCTGTATCTATCAGAGTTTAATTCAAGAAACAAAAACGACACTAGCTATGATAAAAGGAAAGGAACTAATTCAGGGAATTAAACCCTTGCAAAATTCCCAAAAGAGGAGTCAGCAGCGCCCGCATTGGAGCTACTGAATCCAAAAGCACAGCTCCATAGCTACAATCTAGAAACTCTGACAGCTTCTGCCACCACCACTGCCAATCCTGCTGCCCCTGCCACTGCCACAGTTAATAACACTCATGACTCAGTTTTCGACATAGTAGCAGGAAAATTACCTGTACCTCCCTCCCGGCAACCAAAGCACATGTAAGTACATCCCAAATCCTGGCTCTAAAGGAGATGAAAAATACTGTTCTAAGCATTTCAGTCCCTGCTCTATGGGAATGCACCAATAAAGGGGAGTGAAATAGAGGATGAGTGAATCAGTTTACATTATATATGCTAGGTCCATTGCGGTTATCCAATACAATAACCATGTCACCCATAAGCTATTCTTCTCATGACTTGACATCCATATACATTTGCCTCTCAACTTCATTTAGCCTAGATCAACTGATTTCAGTCAGCAACCAAGCAAAACTACTGCTTAAACTAGCATACCAAATCCAGAAACTCTGGTAGGAAACTCATATTAATTGGATCTGCCCAATCTAACGTTATATTCCTTCCTCCTGGTTAAGCACTCTTAAAATCCATTCCCGCTAAAAAAAAAACAAAAAACATCCTTGGGTTTCTGCTTATGTAGAATAGCAAATCTTTTGGTATGTCAATGTTTCCCTAGGACCAACTTTCACTTGTCTCCTGGTACATGCTGGGATCTGACTCTAGTTATAGTAAGTTGGAAGCATGGTCATGAAAGGACCTGAGAAGAATGGGAAAGTTATTTACCTCAAGTGAAGTAACTAGCGTGTCTCCAAGCAAGCCATGTAGTACTAACCTCATCAGAGAGGAGAGGGGAGCTGCTTCTGCTGGCAAGAGAGTTTCCATGGGATGAAGATTTAGGGTACTCAGATTCAACTGAACACACTCAAATGTCCCATTACAATTCACAGGGTCCCACTCTTTCCAAGTCAGTGTACTAAAGTTCACCTAAAAAAAATAGGGCAAAATGAGAATTCAACCTCTACTGTTATTTATAAACCCGTTGGATCAGATTGCGATTTTGGCTACATCGGAGCTGAGGCCACAAGAGATCAAAGGTTATCTTAGCATAGCCATGAAATTTCCCTGGTTCCCTGTACTTGTTTTAAACTGATAATTTAAAACCCTGAGCTTGTAATTTTCTTTTTTTAATCTCTCCAGGGCAGTCATAAATTGCCATCTCATCCCACAAATCTTGAAATTTCTCCTTTTTTCTAATGATTTATCACAGCAAACATTTTGCCATAGTCTAGCCTTCTGATAAGCACTTCGTTCCAGGAAACTACAAGTGATCATTTAATTAACTTTTTTTGTCTCTGTGTACCACAACCTATGAGTTCTGTTTTTTTTTTCATTGTAATAGAATTGCCATTATCTTCTAAACCAACCAGGTCAAATAACCAACCCAATATTTCTATCCTTAAAAGTCTGTTATCTGCAACCCTTCTGGAAGGAGGATGCTGAAACCATTCTAGTTTTTTTCCCCCTTAAGAAAAAAGAGATTTCATCCAGGGAATAATATATTTGTGGACTCACTGTAAAAGCTATAGAAGCAGGAGCCATCAGCAGGAAACACGTCACCATAGTTGCAAGCCCAAACTCAAGAAACATCTGCTACTGCTGCCACTACCATTACTAATCATTTCTTGACATCTATGAAACTGAGACCCTGAGATTGGCTCCTGTACCTGCCCCACCTCCCACTAGATATCTTGAGGCAGGTATCTAGAAATGTCCAGTCTCCCACGAGTGCATCCAATTGATAGAAGCTTGTCTATAAAGAGAACCCTAGCTGCATACACTTAAGTTACAACTTCTAAAGACCAAGAAAGTATTCTAAAATGAGGATGGAATGGAGGAGGAACTACATTCACAAAATCCACCAGTCTTGATAAATTATATTGGCTACATATGCTCAGTCTTTCAAATTTCCTCCCCTTCTTTTTGTTTCTCTGCTTTGGATGTCATCCTCGTGATGTCAGGGGTGGGGAGGCACCTTGAACTGGTTCCTGTGTGTTCAGTGGCTAGTCTTTGCTGATCTCTGGAGTGATGTCCCTTGTCCATCAAGTTACTGCACGTGCTTCTGGTGTCCCATGCTGAAGTCTGCAGTTGGTAAAATTGAAGTCCTTCAGTTATCTCCTTCTGAATTGGGATATCATATATCATTATACTTGTACCATTTTTTACTAGTATCATTTGCTACTTTTGTTCATTTTGAAGTCTTCAGTAATTTAAAAAAAAACTTTAATTAGAAATGCTAAAGGAAGGAGACTGTTATCAATACAATGTTTAAATAACTTATCTTTCCAATTTTTCACTTTTAGTGAGACTTCTAAAAGGAAATCTAATTATACAAATATATAGAACATTTATGTTAAATTATCTTTCCTTTCCCAAATGTAATCTTCATGGAAGAGGTAATGATCATTGGAAAAATCAGAAAATAACCTAGAGAATGGAGGAAATTACACAAATTACGCTTAACCAGGTATAAGCATACTCTTTTCTGTTTGAGGAAACTTGATAGATTGTGAAGAACATCTACCAATCCAGACAATTTAGGAGTAGTAGCAAGTTAGTACAGGGGAAAAAATTAGTTCCATTTTGGAAATGCTGTATTTGAGGTGCCTATAGAAACCTAGCACATGTTACACTCAGCGCGAGCTGGAGAGAACATTTGGAGTCAACACTATGGATATGGGAAAGTCAGTTTCACCAAATCCATGCATCTGAACAAGATCAAAATCTCTGAACTCAATTCTCATATTCAAATTATACATACCAGATAAAAATAATTTATAAAATCAATGCTATATTTGATGCTAACCTATAGAAATGGGACAAACTTTCATAATTTTTATCATCTGTTTATATGTTTGTGCATCCTTAAAGAGTCCTGGCACCATTATCCTCCCAGAGATGAAGGCTTGTAGCATTTGCAAACATCTCCAGAGAAGCTGACCCTACATCCCCACTTACTAGTTCATTCCGACACATAGTTTACTTCATTGTCTCAGGTTTCAAAATAATGTAAAGGTCGTGAGGAATTTTGCGAGGGAAATTTTTCTGTTTTCTCTTAGAGTGAAGACTTTTGCTATTTTGTTTGTTTTTATTTTAGAGAGAAAAATAGATTAATACAAAAATCAGAAAGAATAGATGAGAAGATATATAAGCTCCCAGAAGATAATCATTATTAACCATTTGGCCCTTTTATCCTCTTTCTCATCCTCTCTCTTTCCCTCTTTCTCTGTGTGTGTATATGAGTGTGTTTATGTATATGTGTATATATGTTTATGTGTGTGTATATATATATATACACACACGCACACACACATATTCTTTAACAGGAATGAAATCATGCTGGTCATGTTGATTTCTTTCTCTTTTTCTTAACAGTGTATCAGGGCCATCTATACATGTTAATATTTCTCCAACATCGGTTTTAATGATTGAAGAAGAGTTAAGGAATAATAAATAAAATGCTAAGAACAGTCTGATGTATATCAATATGTCTAAAGTGCTATTTCTCAAAGTGTGGTCCAAACACTACTTTCTCAGAATTGCCTGGAATAGACTAGGGGAACCCATCCCAGGATCTATTAAATCAGAATCTCTAGGTGAGGGGCCTAGAAATTCACATTTGTAACATACTCCCAGATGACGCTTATCTAACTAAGTCTGAGACTCACTGGTGGATTTTAAAGAGAGGACCTTTTCTTCCCAACACGCCAGAATATTTCTGAATTCTTGAACTTTTCTGCTATCTGATTTCTATTTTAGGAGACAACAATGGATGGTCTCTGCAACTTGACAAATATTTTGCAAATTACTACAAAATGACTTCCCCGTATCCTTTTGAGGCAGAAGCACCTGAATGCTGTAAGTAATCAGAAGGATTGCATCTCCTTTTCCATGAGTTCATAAGACACCATGTTTTTTAAAGTTACATCCATTTTTTTTTTTAAAAAAATGTAAATTATGCTTTTCTAGTTTGTATTCCCATTGGAGATGCAGCCTTAATTGGGGAATTTTATTGTAAAATGACTCAGGGACTTTAAGTGTAAAAGTAAGAAATCATCTCAGGTATTATTGTGAACAAATTAGTAACAGTCAATTAGGGTTGCTATTTTGTGCAAGTACCCTTTTCACAATCACTATCAATCTTATAAACTCTGATGTAAAGGAAACAGAAAATGGGAGAATGGAGAAGCTGTGGTGATATTATGTTTACAAGTGAGAAATTTTCTGGGGACTAACCTATATTTTAGAGCTATGAAAGCTTTATTAATTATAACCTGCTATATTTAGTCATATACCTAAAACTTACAAAAATACTGGAGGGGATAGGGAAGGAGGCATAACCTTGAGTATTAACACTATATTTTAGATCAGGAAGTTCTATAAAATATAATTCTTGATAATTAAATTCTAATCTAATAAATTATTCAAATGTAAATCTGTGCTTTGAAGTTGTAAATTTGACCCTAGTTTTCAAAAACCTTGGTTTGAAAGGCAGGGGTTGGAGAGAAGAATCTTTTACTATATATTTTACTTTATGTTTGGCTACAAACTATAAAGTCTACTTTTTAAAATTTCTTAATATTTTTCTTTTCACTACTCAAATGAAATAATTAACAGTTTAATTTAAGAGTATAACATATCCCTCCTGAGAGTCTCACAGGCTACTCAGCAAGTTACCCATCTCAGCACCATGCCTGTCTCCAGGAAGATGGAGACCAAGGTATTTGATCATTTAAAAGTTAAATCTTTTAAAAAAGAAAACAGCTAACAGGTATAATTTAACTATTAATATAATGCAGAATAATTCCTGGATTAGGCAATCTTAGCTCCAAACATAGTTTTATTTTTTTGTTTGTTTGTTTGAGTATGTTTTTCTCTTCATTTCTTAAATTTTAATTGGATTTTTTAGTATCTCAGCTTATTCCCAAAAGTATCTTATTTGGCTTACAATAACAATATGGCTACTAACAGATGTAACATGATATTTAAAAAATCAATTGATGACTAGGAAGGGCAATGGAAAAGAAAAATTATATAAAGAAATACTCACTGAGAAAAGTTTGGTGAGTCCAAAGCTTAAGTCTGGATTTTGTAGTCATTAGATCAAGGAGAGAAACCTAATGGATTACATAACTTTAATAATCTGTTTTATAAAGCAAAAACATACAAATGGGAGAAGGAAAAAAAAAAAACAGACCAAGTAGCAAGAGAAAAAAATGTATTATTGATTCTGTGACCTAGGAGGAATCACAAGTATATTTTTGTCAGAAGTATATTTATATAAGAGGAATGGATCTACATAATAAATGATTCCTCAGAAAATACAGAGGTAATTTCTTTTATCAGTACTTAATAAAGAGCATACATAGATTTTAAAATTAAAATTCTTTAAAGACAAACCTGGAGGTATAATTAATAGCTTAATATTATACTTTATATTAGTGTAAAAATGGAATGGAAAGTGTAGTGCAAAATGTGGGGGTGAAACTTGAGTTTCCCATTGTACGGCTTTATTTAAATCAGATTATTATAGGTATTTATTGTAAATTAAACTCATGAGAATGGCTATATTTTTTTTTGAAAAAAATATAGTTACTTCTCAAGAGCAATATCATGGAAAATATAATATCTATTATTAACCAGTATATTAATAAAGTTTATATCTGAGGGATTTGGAAAGTACAGAAAATTGGATTTTTAACATAGTTGAAATATCCTGTACAAACCATTTGTATCATATTTACAATTAGCATTTTAGCATAACCATGCATCCATATTATTGCAAGCCCTTTTAAAATATACTATACAATATTACCTATTTTGTAAATGGCATAATTTATTTAACCATTCTTTGTTGTTCGATATTTAGTTATTTTTTCATTTTTTCCCTATTACAGATAACACTGTAATCAACATATAAGGATTATCTTAACTCAGCCTATATGAAAGGAAAAGCACCCTGGAATTAATAATGCTCTTTTCACTGCCCTCCTTTCCTGTCCTTCCTACTCAATCTCAATAGCCTCATCTTCCTTGCTAATGCTCACTATACTGTCCCCACAACATAAACATAAGCTCACACATTAGACGTGACTAGCTTACAGAAACAGAATCAGGATTCAGAGTTCCATAACCAAAATTGGTACTTAGAACTATAAAATCATTTAAAGTTTTTTGGCAAATACTCTTTTTTATGTAAAAAGCAAAACCTAAGTGATGATCTTGATCTTTTGTAACCCTGTGAAGGAATCTGTAGGGAAAGATCACTGATTGCCCCATATCTGAGCGCAAGGGCACTTATTAGCTCAAAGCCAATAGTCAACTATGCTCATTAACAGTTGTCCCACCAGCTTTGTCACAAGAGTCTTTACTATGCCATTGAGACTCTTGCCTATTTGCTGGAAGCTTAACTATAAAAGTCAAAAACTGGAAACCTGCAAACAGAAGTCTTCATAGAAAGTTTTGTCTATGATGTTTTGAAGCATTTAAAATTAGTTATTATATTTTAAATAGGTAATTTATATGTAAAATTTTGTATTTCTGAGTTTTTTTTTGGAAAAGTTAGTGACTTAGCTACACATGGCCCCTATTCTAGGATGGCAATAGTTAAGAGCTGTTCCATTTACACATCTTGACACAACCTTCGCCTATTTTGCTTCTCTTTTGTGTTATCTACCTGGCTCCTGTAGACATTTGAGCCTGTAAACCCTGCCCTACAGTTTAGGGCTCCAGAAGTAAATACACAAGGAAACATTCCTCATTGTTCTTAGTAATCAGCCTTTCTCCATCAAGGCAGGAATAAGACTGTGTTTATTAAACTAGATAATAATTCCATTACACTTTTAGCTATATGAACACATCACTGTGAGGCCCTAATAGATTTTATTAATGTTGAATCACATCCTTAAGGATATCACCACAGCCCCACGAGAAGGCCAAAGGCATACGCCCCATTCTCTCTCTTCCCAAGCCCTACGGGTAACAATAGAATGGCTGCAAAGAAAACATGTTCATTCCCATAAATGAAGTTTTAGACGCTCTTCCCAACATTAGCCAAAGGAAGATCCTAAAATTGCAAGTCCATCAAAATCTTTTGAAGAACTCCTGATTTTTTCAGGGAAAAAACAGAACATTTTCTACCAATAGTGTTTAGTTTTCCTCTTTCTCACTAGTTAATAGATTTTGTGCTCCATTAAAGGTTTAGATTATGCTATTAATAAATACTTTGTTTTTAAATAGCAGCTTTGATATGGACATCAAAGTTCATTATACATTATTAAGTTAGCTTTGGGTATAGCCACGTCCCTAGGGTGTGTAAGTGCAGATGATTTCATTCATTTTGCAACAAATGGAGAAGAGCAGGCTGGTATTCTACATATATATATGACTGGTAGAAGTGTATGTTTCCAAATGTTAATGCTCTTGCATCATTTTAAGATTACATCAAAAGAAAAGTTTGAAACAAACTATTACACAAATGTCTTTGGTTAGACGTGGCATATATTGTTCTAAGTAATTGTCTCATAGCTTTTCATTTCTTTCTTTTAATGACCCTCCTCTTCCTGTTCTCTCACTGTCATCATTTCTTACTACTACTTCTTTCTTCAGTGGTTGGTTCTGTGCCCGTGCAATGTCTTTGCCGAGGTCTAGAGCTTGACTGTGATGAAGCCAACTTGCAAGCTGTCCCATTGGTTTCTTCAAATGTGACTGTAATGTAAGTAGCAAAGAATGGTTTCATCCTGACAGCCAGAAGAGCACCTGTAAAATTGTACCATAATTAAGGTTTGTCATTACTAATAATGTTTATTCAAAGGTGATAATGTTCCTTGGTCAATTAAAGATTGCTGATATTTATTTAGCACATTAAAAGCATGTCCCTATCCTATATTATTTTGTATATTTAATTATTTTATCCCTCATAACAATCCTATGAAGTATTTGCTATCACCATATTTTATTTAAATAAAAGATGCCATCAATCGTATGTACTACTAAAGAAAAAAGAAAACCAGTAAAATAAATTCATTAAAATATTCCCAGAATTTCACATTTAATGTCCAACTCTTCTGAGTCACATTTTTGACTCAGATGTTGATTTTTTTTTGCTAAGTCAAGCTTATATAAAAGTAAATTAATCTCAAAAGTAATGTGATTTGTTGATTTTAATTTAAATTCAACTAAACTTCAGCAATACAAACACAGGTACACACACATGCATATACGACAAAATGTAAAACATTTGATTGAAACATTTAAAAAGAAATCAAAAAAAAAAAAGAAAGAAAAGAAAACAGAAATCAGGGAGGGAAGCAGATATAGCTCAAGCAATTGGGCTTCCACCTATCACATGGGAGGTCCTGGGTTCAGTTCCCGGTGCCTCCTGAAGAAGGCGAACAGCTGGCGCAGTGGGCAGGCGCCATAAGCTGACACAACAAGATGACTCAACAAAAGAGACACAAAGAGGAAAGACAATGAGAGACACTACAAACCAAGGAGCTGAGGTGGCTCAGGTGATTGAGCACCTCTCTTCCATATGGGAGGTCCCAGGTTCAGTTCCCAGTGCCTCCTAAAGAGAAGACAAGCAGACACAGAGAGCACACAGCAAATGGACATAGAGAGCAGGCAGCAAGTACAAACATTGGGGAGGGGGGCAGAAGGAATAAATAAATAAGTAATAAATCTTTAAAAAAAAAAAGAAAGAAACCAGGAAGAGTGGGGTGGAGACTGGGATTTCTTAGATGGATATTTTAATCTAATATTTTTACTGAGATTTTTGTTTTCACCCAATGTTTTAGTGCCCTGTGACTCCAACTTAGGGAGTATAAGAACCAAATAGGAGTAATTGTCAAGCTTACAAATATTGGCAAATCCTGCCTTTTTCCCAAACCACATAATACAGCAACTTACATGCTTGAATATAAAGGGTAACAGCTACAGCTCAGAGTTACCCTTGATAACCCTTGATAGGGTTACTGTGACAGTTTGAATTTATTTTATGTATCCCAAAAAGAAAAAGATTATGTTCTCAAACTAATCTATTTCTCTGAGTATGCTACTTTTTTTTTTTTTTTTTTATTGTGGGGAAAAATCTAAATTTTCACAATACATACCAATATTTGTAAAATGATATATAAATATATATGCATATATGTGCATTTGCTTACAAAAATGTTTTATATATATATATATAAATATATTTTAAGAGGTGCTTAGATTACCTAAAATATTACACGGAACCCACCGGGATTCCCATGTTGCCCACCTCCCACACCTCCCACCACATCCCACACAAACATCTCCCACAAGTGTGGCCCACCACCCTCAATGGACTTACACAACTTGGAGCCTTGCCACCACCCATAGACCACAGTTCGCATCGTAGACCACACTTTCTCCCACACAGTTCTGAGTGGTGTGTGCTGATTTAAAATGGCCTACATCCGTTGCCACAACGGTACTCAGGACAACCTCCAAATCCCAAAGAAGCCCCTGTATTTCAACTGCTCATCCCCTCCCTGCCCCAAAAGTGTCAAGTGGCCACTGGCTCCACCTCATTGTTATAATTTCTTCCATAGAATCACCATATGTGTACAACAGAATACCATCAAGTCCGCTCTAGTCCGTAGTTCTTCCCCCAATCCTGAGGGGACTGGGATTGTGATGTCCACTCCACCTCCAAGTGAGAGAGGGCTTGTATCCCATGGATATAGTGGGTGGGATGATCCTGCCTGCAGGTGCAGGCCCTCTCCATTCCCTGGGTTGACCGTTGACAATCGTTGCCTCCTCGCCAGGTGACTTGGATGAGTCCATTGAGCTGTAGGGTAGGAGTTGCAGCTCCACTGAGATTCCACGCACACCTGGCACATAGGTAGGCCAGAGGCTCCGGTCTCTGGAAGTATACCTAAAAACTCCCGCATCACATATAGGTTTGAATAGAAGGGACTGATGAACCATGTGCAGGGAGGACCCATTTGAGTCCAATTCTGTCACTCTCAGGAGCATAGACTCCAAAATAGAGCTCACTGATAAGGCATCAGTCTCCAGGGTTATCCCCCCTTATATAGGACCTGGGTTTCTCCAGAGCTCCCAGGAGCCCCTCTGTGTGGGGTGATAGGCACTTTGATGTTCTATGAGCTCCTACTGAGGTGTGCGTAAGCGTTACCTCTGGGATGACCTCCCAACTCTGTTTGAAGTCTCTTAGCCACTTGAACTCATTTGTCTTTACCTTTTCCCCCTTCTATTCAAGGTCTTTTTCCAGTTGTGTTGCCAGCTGGCACTTGGTATTAATCCCTCGTTGCCAGGGAGGCTCATCCCCTGGAGTCATGTCCCACACTGGGGGGAAGGTAACGCATTCATATGCTGAGTTTGGCTTAGAGAGAGACCACATCTGAGCAACAAGGAGGCTCTCAGGTGGCAACCCTTAGGCACCCCACAACAGCAAGCTAAGTCTCAGTTACAAGAGCAAAGACTCACAAGGGTAGTCATCAATAAAAAGAACTCATCAGTGAGTCATCCTTTTTTGACAGACACTGTCCCTGCACTCAGAGGACTATTGCTGCTCCCTTGGAGACTGTGGCAGAGCTCTCCAGGCTAGGAATTCAGATTCCCTCATTTATTTATTGTGTGATTGTCCACCCATTGTTACCATGCCTCATCTTTTGAACTTTTGAACAATTTTGTATATCTTTCATGTATATTCAGATGAACTAACTCCCATGAATCCCCCCTCCCAGACACCCCCCACCAATAATCCCCTGCAGTACCCATTGTAACCCTTCTGTGATCCAAATCCTCCATGAACATGTAGTCCATAAAATAATCAAATACACTTAATAGGAAAAAGAAACAACAATGATAAGCTTACATGCAAGAGACAAACATAAGGAAACTCAGGGAGAAAAAAAATAATAATAATCAAACAAAAAAACAAAACAAAACAAAATATAATTAGCAGATTGGGACATTCAAAAAATGGGGAAAAAAGCAAAAGAAATGCCTTTAAATATATATATATATAAATTTATTCTTTTTTTTCCCTTTTATCATTGTGTTATCGGATGTCCAGTGTGCCGTGACACTTTCCCCCTCTCAATCCCCATTGTCTCCCAAATTTTCATTAAATTTTCAAAGAAGTTTTAGGTCACAGCAAAGTCACACACGGAGTACGGGACACTCCCAGATACCAGACCACCACCCCCTTCCCCACCCCATATTAAACCCCCCCCTTTTCTTTTTTGGATGTTAGCATTGTTATAACTGTTATACAGATAACAAAATATAGCAACTAAACATTGTCAATGATTTACAGTATAGTTTACAATTTAGATGATACAGTTTAATAATTTTGATGATATTTACCATGTCCTGTGTCCATTACTGTAAGGTAATGAAAAACCTTTCCCATGACCACCAAACACCCCATTAGATCTTGACTGTTCCCTTCCCCCCAGCCCCCCAGGACACATGACACCACCGTATCCCGACCCATGGAATGTCAAGATTCACAGTTACATGCCGTGGGAATTTGAACCTACCCTTCCTAATCCACCCACCCACCAGCGCTGCACCACCAAACCCAGGAACACCACCACCCATCTGCCCCATCCCCCAACATGCAACCACACTCTATCCCTTTACCATAGATTATGTCCATATGGATGATGGCTCAAAGCCTGCTCTTCTCTTACTCTCCCTTGTTAACCTATCTTTCAGACAATGGTTCTCAGAGACTGCTCACTTTCCTCAGTTCAGATCAGTGAGGTCATATACTGTTCATCCTTCAGTGCCTGGCTTGCTTCACTCAACATAAGATCTTCAAGATTCATCCACGTTATTCCATGTGTTAGCACTTTATTCCTTCTTACAGCTGAGTAATATTCCATTGTATGTATGTACCACATTTTGCTTATCCATTCGTCTGTTGATGGGCACCGGGGCTGATTCCAACTTTTGGCAATGGTGAACAATGCCGCTATGAACATTGGTGTGCATATATCTGTTTGTGTCTTTGCTTTCAGTTCTTCTGGGTATATACCCAGCAGTGGAATTGCTGGATCATACAGAAGATCTATTGTTAGTTTTCTGAGGAACTGCCAAACTGTCCTCCACAGTGGCTGGACCATACCGCAGTCCCACCAGCAGTGGGTGAGGGTTCCTATTCCTCCACATCCTCTCCAACATTTAGTGTCTCCTGTTTTTTTAATAGCTGCCATTCTGATGGGTGTAAGATGGTATCTCATTGTAGTTTTGATTTGCGTTTCCCTGATAGCAAGTGATGTTGAGCATTTTTTCATATGCTTTTTAGCCAATTGTATTTCTTCCTTGGAGAAGTGTCTTTTCAGGTCACTTGCCCATTTTTTAAATGGGTTGTTTGTCCTTTTATTTTCAAGGTGTAGGATTTCTTTATATATGCAGGATATTAGGCTCCTATCAGATATATGGTTGCCAAATATTTTCTCCCATTGGGTAGACTGCCTTTTTATTTTCTTAATAACATCCTTTCAGGTGCAGAAGTTTTTAATTTTGATGAGATCCCATTTATCTATTTTTTCTCTTGCTGCTCATGCTTTGGCTGTGAAGTTCATGAAACCATTTCCTATTACAAGGTTGAGTATGGTACTTTTTGATTGAATTAAATTCAGTTCATGGGCCTTTGATTAGATTACTTGACAAGATCAAGAGCTTTTGATTGGACTGTGTCAGTGACGTTGAGTCTCAACCCCCTTGCTGGGTCTAATATAAATGGAGACACAGAGAGAGCGATTCAGAGGAAAGAGGAGTGCCATGATATTGATCCTGCAATATGAGATAAAGGACTCCAGTTTTCCGATAGCTGAGCTGCAAGGAAAGAAGCCCCCAAGAGGCTCAAAGAGCCCAGGGAGAGAAGAGCCACACGCCTGATAGCTTGCAGCTGAAATCGGGAAGAAAATGGACTAGCCCAGACCAGTAGAGGAGGCCCGAAAAAAGACAAGACCTATACCTGGTTGCCCTTAGCTGAGCTCCAGGAGATGAGAGATTCTGGAGGGGAAGGCAGAGACCTTGGCAGAGCTCAGCAGCCCTTTGACAAACTAAAATAGGCACCATCAAATTCACAAGTTGGGAAGTGGATGTGGCTCAAGCAATTGAGCTCCTGCCTACCGCATGGGAGGTTCTGGGTTTGGTTCCCAGTACCTCTTAAAGAAGAGGAGCAAGATAGCAAGCTGACATGATAGACTGATGCAACAAGAGACACAAGGAGGAAAACATATGAGAGACATAACAAAGCAGAGAGTGGAGGTGGCTCAAGTGATTAGGCGCCTCCCTCCCAATGGGAGGTCCCGGGTTCAGTTCCTGGTGCCTCCTAAAAAGGAAGACAAGCACACAACAAACAGACACAGCAAGTGCAATCAACGAGGGAGTGGAGAGAAATAAATAAATAAAATAAAATCTTTAAAAAAAAATACACAAGTCAGCTTCAGGAAGCTTACCCAATTTATAGTAGCCTGGGAATATGACTGAGAACATCAGGCAGTTTAAGCTACAAAGACTTGTTTTCCAAAGGATATAACACTCCCAACTGACCTAAGGAAAAAGAAGAGCTCTTCAGCATTCCTATCCTATCCCTGTCTCACAATAGCTCTTTTCATATGATTAGTCCTACTAGAAAAAAAATAACAATCCCCAAAAGGATCTGAGGTTCTGTGAAGAGTTTCCATGTATTGGTAATTGAATCATGTCCACCACAAAAGGCATGTTCAGGTCCCAATTTGTAACTAGAACCAGGTGTGAACCCATTTGTAACTAGAACCTTTGAAGATGCTATTAGTTAAGGTGTGCCCAAACTGAATGAAAGTGGACCTTAATTCAATATGGCTGAAGTCCTTATAAGCAAAGGAAATTGAACACTGAAAAAGAGAAGCCACAGGGAGCAGCCAGAAGCTGGCAATCAATAGAAACCAGAAAAGAAAGGAGAAGGTGCTTCCATGCGCATTGCCATGTGATAGAAAAGCCAAGGAATGCCCAAAGATTGCCGACAGATAGAAGATATCAAGCCCTAGAGGAAGCAAGCTTTCTAGACTCTGAAACTGTGAGCCAATGAATTCCTGTTGTTAAGCCAACCCACTGTACGGTATTTGTTTTAGTAGCAGGGAAACTAAAACACTATTATTTAAATTCTGACTGGAACTGTTCCATATAGGAATTTATAATGATTTTATCCTATTTTTTTTAAGGGGAAAAAAAAAACTGTCTTATTATGGGCACTGCTTGTTGAAATTACTACAAAATCCAAATCAAAGAATACCCTGATGCCAGAAACCTCATTTTTTTTTTTCATTTTTCCTACAACCAAGGTTTGAATTCACTCTTCAACAATTCAACTAACCTTTCTAAGAGAAAAGAACAGAGACAGAGGCTGGAGGAACATTGGCGTGAGGCAGTGCCTAACTAGTGTGTGAACCTCATGTATAGACATCAGATTCAATTTTTAAAAAAACAAACCACTGTCCACATTTGTACATACATACATATATACATTCATAAAGAGATATGTCCAACCCTGTGGACCACCAGTTTGCAACCCCTGGTATAAAGACAAACACTGGGATCAGATCTTAGTGAACAACTTGCTACAGGAAAGTGAGAGAGAATGAAGGGTCAACCATGAGACTCCAAGGTGTCCGTCCTGAGTAATAGAGTGATCCAACAATGGGAGACACTTGGTAGAATAAGTGGAGAAGACCAGAACTCCAACCTTTCAGATGTTTTCCATTTGAGGTAACAGGTCATTCAGTGGAAATTTCCTATAAGCATTTGGATATAAAGTAATAAAAGAGTGAGACTAATTTAAATTTTATTTCTAGAACATCATCTTTTATTGCTTTTCTAAAAAAAAAAAAAAAAAAAAAAAAAAGCATTTTCTCGTGCTTTGAGCTGAGCAGTTTGAATCTGGTTTATATTTTCCTCTGCAGGGCACTGACACTCAGCATCACACCTGGTCCCAGTCATCTTTTTTGTTGTTGTTGCTGTTTTTCAAGTCCACAGTGAAAAGGATCTCTATGCTTTATAGCAAATGCCTTAAAATAAATGCCAAATTGTATTACTGAGCTGTTTCCAGGTTTTGAGTCAAAACTACTACAGGGAAATAATGTCAAAAATAGACTATATCATATATAAGTAAATTATCAAAGAAGCTAATATTCCGAGTAATGTTTACTGAAGTTAAGGACTTTTGAAAAGATGTTTCACAAAAATGCTAATGAGCAAACAGGCAAACAGATAAATAAGATCATTCCTACATTGTTCTTGCTTTCTAACTACGAACTTTTACCGTTTAGTGAGCTGACTTTAAGATCCTGGAATTTAATCATTAGAACTACATGATCAAATGGAAAGAGCTGCCCTGAAAAACCAAGTTCTAGAACTGGCTTTGACTATGACTATAAGATTAGGCATTTTCACACACATACACATTAGCACACTTATACACAATAAATGTATATAATAAATATAAATACATATTGTCATCATTATCAATTAACATTTTTTGAGCTCTTTTTATATGCTAGCATATTACTAAGCACCTTACATAATTATCTCATGTAAAATCGACATGAAATAGGTAGAGATATCCTCATTTTAAATTTGATGAAAATGAGGCTCAAGCACACTGAGAAACTTGTCCAAAGTGATGGGGATAGTAAACAGCAAAAACCAGGAATTAAACCCAAATCTTCCTAACCCCAAAGCCCATAATTTTTTCACCATACTCTACAGCTCTCCTTAGGTAACAGATAAAAAAGAACTTCAAAAATCACCAAATTCTATACTACTACTATGCTATATAATCTCTACCATTTTCTTAGAACTTTTCATTTTATCTTTACCTCTTTCTCCAGCAAGATAAACTGGCTTGAAGCCTTTTATTTTTTAAAGAAATCTAATTTTGAGCTGTAGGGTAGGAGTTGCAGCTTCACCGAGATTCCACGCACACCTGGCACATAGGTAGGCATATCTCTCTATGGGAGTAGTTCCATAAACAATGACAATATTTTTTAAAAAGATGACTTTAAGATAGCATTCCTATTTATTCAATAAATAATTTCTGAGTGCCTACTATGTGCCACTCTTATAAGCTCTTGGAATATATCAGTGAACAAAACAGACAAAAATGCCTTTTTCATGGAGCTTACATTATGGTGGGAGAGGACAGACAATAAACAACAAACATAATAAGCAGGTAAATATATACAGTACATTAGAATATAAGCACTGTGGTAGCAAAAATAAAACAAGTTGAAGGGGGAGTGTAGGTGGCTCAAATAGTTGGGCGCCCACCTCCCACATGGGAGGTCCCAGTTCGGTTCCCAGTGCCTCCTAAAGAAGACGAGCAGACACAACAAGCTAATGTTGTGAGCAGACACAATGAGCAGATGCAATGAGCAGACAGTGAGCAGAAACAAGGAGCAGACAGATAAGGGAACCATCTGCGGGGGATTGGGAAAAAAGTTGAGGGAGACACAGAGTGGAGAAGAGAGTCGTCTGCAATTTTAATTAGGGTGATCTGGTTAGATCTCATTGAAAAGGTGACAATTGAGTAAAGACTTGAAGTGTTAGCATATGGATTGTTCCAAGCAGATGAAAATAATATAAAGACATTGAGGTAAGAGGATGTTATGTGTTAAAAAAAAAAAAAAAAAAAAAATCGAAGAAGTCAGTGTGGCTAGAGCAGAATGAAAGAGTAGGAGAATAATAAGAGATAAATTCAGAGGTAATGTCTACACATTCTTGGTCCATTGTGAGAACTTAAGCTCTTATTCTAAGTAAGATAGGAATCATTGGAGAGTTTTGAGCAAATGAGTTACATGCTCTGATTCACATTTATAGAGGAGCACTCTATTTGTTGAGAATAGACAGTAGGAGACAAAGGTGAAAGCAGAAAAGACTAGTTAGGCTAATGCAGTAAACCAGGCAAGGGCTGACAGTGGCTTATACCAAGGTGGTAGCAGTGGAGATGATGAGATATTGTCAGAATCTTGGCATATTTTAAAGGTATAGCCAACAGAATTTCTGCATAGAATGGATGGGGGTGGTTAAAAGGAGTCAAAGAGTCAAGGATGCCAAAGAGTTTTAGCCTGAACACAAGAAGGAGTTTCTATCCATTGAGAAGTATAAACTTTCCTCTTAGAAAAAAAGACTGAAGTCAATTCTGAACATGTTAATTTTGAGATATCTGTGGGGAAATGAATGAAAACCACCCAAATGAGAACAAAGACTATTTATTGAGAGCTTGCTATATGACAAAGGGAGTTAGCCACCGTAACTTGTATTTGGTGAAGACCTCAAGTCAGGTAGGGGAGTTGGAAAATTTTATAATGAAAAAAATTGAAGGCTTCACATATGCTCTGACTGGAAGTGTTAGCATGGGTAAGCTGGAGGCAGTCTAACTAGAAGTGGGGCATCCCATGTGATTAGTTTGGGGGCCATATTTGGCTTTCTCTGGTCCTAAGTTCGAAGCTAAGGCAAAAATTAAAGAAACTTGCATTTGTTGACCAAGTCCTGACTATGTAGAGCAAATTGCTTCAGTGGTTGTAATTTAGCTTACTGGACTGATAGCTTCAGAGTTGCGAGTCAGAGTTAAATTTTTATATATGATGTGGCCATTGTCCTTTTGTATATTCAATCTCTCATCTATTAGCTATCTTAGTAGAAAAGATGTGTTGACTATTTGATATATGAATCTGGAGTTTATCTGGGCTGAAGATCAATTTGAAAGTCTTCAACATATATTGGTATTTAGACTGGACACACCTATATGTAGAAGTCAGAGAGAAGATAAACCAGAAAAGAGACTTAGTAGCAACCCATTATTAAAAAAAAAAAAAAAAAAAAAGAAACACCAAGGTAGTATATGTTTCCCCACATAGATCATCCCACCCTCAAAAATGATAAAATCAACAAGGAGCACAAATAAAAACACATATGATCCACACATTTATCATTACCTGTCAACATTATTTGGACACAGAGAATACCACAAAGTTAAAATTATTATAAATAGAGCTCAAACAAAACACCAAATTTTAACAAATCTCTTGCTGCCACCTCAAGACTCTAATGCAAAAATGGGAAAGGAACTCAAAATGGATCAAAGACCTAAATATAAAAGCTAGAACCATAAAAGTCCTAGATGGAAATGTAAGGAAACATCATCAAGATCTGGTAGTAAGTGGTGGGTTTTTTTTTTTAAAGATTTATTCTATTTATTTATTTAGGAAGCGGCTGTGGCTCAATCAGTAGGGCTCCCGTTTACCATATGGGAGTCCCCGGGTTCGGTTCCCGGGGCCTCCTGGTGAGGGCAAGCCTGCCCGCACGGCGTGGTTGGCTGACCCAGCGAGCACAGGCAGCAAGGGGGGGATAAATGAATAAATAAATAAAATCTTTATAAAAAAAATATATATATATATATATTTATTTATTTATCCCCCCTCCCCTCCCCGGTCATTGTTTGTGCTTGCTGTCTGCTCTCTGTCTGTTCACTGTGTGTTCTCCGTGTCTGCTCATCTTCTTTTTAGGAGGCACTGGGAACCGAACCCGGGACCTCCTATGTCGTAGGCGGGTGCCCAACTGCTTAAGCCACATTTGCTTCCCAAGTGGTGGTGGTTTCTTTAACCTTACACCAAAAGCACAAGCAACAAAAGAAAAAATGGATAAATGGGATCATCTCAAACTCAAACACATATGTGCTTCAAAGGATTTAGTCAAGAAAGTGAAAAGGCAGCTCACTCAATGGGAGAAAATATTTGGAAACCACATATCTGAAAAGGGTTTGATTTCCATGCTATATAAAGAAATCCTTGAAAGAGGATGCCTCAAAGAAGCATTATTTCTAAAGGAAAATCAGATTGTGAAGGGATGGTACCCCCTGAAAACATGGCAGTGAAGAAAAGAAGGAAATAAGAGGGAAAAATTAATGATCCTGCAGAAATAAGAGAAAAACAACACAACTACACCCTTCTCCTCATTCCATCACCAGTAATATCATATATGTTATAAAAAATTAAAAAAAAACAGCACATCACTAAACTGACAGTGTTCCATAAAATAGCTAGAAATAGGGGGGAAAAGTAAGCAATTTCCATGTAAAACCATGGTAAAATAATTAATTAATTAATAAACAAATCAAACAAACAGAAACTGTGAATCAAAACATTTCACCTGATGAAATTCTCCCCCAAAATAGCAACTTTGATGTAGAAGAAAATGGTTAGTGCTATACCCCAAACTTAATCAAGCAGATATGAAAAATACCTTTATTCACAAATTTTACAACTAAGAAAGAAAAGGAGGGGTGTGGTGGTTTGAAGTTGTAGGAACCTCAGAAAACCATGTTCTTAATCTTAAAGCAATCCTGTGGGTGTGAACCCATTGTAAATAGGCTGTTTTGATGAGGTTACTTCAGTTAAGGTATGGCCCAACTGAATCAGAATGAATCTTAATCCTTTTACTGGAGTACTTTAAAAGCAGAATTAGGGAAGTGGCTGTGGCTCAATCAGAGGGGCTCCCGTTTGCCATGTGGGGGGCCCCGGGTTCGGTTCCCGGGGCCTCCTGGTGGGGGCAGGCCCGCCCGCACAGCGTGGTTGGCTGACCCAGCGAGCACAGGCAGCGGGGGGGGGGGGGGATGGATGAATAAATAAATAAATAAATAAAAAGCAGAATTAAATGCAGGCACATAGAGAGAAAAAAAGCCATGGGAAGAAAGCTGGAAGTCAGTGTAACTTAAAGAAACCAGGAGAGGCTACCATGTGCACTGCCATGTGACAGAAAAGCCAAAGACCAAGGATCACCTGCAGCCAATCCCAGAATGCCACAGTCTTCTGGGAGAAATCATTGCCTTCATAATGCTTTGATTTTAGGTTTTTCCGAGCCTCAAAACCATGAGCCCATAAATTCCCATTGGTAAGCCAATTCATTGCATGATATTTGTTTTAGCAGCCAGGAAACTAAAACAGAGGGGAACAGGAACAAATGAAAAAAGAATTAGTTGAACCCAAGAAAGAAATAAAAGAAAATGTCAAAAATTATATCAGACATGATGATTAAATCACAAGTTGCTCAAGGGAGATTAGATTCTAATGAAAATTCAATAAGACATGAAAAAATAGAAAAACAATAAGAGAATGACAATGAAATAAAGAAGGAAGTAAAAAGGTCAGAAAGGGGGTCACTGATTGAAAGATAGGCAGAGAAAAATATAAATATGCATATTTGGGGTCTATGCAGAAGTAAAGCGAAACAATGGAACAGAACTAAAAGAGTAAACCATGTCCAAGAAAACTTTTCTGGAAGTGAAAAAAATTGAATTTTACACATTGAAAGGACCAGGGGATATCTGGGGAAATTGATCCAGAGTGATCATATTTGAGAAATATCTGAGTAAAACTATTAGACTTTAAAGACAAAGAAAAAATCTTCAAGGTCTCCAGGAAAAAACATCAAATAACTGACAAAGTCAAGAGAATTAGATTGCCATTAGGCTTCTGAAAACAAAATACAAAGCAAGGCAACAAAGGAAGAGCATTTTCAGGAAACTTAAGGAAAGAAAGTGCAAACCAAAGAATTTATATCCAGTTAAGCTATACTTCAAGTATCAAAAATAGTTTTGAACACACACTATCTTCTCTTGCTCTACCATACCCTTCCTATGGAATCTACTAAAGAAAGAGCTTCATCTAGTCAAGAGATTTTAGTGAAACTTCAGTGAAAGGACAGATGGTAAACATTTACTATATTTTACTATATTTAGAGTTAAAACTAAAATAAGGGTGGCTGTAGATACACACCTTTCATACAGAGAGTATGTAAGCTATATGTGTTGACAAGGAAGAAAGTATGCAACTTATAAAAATGAGAGAAGAAAAGTAGAATAAGATCACTGGCTTATATATCATAATAAATGGAAATCAAATGATACTATTTAAAACAGACCAGATAGTAAATAGTTAAATAAAAAAAGTAGGGGAGAGGGGTTAAGGGTACTTCAAGAGTAGAAATATAAAACAACCACCAGAACAAAAATTAAAACTGTCTTGAATGCCAAAGAATTTT
Source organism: Tolypeutes matacus (assembly GCA_026826555.1). Taxonomy (NCBI): domain Eukaryota; kingdom Metazoa; phylum Chordata; class Mammalia; order Cingulata; family Chlamyphoridae; genus Tolypeutes; species Tolypeutes matacus. The sequence goes on from JAKSZT010054457.1 coordinate 378,515, forward strand.
TTAAAGACACATCAAATAGAGAAAGAAAAATAGTCAATAAAAGTAATCCACACAATAATTCAAACATAAAATAAGATGACAGAGTTGAGATCAAACATACTGACCATATCTATAGATATAAATGGGCATAGCTTACCTATTTAAAAATGAAAATTATTTCAAATTGGCTCATCAAACATCAACTTAACTCTACACACATGAGATGCACCTAAAAAAAAAAACAATGAATCATGAAGGCTAAAAACAAAAGGATGAGTATAGATATACCAGGCAAATGGAAACAATAAAAAAAACAGGGATTGAAATAGTATTATCAGATGAGGAAGAATTCAGGCCAAAAAACATTAAACAGAACAAAGAAGAACATTTTATAATTCTAAAAGGAACAATTCACAATGAATTTATAATGGTTAAGAATATCTATGTCCTAAATAATTCAGCAACTATATATATACCAATTATATAGAACAGAAAGTCTAAAAATAGACACAACTATATAGAGAAATCTAGTATATAGTTTTTAAAATATCATATCTCAAATCAGTGGGGGAAAATGGACTTTTTGTATTTTTAAAGAAGCTTTAGATTACTTAAATGTTACATCAAAAATTTAATAGGGGAAAAAAACCTTTTTAATAAATGGTATTGTGATAACTGAACAATCATTTAGAAAAAGTCAAATTTAGATGCATTTTTTTCAAGTGCCTAAGAACAAATTTCAAATGAATCAAAAATATACATATAAATTATGAAACTATACAAGTACTAGAAAGGAACATGAAAAAACTCCCATGAAACCTAAGAGTAGGGAAAATATATCTAACTATGCTTCAAATTCCAGATGCAATAAAGCATTGATGAAGTTCACTTACATAAAAATAGAAAGTTCCCAGAAAGCAAAAAAATACACCATAAGCAAACTCAAAAGATAAATGATAAATTAGGAGAAAATATTTGCAACATATATAAATATATATATACTATATAATAGATAAAAGGCCATTTATTAAAAGAAAAAGAAAAAACTCTTAACCTTTCAGAGAAAGACAAGGTTAAAAATCTTATAACAAAATGGGCAAAATACATGGACAAATTTACAATTTACACTAAGATATAATGTACCTTTTTGGCAAGGCTGTGAAGAAGCAGTTACTCTCATATATTGCTAGTGGGAATGCAAAATGGTACAAGCTCTACAGAGGATAATTTGGAATATTTAACAAAACTACATATGTGTCTACCCTTCAACCTAGCAATTCAACTTGTAGAAATATACATTGAAGGTTTGTTTTTCTTTAAGCCTTGTTGATTTCATTTCGTTGAATATTGTAGCAGTTTGATATTATTTATGAATTCCAAAAAGAACGATTATGTTTGTAAACTGGTCTGTTCTTCTGGGTGTAATACCCTTTGATTGTATTAAAGTCAAAGGTTTTACGTTTACTTGATTAAATCAAGACTAGGGCTTTGACTGGACCATGTCAGTAGTCATGACTCAGAGTTGAATCCCCACCCTCAGAAACACTCAGTCAAGAAGACACACAGAAGAAGATATGGAAGAGGAGAGAACTTGGTCTATTCGGTCCTACCATGTAACAGAAAGGAGAAGGCTCAAACAGCTAAATCGCAGGGAAGAGAGACAAGCCTTATGCCAGCCTACAGCTGAGATCAGAAGAAGCTGGGCCCATGGAGCCTTAAGAGAAGGAAGGAAAGACCAAGCAGAGGTCACCCGCCATCTTGCTTCAACATGTGATAAATGACTTTGGTGAGAAAGCAGGCTTGAGTTGGACTCTTTAGGGCTTTGTAACTATAAGCTTTTACCCCAAATAAATACCCTTTATAAAAGCCAATAGATTTCTGGTACTTTGCATCAGCACCCCTTTGGCTGACTAATACAAATATATAGAACGTTAGTATACTTCCAAAATTCAAAAATAAGAAAAAAGGTGTATTCTGAAAAGTGTACCTCACCTGTCCCTTACATCATTCCTATTCATTCCTTATAGATAACTTCATTTTTACCTCGTTTATTCTTCCTATGTTTCTTTTGAAAAATATGCAGATATATGTTATTTTATTTCCCTTTTTTCTCATTTATGTATACTATATATTCTCTTTTGCACTTTACATTTTACCTTATGTGTATCCAAGAAATCATTCCACATAAAATCATAGAGATTTTCTTTATTATTTTTACAACTGCATATTACTTCACTTTGTGTATGTACTACATATAATTTATTTAAAAATCAAATATGTTTGAGGATTTTACAATTACAAATAATGCCACAATGAATACATGTGATTGAATAAATAAATAAATGGGAGAGAAGAGCTAAATCTTCCTTAAAGGAAAATTCCAAATAATTTATCTAGCTATTACACTTCTCAAGGAGAAGTATAACTCCCTACTCATTAAGTGTGGACTGTGCATAGAGATTTCCCTCCAAATAGTAAAGTATGGAAAAGGAGAGAGAAAAGAGCAATTTCACAGTGGAAAAACTTGGTAAACACTACTTCAGACAGGTGATCAAGGTCAACATCAACAATCATGATATGATGTGATGAGACTGGCGCTTCCTCTGTGGTCTTCTACCCAAAAACACATCACCCCAGTATAATCATGAGCAAAACATCAGACATTACCCATTTGAGGGACATTCTACAAAAAAACCTGACCAGTCCTCCTCAAAACTGCCAAGCTCGTCAAAAATAAGAGAAGTAAGAAGGAACCTAAGAAGACACAATTACTAAATGTAATATAGTATACTTGATGGGATCCTGGAACAGAAAAAAAACAAAAATAACTTTGGAAATAAACTGAGGAAATATGAATAACGTACAGACTTTAGTTAATAATAGTGTGTCAATACTGGCTCATTAACTGGGCACATCTACTATACTAATGTAAGATGTTAAAAGGGGAAATGGCATGGGGTACATGAGAACTGTACCATCTTCACAATTTTTCTGTTAGTTTGAAACTACTCTAAAATTAAAAGTTTATTAAAATAATAAAAGTAAATGTTCATTAAAATAACAAAAAGATCTATGGATTAGAGTCCCAATGAGATCGAAGGTTTGTGGAGTCTACTAAAGGTAAGAAGAAGAAAAGTCAAGTCTCACAATACACATAATTTGGTCACAAATTTGATTTTTTTTTTTTTTTTTTTTTTTTTGTGCCCCGCTTGCTGCTTGTGCTTGCTGTGTCAATTTGCTTTGTGTTACAAATTTGAATTTTATGCTATGGAAATTCAGGGTACTTTGTCAATAGCCAAACTTTGAATATTAAATTTTCAAACATAAGAATCTATTATTTTAAAAAGTACTTTGGTTTGTCCTATTAAATGAAAATAATAACACCTATCTATTTCCACTTCAATAAGATATTATGAAATTATAGAAAATGCTATTTGTGAAAATATTTGTTGTCATTTAGAACATATTTGGCACTGTTAATAAGAACTCAACTTTCTAAGAAACTACTTCAGCTCTGTGGTCTTTGAGATCCTTAAGCCTGTCTTTCCTCTATAGTAACCCTTCCTGCCCAGGTGACATTAACCTTTCTTAAGTTCTCTCAGGAACCTCATTTGTGTCTCTTTTAAAATATCTTTTTTTTTTTTTTTTAAGATTTTATTTATTTATTCATTTATCCCCCCCTTGCTGCTTGTGCTCCCTGGGTCAGCTAACCACGCCGTGCGGGCGGGCTTGCCTTCACCAGGAGGCCCCGGGAACCGAACCCGGGGCCTCCCATATGGTAAACGGGAGCCCTACTGATTGAGCCACAGCCGCTTCCTAAAATATCTTAAACATTCTTCCTTTACTCCAATAATTGGGATCCTAATCTTCTCTACTAGAAAAAGGGAAATGTCATGAGTTCCATGAGTGCTTAGACCATGATTTCTCCATTTATCCACCAAAGTTCCTCAAAGAGTAGAGTATGACCTAAATAACTTTTTTTTTAGGTTTTTGAATTGAGTTTAAAAGTAATTAATAGGGAAGCGGATGTGGCTCAATCAATAGGGCTCCCGTTTACCATGTGGAGGCCTTGGGTTCGATTCCCGGGGCCTCCTGGTGAAGGCAAGCCAGCCCGTGTGGCTCGGTGAGCTGACACAGCAGGATGGCCCAACAAAGGGAGACAAGCAGACACAGAAAAACACACAGCAAACGGACACAGCGAGCACAAGCAGCAAAGGGGGATAAATAAATAAATAAAATCTTTTTTTAAAAAAAGTAATTAATAAAAATCAAACAATATGATTTACTTCTTATCTCTGGGCTATAAAACAGAAGTTAATATCCAGAGAAAATTTTCTATTGATAAATGCATGCTACTTGTCATCTAAATAGAATATAAGCTTCTGAAGGGTAGCTTATACTCTTACCCTTTCTATTCCTGAAGTACAAAAGGTGGGCATTCAACAGATGTTTATTAAGAAAATGAACAGAAAATTAATAGACAAATTTTTATGAACATAGTAAATTTTCAGGTACATCCTTAAAGCAAAGTCAAATATATTACAATTTTTATTCATACAGCAGAGACATTTTGCCAAGATAGAAGAATTTGGAATCCGAGCCAAGCAAAGATCATTAGTAGTAAAGAGGGTTCTCATTGACTAAGATAATAAAGGAAAATGTGTTTGGTGATAACCCAGCAGCTAAGAGCAAGTTCAAGAAAGAGTTATTAGTTCATCCAATTTTGACATTCATTCATTTAAAAATAATGAAGTGGCTGGTATGGATTGCCTAGAACAGGGTTTCTCAATCTTTTTTCTTTTCATTATTACCTCCCCCCACACACACACACAAAGGAGCCATCATAGACTTTCTTATTCCTTAATTGCAGCGCCCCATGAAGTTTTAGCATCATAGATACACTATATATCTCTTTTCATCTAGTAGGTATATCTGTGCTTTACAGGTAGAGAGAGTAAGATTTTTTTTTTCTGCCCTCCAAGAATGAGTTTTTTATCCTTTAAGGAGAGTAACACTTTCATTGAGCATGCATGGTCTTTTAGAGTTTAGAATAATGTTTCTCAAATTAGATTCCAAAATGTGTTTTACGAGGTCTGAAAAAATATTTTTCTTTAAGAAGGGTCCATTACCAAGTATGTTGGGTAAGTTCATGTGTCAGCTTGGCCAGGTTATGGTGCCCAGTTGTTTGGTCAAGTAAGCACTAGCCTGATTGTCACTGTGAGGATATTTCATGGATTTAAATCACTAGTCACTTGATTACATCTCTGGCTGATTATATCTCCAATCAACAAAGGAGATTGCCCTTAGTAATGAGAAAATTCTCATCCAATCAGTTGAAGGCCTTAATGGGAGAACTGATTATTTCAGCAGTCAGAAAGAATTTTTTTCTTTACTTCAGCCAGCCAGTTTCTCTTGGGGAATTCATTGAAACCTTCATCAGAGTTGCCAACTTGCAGCCTGCCCTGTGGAATTCAGACTTGCCAATCCCCATGGTCGTGCAAGCCACTTCGTATATCAAATCTCTTAATATTTACATATATATATGTATATATCCTGTCAGTAATAAATCTATAGATAGATAGATAGATAGATAGATAGATAGATAGATAGATAGATAGATAGATAGATCCTGTCAGTTCTGTTTCTCTGGAGAATCCTAACTATTACACCAAGTTTAAGTAACTCTGGTCTAAAATCTAAACATTGCTAGTGTCTTTTGTATGACACTGTCTTAATCTAAATCCTTTATGTCAATCAAGTATTTCCATTTGTTTATCTCACAGTGTGACTTTATCAATGAATTTCTGCTCCTTCATATTATATTATAATAATGGCACTATGTTATTAGAGGTCATATAGTCCACATCTCTCCTTTCACAGTTAAAGAGACAGAATTGGAAAGGTTATGTGTGATGCATAAGAAAATTTAGTTGGAGGCACACATGGGTCCATACACTAGCTACCATGGAATTGGGTTTTTAGGTATTGCTGTTGCTGGGTGTTTTGTTATTGTTGTTGTTGTTTTCTTTTATTTTGTTTCCTATTACATTACATTGCTTTAGAAAATTAAAGGTTTGGGTCTACCTTCCATATAACCACAGCCATGTGGATTTGGTCTGTGTCAAGTTGCTTATCACATTGTGATACATGGGAAATTTTTCTATAAAATTTATTGAACAAAGATGGTTGAATTGTTTGTACCAATTGAAAGTTTCCTTCAAAAATAATTTGAAAAGGAAGCAAGGATAATGGATTGTAAGCAATGAAATTTTGAGGAATATAAAATTATGTTCTTGAATGTGTTTTATACAGAAAACAATTTCTTTTTTACCATTACTCAAAAGATGAGTTGCTTTCTGACATTAATTATATAAATATGGAAAAGAAGAACATAACTGGATATCAATTATTTTCCCAGTTATATTATTTTTTAAAATTATTGCCAGAATTATAATGTAGCCTGAATTAAAGATGAATATTTTCAATAATACAAAATCAACATATTAGACCTAGTTCAAGTGATACTACAAAATTGAGAGTGATGTAATGAAAGACAATGTTTACTGAAAGCTGGATGCTTAAGGAAAAACAGTTTATTTATTGTTTTATATTGTTCATATTGATCATATTGTTGTTGTAGTTTAAAAGAAAAAACTGGATAAGCAAAAATTTACATTTATTTCAGGTCACTTCAGTGGAACTTAATAAGAAAGCTCCCTCCTGATGGTTTCAAGAACTACCATGATCTTCAGAAGCTGTAAGAAAAATTTTAATTCCAGTTATGAACTCTAACCAGCATTTTTTGGCATATCTGTGTCTTCCTATTCTGTGATGACCGACACTACACCACTGGTAAAAAAAGTCCCTCAAGAGGGATTAGACTTAATTAGTGGTACTGCCAGGCAAGAGTTTTCCTGAGTAGTTCTTGAAGCCACTCTAGAAAAATCACAGATGCCTTAGCCCAAAAAAGCTAAAGCATGTGTACTATGATTCTTTCTACCACACTCCCCCAAAATGGAGATACTCACGAGTTTTCACTCTCTACCATAACATGGATTGCCTAAATGCCCACTTTAAAGAAAGAGGTAATGATCTTTTGCTAGATCTGCCATCATGGTTAGATAGTGACGATTTTTTTTCATATGTTTGCAAATTCAATATCCTCCTAAAGTAGCAAATCATTGTGGTTTGATACCTCTGATCAGGTTGTTTTGGAGACTTGACTCCATTTTCATATCTGCTTTGTATGTTGAGCTTTACTTTTACCTCAAACGGTATCTGACATCATAGCTTCCCTTCACTTTGGGGTCCTGGAATCTCAAAATCCTCAGTAGGCGTGGGGATATTTACCTGTTACTTTGGTCAAGTTTGTGACTTATATTGTTATACGGTTGAACTATTGGGTTTAAATATGCTATGTGTAAATCACACTGTGTAGAAAAATCATCAGAATTCTTCATTCCTGTATTGGTTTTACACTAGAGAAACCTGATACATAGAACAGAAGAAAAAATAATTTACTTCATTTGATGAAATATTCTGAAAACTGAGAAAAAATTCTAAAGGAAATTACTCATCTGACCCTTACACTAAGCTTGTATTTGCAATGAATAAGAAGAACATTTCCAAATCGGTCCTGATACAAAAACAACAAGATGATTCTTCCTTATTCTATTTTCTAATTTCTGGAGTATAAAGAATTTTACTGACCTATACCACCACCTTCTGCCCACATATTTAAAAGACATTAGGACCATGAATTTAAATACCAAAATAACAGGTTTACACAACAGAGTAGTTTAGGTTTGTTGCACAACAAAAACTGGATGAAATTACTGACCAACCAAGCAATAAAATTATCAAAATAGCCTAATTTAGAAAGCTTTTCCTGACTGGTTATTAAAGATTTAGCTTGACTCGACCCCCAGACAATGCAGTCTATTGCTTAGTAGATCATTACAATAGTCAAAAAATAATAATAAATACATGTTAAAGTCTTTCTATGTATTAGTGAAAAAGATACGTTTTTACCTACTATGGGATTGGGCCCACAGCATATTATTTGAAATTATTAGATGCATAATAAACATAATAATATTTTACAATCAAAGTTAGATTTTATTGCCTGTTAGAGAAATAGGGAATCTCTTTTAATCAAAACTTCTGATTAATTAAGAATTCATTCATTTTTTATTTTTCTCTTTTGCTCCTAAAATTTATAACAGATTGTATATAAACTCGGAATACACTAAAGGAAGATAGTGAACTTCACTCAGAATAAGCAGCCAGTCCTTACTTTATCATTCTCCACAACCTGGGGCAAGTACACATAGAAGCTCAAAGTTTTATATGGGTGTAGTTGATGCAATTGCCTGTGCTATGGTATTTATCTCCTTTGACCTCCTGTTAACGGAAGGCCAAACTTCCAGTATTACTTTACTTAACCTAAACTATGTAAGCCTACATTCTTGTCTTGACATTCCAGTCTAATTTATGTTTTTCTAATCCTGATTCTTTTTATTTATATTTTTCTCTTTTGTCATATATACTCCTTACGGGCTGCCTAAAACACTTTTTGGAACAAGGCTGAGGATATAAGTTAGGAAGGTTGAAGGTGGCTTGCTTCGTAGATTTATGATTAACAGAGAATACAGTTTAAGACATTGAACATACCACATCTTGTAGTTTTGCCAGCACTGTGTTGAGCATCTACAAGTTTGAAGAATTATAGCAGGGAATATGTAAAAGTCTGGTTTCTAGGCCTGTCTGATGAGTGCATGGTTACTATGCATTAAAGTTGTATTCCTAGAAAATTCAAATATTTATTTTTAGCTATGTTATTTTTGCTTCTATAACTAGACTTTCTAAATAAAAGCTAGCCTAATTTTACATGATTTCTATACCAAAACAAAGTTACATGAATATCCACTTTTACTAAATTATTTCATTATGTTTACTTTTTAATAATTATTTTCACAGGTGCTTGCAAAACAATAAAATTAGATCTGTATCCACGTATGCTTTCAGAGGACTGTACAGTCTGACTAAACTGTAAGTACCAGTGCCAATGAATTTGTCCATTTCCACTGTGGTCTGTCAGTTTGCCCCATTCCACATCAGCCCTCCTGCTTACAGCAGTGGCCGGGAAGCATGCTGGTAGTGCTATAGGGGCAGTATAGCACAGCGGCCAACAGCATGGGGATTTTGAGACAGGTCAGAGTCTGAATCCTGACTTCATCACTTACTAGGCATGCGACCTTGGGCTATTTACTTTTCTCTCTACTGTAAACTATGAAGAACAATAGTACCCACCTCGAAGATTGTTATAAGAACCAAATGAGAAAATTTATGGTAAGCATGGCACACAGTAAGAACTCGATCTACATTAGCCATGATGATAGGACTGAATTTAAAGTATAAAAATCCTTATGATAATTAACATTCATGAAGGAGAAAGTCCAAAGTCTTCCCAAGTTATTTTTCCCATTAATCCTGCTTCAGGAATATACAAAGCAATATAAAGAGAAAAGAGCAGAGCTTTTTTTTTTTTTTTAGGAGGTACCAAGGATTGAACCCAGAATCTCATACATGGGAAACAGGCGCTCAAACCACTCAGCTACATCTTCTCCCCAGCAAAGCTTTTTAAAATCATTTTCCTCAAAGTTCCATTTCATTGAGGTCTACCAAGCAGTTGAACCTGAACCCAGCCTCTTACAAGAAGTTACCAAATGGAAATATAACCAAAAATTACATAAACTCTGTATTTCCTTTTCTGTCCCGCTGTTTTTAACCTCATTTTCTATCCTAACTCAAGAAATTCATTCCTTTCAGATTCCTAGCTTGTGATATCAGAGTTTGGGATTCATTCAGGAAGGCCCCATATTTATTTACTAGAAAAATGGAAGGAGGCCACAAGGAGACTCAAAGCTTTAACAATAACCACTTTCCCATGTCCTCTTCCCTTGTGTCCTATCTCTGTTCTTTTGTGCCTTACCAAACTACCAAGGTCACTCTTGGACTCATTATCATCAGAGTCCTGACTATCTTTCTCTCCAACACCCATGAACCTATTTAAAACTTGCTAAACAGCATTTGCTTGGCTTAAATTTCAAAAGATGTGGAGGAAGCTCTTGAAAATTAGTATAGAACTAGAAAATAAATTTAAGAGTGTTCTCTATCTACTTTCACAGTTTGTTTGTTTTTTTCATAACACTGGAATATTGTTTGGGTGTTAAAGATGTCACATAGCTCTGGGTTTTTTTTTTTTTTATAAATAATCACTAGATAGCTGCTCTTCATTTATCCATAAATATTCATTAACCCGTGGTGTGCAAGTTCCCCAGCTAGACGCCATGGGGCATAGAAAGATAAACCAGTCGTGCTCCTTCAAGCAGCTTACACCTACTATTTTGGGTAGAGTGCTGTACAATCCCTAGGGAAAAGCCATGCCTCTTGCTCTCTAGAATCCAAGGTGGGGAAAACAATACCAACACATATCCAACAATTTGGGAACAATTAAAGAGGTTACTTAATTAAGTTCTAAAGCTACATTGTTCAGACCAAAACTGCTTTTACGATTCACTGAAAGGAGTCATCATTTTGGATCCAGAGGAGTGAAGGATGGTTTTGAAAAATTAGTAGGAATGTGCTAAACAGATGAGCATAGAATGCAGGGGTGGATCAAATGCCTTTTAGGTGGTAAGGGGTCTATTGGCTCTTAAGGGAGTCCCCTGAGGTGTTCATGGGAGCTGTGGAAGCTATTCCTTATCCCATTCCTGTGCGGAACTGGGGTTCCAGGTTTATAAGGAAGTGGCCCTAGCATGGGGCATCATTTCTTGCTTACCTCTTGGAAAAAAACAAACCTGGCAGGGGAAGGAAGATTTCTGGCAGGAGAAATTCTCCATGATGTCAATTCTAAGATCTGTAAGGGTGGAGAAAAGAGAGAAATCATTGTGATCCAAACATCGGTGGAAGTGACATTTGAAATTCATATGCTTCCCTATGAATCATAGGCAGAGAGGAAAAAAGAGGAAAGAAATTGAATTGAAGATACAAGCAGATATATTGTTATAATATGTAATGAGTGCTTATGACATGGCAGGCTATGATGTGCCAGTGTTTATGACTTGCATCACCCCAAATTTCACACAACCCTATGAAACAGGTACAGATACAATCCCCATTTTAGAGCTAAGGAAAATGAGATTTACAGAAGTTAATTAGTTTTTTCAAGTCACACTGTTACTAAGTATCAGAGCCAGGAACCAAACTGTCTGATAGCAGATTCAGCACAATGAATCACTACTTGAAAGTGCTTAAGATAGGAATGAACATGGCAGGAGGAAGAGATCAACACATAGATCAGAGAGTTAGTTCACTTTGCAGAAAAATAGGAAGTAAAGTTGGATGGTAGGACCAAACCCTTTGCCAGAACAGGTCCCTGCCTGCCTGCCAGCTTCATCTCCTGCTTCTCCCTACAGCACATCATGAGAAGGCCAAACTGCATTACCTGATGTTCCCTGAATTTGTCACTCTGTCTTACATCTGCCACTTTAGTATAAAGTTATTTCCTTAGCCTAGACTAACTCCCACCGATTCTTTGTTTTCTTCATCAAAACTCTTCTCAATTTTGCCTCCTTTAGCAAAGAATTCCTTTCCTCTCACTCCTCCATGCTCTGCAGTGCCCACTCCCATCAAAATCAGGGGCTTCCTCTGGAGTGTCAGAGCAGCCATATGTTGTAAACTCATCTCTTCCTTTGTTGCTGTAATAAGCTGTTCACATGCTGTCTCCTTCAAGACTCTAAGCCACTCAAAGAAAGGCATGGCATACCTAGCACAGTGCCATAGACTAGAAAGTCAAACAATCTGACAGATAATTAAATAGATGAACAAATAAATAGATTAATCAATTCATTAGTTGATTATGAAAAAATTAAAAACTGGGCTTGATAAAATAAGTGATAAGAAACTTTGAGTTATTCAAAGGAAGGGAAATGACATGATGAGAATGACATGTAAGATGGATGTTTTGGGGTTTTTTTGTTTGTTTTTTTGTTTTTGCTTATTGTAAGATATCAAGAAGGTACAAATTTGTTCGATTTATTTCTTCTTTTTTCAGGTATCTCAGTTATAACAGAATATCCTTCTTGAAACCCGGTGTTTTTGAAGATCTCCACAGACTAGAATGGCTGTATGTTTTATTCATGCACACTTTAATATGTCAGTTTTTATTTTCAAATACATATATAAATGAATCCATTTTTTTCTTCTGGATGGCAGGATAATTGAAGATAATCACCTCAGTCGAATTTCCCCACTAACATTTTATGGACTAAATTCTCTTATTCTCTTGTAAGTACTAAACTAAAGCAAATATTTCATTTGAAAGAAAAGGCATGAATAAAAATTACTGCTTTAAGTTCCATACATTAAATTTTGAATTGTTAAAACCCTCAAAGTCCTTTTCAGCTGAAAACCATCTTTTCATCATATTCTCTAAGGCTGTTTTGTAGTTTTGATTATTTGAACAATTGTATAAGGCCTTCGGACTCCTAGAATGTCAGCCTATTGAAACTGAATACAGCCTCACTACTGTAATTTATTGAAATATTCTTAAGCAAACCATCACTGTCCCTTGATAAAGAAAAATAATACTCATTTAAAGTTGCCTTCTCTCCACCATGTAGTGTTGAAGAGCAAGGACTTTATTTCAGCTACTAACATTGCTGCTTCCTCTAATATGATAACTAAAATTTGTCAAAATGTTATTACTAATTAAGTGTTTACATGTAACAGAACTTACACTGAAGAAATTAGAAAACAACTAAGTAGATTTTAATGGTTTCATACAAATGGTGATAATACCACATTTGACTTAAGATGAGAAAAGAACTAGAAAAATGTGACTTTGTTTGTTTCTTTCCTTTTTCAGAGTACTGATGAATAATGCCCTGACCCGTTTGCCTGATAAATCTCTTTGTCAGCACATGCCAAGACTACATTGGCTGTAAGTTTCTCTATCTTTTTTATAAAAGAAGTCAACTAACTTTTCTATTTTGCCTAGTTCATTTTAGATATCAGGTTTTTTTTTATATAATGTTCTGTTGTTAATATCATACTACATTTATTCAAATTACTTTAGCATGATTTTTATATTAAATATTCCCATTACCTAAACTAACTCTTCCAAACTCTCACCAAAATAAAACAATTTTAAAAAAACCACTTTGGAGCCAGGAAGAAAGAAGATAGATGGGATGTCATGGTATCTATATAGCATTCCCCACTTCCGCTGTCCATCTATTTACCTCTTAATTTGCTATAGAAAGACTAAGTCACTTTTATTTCATTCCTAATCCTGAATAATGAGAATGTGATATTTAATATTTCTTTCTAAAATCTCATCACAATAGAATATGTTCCAAGGATCTTTTTTACAGTAGCTTTGCTGGCAGTAATACATATACTCTGCCTTTTTAGAATCAAATATTCAGTAAATATGCCTCTTTAGAATTTAGGCAAGAATGAAGAAATAAAAAAAAAAAACAAAATCGTTATTAAGAGTTCAGTCAATAAACTGCATATACATTGTGCATATACAGATTAGAAGTGCAAAATTATGTATGTATGGATTATGTAATGTATGTATATTATGCAATGTATATACATATACATTACACATATACAGATTAGAAGTGCAAACTTAAAAGTTGGGGGGGAGATAGAGTCAGAAACATTGATTGCTGTAAGAAGTTACAACAAATGTCCTAATAATAAAGCAGGAGACTGAAATGCTATAAAAACTAGACATACAATTAAAAATGTACTCGTTTGGAACTACTTGGAGGAAAACAAATATCTCAAAAATCTTTACTAAGTCCAGAAGACATCTTACTGTAACATTTAGCTCATTGAAGATGAGCTAAAATCACCAAGGAAAGGGCATCTTTTGTTTTGTTCAACATCTTTTGTTTGACTTTTCATCCAAAAGAATACATTAATGGATATTACATGCTCAGTAACCCAAATTTTTAAATGAACTAAAATTGATCAATATTTACCTTACTAAATTAGCTATTAAAAATTCAGGTCCTGAAATGAGAGGCAAGCAGAGGAAGTATTATGCACATATAATTATGAACCTTTCCTTTGCTTTTAAAGGAGAATAAAATATATAATACCTTTCAGATAAAAATTTAAATGCTTAAGATTTATTACTGTTATGGGTTGAATTGTGTCTTCCAAAAAGATATATTGAAGTCCTAACCCCAGTACCTCATAGTGTGACCTTCTTTGGATATAGGTTGTCGCAGATGGAATTAGTTAAATTAAGATGAGGTCATACTGGAGTAGATTGGGCCCCTAATCTTACATGACTGGTGTGCTTATTGGAAGAGGTAAATTTGGACACAGCAGACAGTCACTGGGGGGAAAGCCAAGTAAAGGTATAGAAGACGGATTTTGAACTGATGCATCTATAAGCCAAGAAACACCAAGGATTGCTAACAAACACCAAAAGTTAGAAGAGGCAAGGAAGGATTCTCCCCTACAGGTTTCAGAGGGAGCAGAGATTTCAGACTTCTAACCTTTAAAACTATGAGAGAATAAAGTCCAGTTGTTTTAAGCCATCCAGTGGTTTTAAGACTTCTAACCTATAAAACTATGAGAGAATAAAGTCCAGCTGTTTTAAGTTTGTAGGACTTTGTTACAGCAGTCCTAGGAAACTAAGACAATTACTAAAAAGGTGGCTTGTTTACATTTTGTTACTAAAATTATCAGTTGTAAATTTTAGCTATCCTAAACAACTCATATTATATGCATTCCTGATAGTGAGTAATATCCCAATATTAACGCTAGAAATAATTGTTTGCTTTATAGGTATTCATCTCTTTTAAAACTAATATAATATCTTTACTTTGCACATGAACTTACATTTAACAAAGTATGAGCTAGAAAATGATAGATTTGTACAAAAAAATTTTTTTAACTTTGATTTAGTGGAAAAATACACATGAAATAAAAAGACACATCAATTGCAATGAATGTGCCACACTAATGAAGGATGTTGTTTATGTGGAAGGGTGTGGGAGGTGTGGGGAGTGGGGTATATAGGAATCCTTATCTTTTTTGTGTAACATTTATATAATCTAAGTATCTTTTAAAAAATAAAAAAAATATTAAAAAAAAAAAACAAAAAAAAGAAAGAACCCAGATTGACTTCAAATTATTAAAATAAATTGAAATTATTTGCTGTCTAAAAAAAAGACACATAGCCCAGGAAAATGTGCTTGCAACATATATGGCAGAAAAGAGAATAAAACCTTTAATATAGCTCTTTCAAAGCAATAAGAAAACTGTGAACACCACCACAACAGGAGGGAAATTTTAAAAGGAAGAAATGTAAGCAGTAAATAAGCATATGAAGAGATGGAGAAACAGCCAAAAGTGAACTAAAGGTCAAGAGAGTAAAGTAAACTCTTATTTTGAAATACAAAAGACTAAGAATGCTTATTTATTGGCATAAGAAGCCAATATGAAAAGTATGATTAAATAGAAGACAATGGAGATATATGATGGAGCAAGGAACAAGACGGCATGGAAAATGATGGAAAAAATTTTTGATAAATAGATCGATGATTGATAACTTGATGATAGAGTAGATAGACAGATAATGTATGTGTATATGTATATATAGCAGTGAAAATGAATGACCTAGCATTAATTCCATCTGTGTGGATCCATTTCAAGAACGTGATATGAATTATGAAGAAAAAGCCACAGAAGAATACATATAATAAATTACAACTTAATTCTAACAATATTGTATGTAGGATACAGAAAGTCACAAGACAACATTGCTCCTTTACTTCAAGTGAGAAAACACTTTATAATCTACAAATTCATATTTTCTGGAGCCCAGAGACCTACAGTCATAAGGCAAGCAAGAAAACTGAATTCTAAAGAGTGACAAGGTGAGATGGGACATATAAACTATTTCATTTTTGGCAGAGCACAGGATGAAGAATTGGTTGTCATAAGAGCAGGTGAAAATAAAACTGCTAAATTATTAATAAATTTATAATGGTTAAGTGTGGGCTAGTGTAATACTTTAGAATAACTGGGAACCCCACACTCAAGGGGAGTCAGTTATACCTCAAAGACTCTTTTCCACTCCCCTCCACCAGCTCACAAGAAAAACAACAAGAAGGTAAAGAAGCCAGAGAGTCCTCTTTTGTGGCACACTGGCACAAAATACCACCTTCTTCCTTAGACTCCCTCTTATAGAGTAAAAGCTTTAAGCCACTGGGGGAGGGCCAGGAAGCCCTCCTGAATCCTGGCCCAGGCAAAGATCCACTGCTTTGGCAAGAAAAGATAGATGCAGAATGGGCAGGAAAAAAAGTAGGGGCAGAAAAAACTCCAAGCCAGGGCCGTCACTTATGCAAAGAAGTGGGCCTTGCCCACTTGGGTAGGGGCAGGAAGCACTTTCTGAAAGTTAGGCTGTATGGAGGACAGCAATGCTGTCACATCCTCAAAAGAGCAAGAAAAAAACCCATTGTCAGGAAAGAAAGCAATCAACAGAATCAGTCCAAAGGTGGCTCAGATGTCACAATCACCAAACAGGGACCTTAAAATCTTATGATTAATAACCTAAATGATATGGCGGAAAAAGTGAACAATATGTATGCACACATGGAAAATGTCAGCAAAGAGATGGACGCTTTAAAAGAATAAAAAAAATTGGATTGAACAGAATGAACACAACAGAAGAAAGAATCGATGGCCTTGAAGATAGGTGAATTAAGTTTTCAAATTGAAACAAAAAGAAAAGAGTTAAAAAAAAAAAAAAAGACAGAGCAGAGGATCTAAAAGTTTGGGGATAATATAGAATTGTCTAATAAATGTGTAAATGGAGTCACAGATAAAGAAGAAAGAAAAGGACAGAAGAAATACTTAAGAGATAATGGCCAAGAGTATTGGGATACTGCTGTGGTGGTTGCGTCCATCACCGTGTGCAGAGAAATCTGTTGTCCAGAAAGGGGATCAGTGTCTTTCCAGGATGTGACTGTGGGCTTCAGCTGGGAGGAGTGGCGGCAGCTGACCCCAGCCCAGAGGACACTGTACAGGGATGTGATGCTGGAGAATTATAGCCACCTCGTGTCTGTGGGATCTCCAGTTCCTAAACTATATATGCCCTTCAAGTTGGAGCAAGGAGATGATCCAGGAATGTTTGAAGGGAAGATTCCTAGTGATCCTTGCCCAGCCAAGCATGGGAAAGATCTTACTGATCCATTCAGAAAGTATTTCTAAATGCTCAACTTGAAGATCAAGTAGCAGCAGTCCATCAAAAGGCAGAGAAGCAAGACAAAGAGATAGGAAATGGGAGATAAATAAGGAGACTAGAACATCAGTCAGGGAGGCCTAACATCTGAATTACAGCAGTTCGGTAAAGAAGAGATAAAATGGAGGATGAAAATTGTCAAAGAAATAATTCCAGAAAGTAAATTTGAAAATAAGCTAATATTAATCCACATTATACTACAATTTCAAATGTTAATTACAAAAGTTTATCCTAGAAGCTTCCCAAGAGGAAGAAAAAAAAAAAAAACAGGACTCAAATAAAGGATCTGGACTCAAATTGGCCATGGACCTCAACAGTAGTACTGGAAGCTAAAAAAAGTAATACCTTTAAAAACTTAAGGGGAAATTATTTCTAGCCTAGAAGTTTATACCCTGCAAAACTATTAATTATGTATTGGTTAGAATACCGACATTTTCAGACATTGATGATCTCATGGGATTCACCTCCTGTGTATACTTCTGTTAGCAAAGTACTGGAAAAGGAAGACATGGAATCAAGATAGCAGGATCCAGCAAAACATATGAAGAATTTAGATGTAACACCACAAAAGTGAGAAATTCTGGTGAATATTTATTCCCTTTTGAGATCATGGATCAGTTCACAAGGTATGCTTCACTCTGCTCCATTATAAAAGATTGGCAAGTTGTGGAAAACCGTGGTAAACTTTTGAGTCAACTTAGAGGTGGTAGATCAGAAATTGATTTTCATCAAAGAAATCATACTCAAGTAAAACCTTATGAATGTTCTAAATGTTTGAAAGCCTTCTCTCAGAAAACACATCTTGTGAGACATCAGTTAATTCATACTGGTGAGAAACCCTTTGGCTGTAATGAATGTGGAAAAGCCTTCAGAAGTAAGTCAGAAGTCATTAGACATCAGAAGATTCATATTGGGAATAAACCCTATGAATGTGCAGGATGTGGAAAAGGCTTTTCTCTTAAGGCAGATCTCAAGACACATCAGAAAATTCATACTGGAGAGAAAACCAGTGAATGTGCTGAGTGTGGAAAAGCCTTCTCATGTAAGTCAGATCTCCAGAAGCATCAGGCAGATCATACCAAAAAGAAAACCTATGAATGTACTGAATGTGGGAAATCCTTCTCTCTAAAAGCACTCCTTATTAGGCACCAGGTAGTTCATACTGGTGGAAAACCCCATGAATGTAATGAGTGTAGGAAAGCTTTCAGCTTGAAGTCCGAACTCATCAGACATCAGAAGATTCATTCTGGGGAGAAACCCTATGAATGTACTGCATGTTGGAAAGCCTTTTCCCAGAAAGGATACCTCATCAAACATCAGTTAATTCATACTGGTGAGAAACCACATGAATGTAAAGAATGTGGGAGAGCCTTCAGAAGTAAAGTACAACTCATTAGACATCAGAAGATTCATAGTGGGGAGAAACCTTATGAATGTGCAGAATGTTGAAAGGCCTTTTCTCATAAGTCAAGTCTCCAGAAACATCAGAAAATTCATACTGGAGCAAAATCCTATGAATGTGCTGAGTGTGGAAAATCCTATTCATGGAATTCAGATCTCACGAAGCATCAGAGAATCCATACAGGGGAGAAACCCTATGAATGTGCTGAATGTGGAAAGGCTTTCTCATGTAAGTCAGTTCTCAGAGAACATCAGAAAATCCGTACTGGGGAGAAGCCCTACGAATGTACTGAATGTTGGAAAGCCTTCAGCAGGAAATCAAAACTTATCAGACATCAGAGGATTCACTCTGGAGAGAAACCCTATGAATGTACTATATGTTGGAAAGCCTTCTCCCAGAAAGGGTACCTCATCAAGCATCAGTTAATTCATACTGATGAGAAACCACATGAATGTAAAGAATGTGGGAGAGCCTTCAGAAGTAAAATAGAACTCATTAGACATCAGAGAATTCATACTGGGGAGAAGCCCTATGACTGTGCAGAGTGTGGAAAGGCCTTTTCTCGTAAGGCAAGTCTCAAGACACATCAGAAAATTCATACTGGAGAAAAACCCTATGAATGTACTGAGTGTGGAAAATCCTATTCATGGAATTCAGATCTCAGAAAGCATCAGAAAATTCATACTGGGGAAATCCCTGTGAATGTGCTGAGTGTGGAAAGGCCTCGTGTAAGTCAGTTCTCAGAGAACATCAGAAAATCCATACTCGGGAGAAGCCCTATGAATGTACTAAATGTTGGAAAGCCTGTCAGAAACCACACCTCTTTAAGCATCAGTTAGTAAATACTAGTGAGAAAAACCATGAATATGAGTGTGGAAATCCGCCATGGAGCCAATACTCATCAGACAATAGAATATTCATGGTGGGGGAAAACCCTCTGATCATATTGGGTGTTTGGGAAGCCTTCTCCCATATAGCACATTTCATTAAAGATCATTGAATTCTTAAGAGTGAAAAGCCTCATCAATGTAATGTCTGTGGAAAGAAACCAGAACTCATTATACATCAGAGAATCCAGTATGGAAAAAATGTGACTGTGATTAATATGGGATGGCCTTTACTTTGAAGTGAGAACTAATTACCCTTTATAGAATTCACACATAAATGAACTAAATGTGGATTTCTTAGTTTGCCAGAGATATAGCACAAATACCACCTAATAGATTGACTTAAACAACAGGAATTTTTTGGCTTATGGTTTTGATGCTAGGAGAAGTCCAAAATTTAGATATCATCCAGCTTTGCTTTCTCCCCAAAGACTGTACTGTTGTGGTGCTGACTACAGGCAGTCCTTGGGGTTACTTGGCTTTCCTGTCACTTGGCGATGTCCTTTCCTTTCTCTTCCAGGTTCCTACCACTTTCCTTCTCCTCCCTGTGGCCATCTTGTAAGGCCTCCAGTAATCCAAACTAAGACCCACCCTGATCTAGTTTGCCACATCTTTATTAAAAATAACATCTTCAAAAGGTCCTATGTATAATGGTTTCATGCCCACAGGGATGTGGATTAAGATTAAGAACATGTCTGTATTGGGGTGCATAATTCAGCCTACCATAGTGCAACAGTGAATAATGTTGCTCCAATCTTCTGAAACTAGGAAATTATCATGTTTTATTTTCAGAGAGCACTTTTAAAGAAACACTTATAGGGATATAATTCCAAACTTATGGAAAATTAAGGGAAACAATTCTAAATTATAATTTTTTTCTCTGTGGAGTATGAAGCTTGTTAAAGTAAAACCCCATTGAACCACACAGTAATCAATTACATGTTTGGATAGTTCCCAAATAATATAGAGTTTATATTTCTAAATACATTATATAAAACTCATAATTTTGGGAATTTCTCATGTAAATTTTACATAATTGTGACAATAAAATTCATATATAAGTACACAGAATTTCTTATATCAAGTAAACACTGCTATTTAAAATTGTAAATACACTGGTGTTAATGTGTTTATTGTTAACTAAAGTTGTAAAATAAATACCAGATTTTCTATTAAATATGGTAAATTGCCCATGGGGCATTGTCACTGAGAACCCTCTAGAATGATTTTAAGGAATTTAACAAAAGTATAACCTAGTAATAATGATGAGAAAGGAAGAGATCCCAACAGCTGAGAGATCTGAGCAAATATAGGGAGTATTGGAAGGGGTAGTGCTAACCAAGGAAGCCACGGCCTTGAGTGTGCATGCCATGAACAGGAGTGTAAATTGAATCTGCCAAGGAGAACCCCAAAATGATCTGAGTTTCAGAAACACTGGCTATGAAGCAGTGTGGGAATGAAACATGTTGCTGGCAAGAGGGGCTAATTGCAAGTTTTGAGACGAATTCACCCATCCCAAGCACTGCCTGCCTGAACAGGCATCTCCCTTCACAGAATGAAAACTCAGAGTCTCCAGGTATAAAGAAACATAAAGACTCCAGAGGAAAGCTCTCTGCATTTGGAAATTTAATATTCTCCCAATAGAAAACCTTAATTTTTTGCCAAAACATCCTAAAGTGAATTATACGTACATAGAACTCCCAATCAGTTTTCTATGGTGTCGCTTATAAGTCTGCATAGGTAAGCTTATAAAACAACCTTTGAGGAACTTTTCAGTGGGAGTGATGGAAGGGAGGGGAGAGTCAAAGAGAAGTTGGTGGCATATCCACATAATCTGGCTAATGGATACTTATTTTAAAGTACCTTATATTCTCAGAGACATTTGATAATGTGGGTAAGAGAATAAACAAAAATATGACAATATTAAAACAATGTGATTTATACATGAAAGAGCTTTTGAAAATTAAAACAGGAGTGTTGAATTTAATAAAAGTCCTAGAATATAAATTTTATCCTTTGTAAAGTGGAAATGGCCAAATCTCTCCATCATAATGATATGTTTTCCCATTATCATTAATTCTTCTGTGATGTGATACTTTGAGACCATATGAAAATTCTGTTAGTTTTTACCCAGTGGTTTAGCATACGTAGCAGTTTGATATTATTTATGAATTCCAGAAAAAGATATTATGTTTGTAAACTGGTCTGTTTCTCTGAATTTGTATTAAATTCAAAGGTTTTATGTTAACTTGATTAAATCAAGATTAGGGTTTTGATTCAGCCATGTCAGTAAGGCATGACTCAAGGTTGAGTCCCTGCCCCCTTGGCTATATAAATGGACACTAGGTTGAGGCAGAAGCAGATAACTTGAGAAAAGAGATCCCCCAGCACTGGGGAGAGATAAGCCATTCACCTGATAGTTTGCAGCCGAAGAGAATAGAGTAGCTGAACAGCTAAGGAAGGAGAGACCAGGCCTGCCATCTTGCTTCAACACGTTGCAACTGACTTTGGGTGAGAAATCAACCTTGAGTTGGACTCTTAAGGGCCTTGTAACTGTAAACTTTTACCCCAAATAAATACCCTTTATAAAAACCAAAAAAAAAAAAAAAAAAAGAGAGATAATGGCCAAGAATCTCCCAAATTAATGTAATGCAACTAACTACAAATCAAAAGAACCTCAGAAAATCCAAACAGAAGTAGGAAAAAACCCTACAAATCATAGTCAAACTGCTGGAAACCAAAGATGAAGATAAAATCTTGAAGGCATCCAGAGAAAATAGAAATATTACATAATGTCCAACAAAGATAAATACAGCAGACCTTTACCAGGACAAAAACTGTGCAAGCCCAGAACACAATGGAGCTACATCTTTAAAGTACTAAATGAAAAAGGTAATTGCAACTCAGAAATTCAAATACAGAAAAAAAATGTGTTCAAAAATGAAGGTGAAATAAGGACTGCTTCAGAAAAACAGAAACTGAGAGAAATCATTGCCAGCAGGCCTGCACTGCAAGAAATGTTAAATGAAGTTTTTCAGGCAGAAGTAATAAGACACCAGATGAAAATTTGCATCTACACAAAGAAATTAACAATGCTATAAAATGAACAGTGATTTCTAAAAATAAATATTACTTACACTTTTTCATATTTTAATCTCTTTAAAAGATAACTGCAGAGGAGACCTTTGATATTCCAAATATCGGCTGAAGGTAGAAAATCATGACAGTGGCTGAAAGTTAATACTATCAGGTAATTTTGTAAATTGTATAAAATATCACTGGTACGTCTGATGGACCGATTTTGCATATACAGCATCAGGAGTGTTTATAGCCCATTGGCCAGGTATTGGGAGTTTCATAAAAAAGAAAATGTTAGCTTTTAAAAAAAAAAGAAAGTTAATTTCAGAGGACTGTAGGACAATGGCAGGGTAGGAAGCTCCAGGAATCAGTCCCTCCATCAAAACAACTATTTAACTGGCAGGAACTGTCTGAATCAACTAGTTTAAAACTCTAGAGTTTAGAGGAACACCTTGGGCCCTCCAGGGAACAGCTGTACAAAGAGACTGGTAACTTGGGGTAAATATCAGTGAATTTCACCCTCTGTGCAATGGCTACTGTCTCCCATCCCCCAACCACATGTCAGGCAGCAGTGGGGACTAAAGCTCAGGCTTCTACTGCAGCTTGCCGGTGCCAGAATGAGCTATGAGGACCATGGCTTCCAAAATCTGGGGATGTGTATTCTGACTGCTGACACTACTTTTTTTTTTTTTTTTTAGATAATAAATAATATCCCTTTATTTGTCCTCTGCATCTATTCCAAGGGAAAAATATAGATTTGTCATTTCACATACGTAGTAATAGTCTTTTGTTGACTCTATGTAACTACAATTTATATTTATGTACATTTATACGCATCTCATTTAAAGTACACATTTTTATGAGTTTTGGCAGATGTACATACCATGAAACCACTGCCACGGTCAATATACAGAAACTTTCTGTTCCACTAAGAGTTTCCTCATGTGCTTTTGCAATTCATTCCTCCCTTTGCCCCAGACCCCAGACAAAGAGTGATTTGCATTTTATCATTTTTCATGTACTTATTGACCATTCTTATATTTTCTTTTGTTTATGGACTGTTCAAGTCTTCCTTCACCTTCTGTTAGGCTGTTTGTCTTTTAGGTAATATAAGCACCTCTTAAAATATATTTATATATATATAAATAACATTTTTGTAAGCAAATGCACATATATGCATATATATTTTTATATCATTTTACAAATATTGGTATGTATTGTGAAAATTTTGATTTTTACCCACAATAAAAAATAAATAAATTAAAAAAAAAAAAGATAAGTTAAACTCATTAATAAAAAGACAAACAGCCTGACTCTACTTTTGATCAGCTACTTCCAAATCCCGTCTTGCAAAAACAGCAGAAGAGTCTTAAAGAGACAGTACCTTTTTTCCTCTCTCTTTTCACTTTCCATTCCCTATTGGGGAGCAAAAATACTTTGAAAAACCTACAAATGGATGGCTCCAGGCCTCAGGGAAAAAAAGACAAAAACTTAGTACTCCCAGAGGAATGGAATAACTCGACTTCCAGAGTTATAACAATATAATACTCAGAATGTCCAGTTCTCAACAACCAAAAAATAATAAAACAGACAAATATACAGAAAAGTATGGCTCATTCGCAAGAAAAAAGAATTTGCCAGAAACTATCCCTGAAGAGTTTCATACTTTGAAACTATTAGTCAAAGATTTTATATAAGCCAACTGTCTAAAATATGTTCAATGAGCTAAGGAATCCATATACAAAGAACTAAAGGAAATTAGGAAAACATTGTCTGAACAAAGTAAAGAGATAGAAATTATAAAAAGGAGCCAAACAAAAACTTTGGAGCTGCAAAGTACAGTAATTGAAATGAAAAACTCATTATATGGATTCAACAGCAGATTTGAATAGACAGAAGAAAGGATCAGCAAACTTGAAAACAAGACAATTGAAATTATCCAGTGAGAGGAGCAGAAAGAAAAAATAATGAAGAAAAATTAACAAAACCTAAGGGACCTGTGGTATACCATCAAGTATACCAAAATATGCATCACTGGAGTCCCAGAAGGACAAAGAGAAAGAGGCAGAAAAAGTAGTAGAAGAAATAATGGCCAAAGACTTCCTAAATTTGATGAAAGACATGACTGTACACATCCAGGAAGCTCAATGGACTCCAAGAAGGATAGAATTCAAGTTATCTACACCAAGACAAATTATAGAAAAATTTTCAAAACCCAAAGACAAAGAGGATTTTAAAACAACCAGAGAGAAATGATTTGTCATATATAAAGGATCCCCAATAAGATTAACACAGATTTCTCATCACAAACCATGGAGTCCAGAAGACAGTGAGATGGCATATTTAAAGTTCTTAAAGAAAAAAAAAATCTGTCAACCTACAATTCTATATCTGCAAATATTATTTTTCAAAAATGAAGGAGAAAAGGATATTTGCAGTTAAGCAAAAGCTGAAAGAGTTCATTATCATAAGAGCTGCCCTACAAAAAATGCTAAAGGGAGTTCTTCAGGCTGAAGCAAAATGACACTAGATGGTAACTCAAAGCCATAAAAAGAAATAAAGAACATTGGTATATGTAACTATATAGATAAATATAAAATCCTGTATTATTTCCATATGAATTAACAGGAAATGTGTAAATAACCATAAAATCTATGTGAATGAGAACACAATGTATAAAAATGTAATCTGAGCCAATAACAATATAAAGAGGAGTGGATGGATATATATAGAAGTATAGAGTTTGTAATACTACTGAAACTAAGTTGGCACTAGTTGAAATATATTATTAGTATAAGATGTTAATTGTAATTAGAATGATAACCACTAAGAAAAATAACTAAAATATATAGAGAAAAGAAAAGAAGAAGGGTATTCATTAATTTCATTGTAGCATTATTCACAATAGTCAAAGGGTGGGAGAAACCCAAGTGCCAATCAATAGATAAATGGATAAACATAATGTGGTATATCCAAAAACTGGAATATTATTCATCTGTCAAAAAAGTGAAATACTGGGACATGCTACAACATGGATGAAACTTGTAGGCATCATGTTGACTGAAATATGCCAGACACAAAAAGTGAGATATTGTACAATTTATCTTATTTAAAAGCAAAATAGTGGTTACAAGGTGTGGGGGAGAATGGAATGAGGAGTAACTACTATATGAGCATGAGTTTTGGTTTGGGATGTTGAAAATAGTCTGGAAATATTGATGCAAATTACACAGCATTGTCAATGTACCAAATGTCAGAGAATTGTCCACTTAAAGTGATTAAAATGATATTTATGTTATGGAATATTTTATCACAATTAAAAACAAATGAATATTATAAAAGGGGGGGGGAGATAATTGCCTGTCCAAAGCAAAAGTAATAACAATGTATTATGGCATTTATAATATATGTAGAATATAATATATGACAACATTGGCACAAATGATGGAAAGAAGGAAAATGAAGTACATGTTCTCTCATATTAGTGAAGTAGTATGATATCATTTGAAGACTAACCGTGGTATGTTTGAGATGTAAATTGTAAAGCCCAGAGCAACTGGTAAAAATAAAATAAAATAGGTGAAACTAATGATTCAACAGTGGTGACAAAATGTAATCATTATATAAGTCCAAAAGAAAGCAGGAAGTGTTGAGGGAAGAAAGATGCCATTGGAGTAGCTCAGGCACAGAGCAGCTCTCTTACAGAATAGGGGAGAAAACCTAGAAGACATCCAATGGAGCAGCTTTGGGGGCTTGCAGACCAGGTTAGTGCAGCACACATCATCCAGGAGGGAATGGGGATGAAGAGACAAAGAGGCCAAAGAGAAAACCATAAGTTGCTGCCCCCAGGGCTGGAAATGCAGCCCATCCCCCACCCCTGAGGTGAAAAGCCATGGTAAAACCTGTGGCTGAGCAGCCAGTGTGGGAGGGGAAAGGCCAACATATTCCTCTCTGGGAAGAGGGAGGATGCAGCTAAGGGTAGTGTGGATACTCTTCAATGAATAGGACCACCATAACTCAATTTCACATAGCTAGTTCAGGAGAGCTCATTAGTGGAAATTAAGGGATTTGTTTCTGTGGAAAGGTTTGCCAGAGTGCTATCTGTTATCCAGCCAGGAAAGTGAAGGAAGACAAAGCTTGTCTCTCCAGTTTCTTTCACAGGCACCATAGACTTGATCTATGCCCCATTAGTGGCTCCCTGCCCCTGTTTTGAACAGGGCAATCTTAAAAACATTTTATAAAAAATCGAACCAAAAATCAAAGAGCTATGAAATAAAATCACTAGGCAAGAGAGAGAAATTGGTCAACAGAGTAAAATCACCAACATAATCAGGTGGCTAGATATCAAAAAAAGATAACAAGCCATACTAAGAAACAGGATGATATGGCCCAGCCAAAGGAACAAACCAAGAATCAAGATGAGGCTCAGGATTTAAGACAACTAATCAATACTGTTCACACAAATCTCCTTAATCAATTTAAGGAGATGATGGAAAATATGACTAAAGAGATAAAAGATACTAAGTTAACATTGTGTAAGCATAAAGAACAATTTCAAAGCCTGCAAAAAAAAAAAAAAGAAAAGAAAAAAAAAGGTAACCAAGCAAATATATTAGAGGCATATAACAGCAGATCTGAAATGGTAGATGAACAAATAAGTGAAATCAATGACAGAACATCTGAACTTGAAAAGATAGTAGAACAGACAGAAAAAAGAATGGGAAAATAATTGAACAGGTCTCAGGGAATTAAACGACAACATGAAACACACAGCATATATGTTATAGATGTTGCAGGAGAAGAGAAAGGAAAGGGGGTAGAAAGAATATGTGAGGAAATACCAAAAATTTTCCAACCCTTTTGAAAGACACTAATATCAATATTCAGGAAGGACATCATACTCAAAACAGAAAAAATCCAAATTGACTTACTCTGAGACATCTACTATTCAGAATGTCAAATGTCAGTGATAAAGAGAAGATTCCAAAATGAACAAGAGAAAAGCAATGCATCACATACAAAGAAACCTCAATAAGACTAAGTGCCGATCTCTCATCAGAAATCATGGAGTTGAGAAGGCAGTGGTATATGTTTAAGGTACCGAAAGAGAAAAACTGCCAGGCAAGAATTCTCTATCCAGCAAAATTATCCTTCAGAAATGAAGGCAAGTTTAAATTCTTCACAGATGAACAAAACCTGAGAGAGTTTGTTTCTAAGAGACCAGATTTACAAGAGATATAAAAGCATGTGTTACAGCCTGAAAGGAAAAGACAAGGATGATTGCCTGAGAAAAGTATAGAAATGAATATTATAAGAGAAACTGAAAGAGTTAAAACAGACAATAGTAAGATATGACAACAGAAACTCAAGGGATAAAATGGACAAAGTAACTAATGCCATTACAGTAGTAACACTGAATGTTAATGGATTGAACTCCCCAATCAAAAGACATAGACTGATAGAATGGATTTGAAAAAAAAAAAAAATGACCCATCTATTTGTTTTTTAAAAGAAACTCACCTTAGATGCAAGGACACAATCAGGTTGAAAGTGAAAGGCTGAAAAAGATATTCCAAGCAAATGAAAATAAAAAAAGAGCTGGAATAGTGATAATAATAATAGATAAAATAAGTTTTAATAGGAATACTATTATAAGAGATGAAGAAGGTCACTATATATTAATAAAAGAGAAAATTCACCAAGAAGAAATAACAATAATAAATTTTATGCACTAACTTAGGTGTCCCAAAATACATAAGACACACACTGGCAAAATTGAAGGGAGAAATGGAAATCTCTACAATAATAGTTGGATTCTTCAATACACCACTATCAACACTAGAAAGAATATCTGGACAGAGGATAAATAAGGGAACAGAAAGCATGAATAATATGATAAATGAACTAAACAGGCATTTATAGAGCACTATACCCCAAAACAGCAGGATATACATTCATCTCAAGTGCTCATGGATCTTTCTCCAGGATTGACCATATGTTGGGGCATAGTCAGATCTCAATAAAGTTAAAAACATTGAAATTATACAAAGCACTTTCTCTGATCATAATGGAATAAAGTTGGAAATTAGTAACAGGCAGAAAAAGGGAAAATCCACAAAGGTATGGAGACTAAACAATACACTCTTAATCAGTGGGTCAAAGAAGAAATTTCGAGAGAAATCAATAGATACGCCCAAGATGAATGAAAGCAAGAACACAATATATCAAAACTTATAGGATACAGCAAAGGCTGTGCTGAAAGGGATATTTATAGCTCTCAGTGCTTATATTTAAAAAGAAGGAAGAGCTAAAATCAAACACTCAACTGCACACCTGGAGGAACTAGAAAAAGAACAGCAAACAAATCCCAAAGCAAGCCAAAGGAAAGAAACAGTAAAGATTAGAGTAAAGATTAGAGTAGAAATAAATGAAATGGAGAATAATTAAAAAAAAAAAAAGAGAGAGAGAATCAACAGAACTAAAAGTTTTTCGAGAAGATCAATAAAATCAACAAACTAAGCTAGATTAACAAAGAAAAAAAGAGAATATACAAATAAAATCATAAATGCGAATGGGGAAATTGCTACTGATCCAGCAAAAATAAAAGCAATCATAAGAGAATATTATGAACAACTGTATGCCAAGAAACTAAACAACATTGATGAAATGGACCAACTCCTAGAACACACAAACAACTCACACCGACACTAGAAGAAATAGAAGACCTCAACAAACCAAACACAAGTAAAGAAACTGAAACAGTCATCAAAAACCTTCCCAAAATGAAAAGTCCAGGACCAAATAGTTCACAGATGAATTCTACCAATCATTTAAAGAAAATATGAGACCAATCTTGCTCAGTCTTCCAAAACATGGAACAGGAAGGAGTGCTACCAAACTTATTCTGTGAATCTAACATCACTTTAATATCAAAGCCAAATAAAGGTATTGTGAAAAAAGAACATTACAGAGCAATTTCTCTAATGAATATGATGCAAAATCCAAAACAAAATGCTTGTTAACCAAATATAAAAACACATTTAAAAAATTACACATCACAATGAAGTGGGCTATATACCAGGTATGCAAGGGTGGTTCGACATAAGAAAAGCAATCAGTGTAATGTACCACACTAATAAATTGAAGAAGAAAAATCATATGATCATCTCAGTAGGTGCAGAAAAGACATTTGACAAAATACAACATCATTACTTGATTAAAAACATTCCAAAAGATAGGTATTTTAGTTTGCCATAGTGCTGCCAATGCAAAGTACCAAAAATGGGTTAGCTTTTATAATGGGAATTTATTTGGGGTAAAAACATACAGTTCCAAGGCCATGAAATGCCCAAATTGAGGCACAATGACTGAGAGGTGCTTTCTCATCAAAGTCAGCTACAGTTGATCCTGTTGTCCAGCCACGTGATGAATCAAGATGGCCGCCGATCTCAGCCAATGTCTCTGCCTTCCCCTCCAGAATCTACCATCCCTGGAGCTCAGCTGTGGGAACCAGGCATAGGGCTTGTCTCTTTCCAGCCCTCCTCTATCAGTCTGGGGTACTCCGCTTTCTTCCTGAGTTCAGCTGCAAGCTATCAGGCATATGACTCATCTCTCCCTGAGCTTGGCACCTTGAGCCTCCCAGGGCTTCTGTTTTCCTACAGTCCTGTCTCTCACATGACAGGATTAATATAATATGTCAGCTTCCTTTTCCTCTGTGGGTGTCTCCATTTATATCAGACCCAGCAACAGGCGGAGACTCAACCTGAGTCACGCCTCACTGATGTAGTCCAATTGAAAGGGTCTCACACCCACAGGAATGGAGTAGTTCAAAACATAATCTTTGTTTTTTTTGAGGGGGGAATCACAAAATTCAAACTATCACAATAGGAAGAGAAGCAAACTTTCTCAATATAATAAAGTGCATACATGAAAAAGCCACAGCTAACATTGTACTCAATGGTGAAAGATTAAAACTTTCCCCCTGAGATCAGGAACAAGACAAGGATGCCCACTCTCTCCACCATTATTCAATCTTGTGCTAGAAGTTCTACCTAGAGCAATTAGGCAATAAAAAGAAATAAAGGCACCCACATAGGAAAGAAAGAAGTAAAATTTTTAGAAAATCCAAAAAAAGCCACACAAAAAATTCTAAAACTAATACACGATTTCAGCCAAGTGGAAGGATACAAGATTAATATGCAAAAATCAGTAGCATTTCTGTACACTACTAATGAGCAATCTGAGGAAGAAGTCGGAAAAAAATTTCATTTACAATAGTGACTAAAAGAATAAAATATTTAGGAATAAACTTAACCAAGGACATAAAGGACCTATATTCAGAAAAATATAAAACATTACTAAAAGAAACCAAGGATGATCTAAATGAAAGGGTATTGCACGTTCATGGTTTAGAAAACTAAATGTCATTAAGATGTCAATTCTCCCCAAACTGATCTACAGATTTAATGCAATCCTGATAAAAATTCCAACAGCCTTCTTTGCAGAATTGGAAAAACCAATTATGAATTTTATTTGGAAGGGTAAGGGCCCCTGAATAGCCAAAAATATCTTTTAAAAGAATAATAAAGTTGGAGGACTCTCACTTCCCAACTTTAAAGCTTATTAATTAGCTACAATGGTAAAAAAAAAAAAAAAAAGCATGGTACTGACATAAAGATAGACAGATTGACCAATGGAATTGAATCAAGAGTTCGGAAATAGATCCTCACATATATGGTCAACCAATTTTTGACAAGTGGGTTTGTCAGACCCACTCAGGTGGGTCAGAACAGCCTAGTCAACAAATGACGCTGGGAAAACTGGATATCCATGTCTAAAAGAAAGAGGACCACTATTTCACACCTTATACAAAAATTAACTCAAAATGGATCAAGGGCCTAAATAAAAAAACCAAAACCATAAAACTCCTGGAAGAAAATGTAGGGAAACATCTTCAAGATCTGGTGATAGGTGGTGGTTTCTTGGATCTTACACCCAAAACACTAGCAATGAAAGAAAAAACAGACAAATGGGACTTCCTCAAAGTTAAACACTTGTGTTTGGAATTATTTTGTTAAGAAGGTGAAAAGGCAACCAACTCAATGGTAGAAAATCTTCGGAAACCACATAGCTGACCGGGATTTGATTCCATGTTATATAAAGAGATCACACAACTTAACGGCGAAAAGATAAGCAGTCTAATTTTTAAAATGTGCAAAAGACTTGAATATACATTTTTCCAAAGAGGAAATACAAATGGCCAAAAGGCACATGAAAAGATGTTCAACATCACTAGCTATTAGGGAAATGCAGATCAAAACTACAATGAGATATAACTCCAGGCCTTACAGAATGGCCATTATTAATAAAACAGAAAACTACAAGTGCTGGAAAGGATGTGGAGAAATAGAAACACTCTTTCACTGTTGGTAGGAGTGTAAAATGGAGCAGCCTCTGTGGAAGATTTTGGCAGTTCCTCAGGAAGCTAACTATAGACCTGCTATAATATAATATTATTTTTAAATAGCAGGCAATCCCACTACTAGGAATATATACAAAAGAACTGAAAGCAAGATTGCAAACAGATATTTGCACTCAATGTTCATAGCAGCATTATTCACAAGTGCTAAAAGATAGAAACAATCTAAGTGTCAGTCAACCAATAACTGGATAAACAAAATGTGGTATATATATATGTGATGGAATACTATTCAAGAAGAAATGAATGGGAGAAGCTCATGACAGCATGGAGGAATCTTGAGGACATTATGATGAGTGAAATAAGGCAGACACAAAAGGACGAATATTGTATGGTCTCACTGATAGGAACTAAATACAACTTAAGGAGTGGACTATGGAGTATAGGTTGGTGAGAGATGGATTGTGGCTTGAGAAGGGGGAGCTGATGCTGGATGTATGTAGAATGGTCCATTAGGGCAATTGTAGATAAGTGGTAATGGATGGAGTTGATGGTAGCACATTATGGCAAGTGTAACAAACACTGCTGATTTGTGGATGTGATTGTGGCTGAAATGGGTAGCCTAGGGAGGTTAATGTTAGTTGGAGGATAGCTGGAGGATAATATAGGGACTGTATAACAGTGATTTGGGCAATATATGAGGATTGTGGTTAATAATATAAATACAAGAATGTTCTTCTACAACAACATAGTATAATATTGTAATATTTTTATAGCAAAAAAGGTGCTATATCAATGCTAAAGGTCAAAAAAGAATATGGAATTTAGTTTTATGAGATATGAATATGATTAAGCATTTTTTCCTCATTTTCTTCATTAACAAGGAGACCTTGATCATGTCATTTCACCAGTCTGCCCATATATGTATCTTTCTGAACACTGGAGGAACAACTGGGTTTCTTTTTGGATTTTTGATGAGATAAAAGTGCCTGGACAGAATTTTTTGGATAATTCTTTCATAAGTTGTTAAATTGCTTTTTGTCTGCTAATTTATTTTTTGAATTTGAAAAAATAAATTTACTTTTAAAAAAAGAAAGCAGGAAAAGATGGGGAAAAGGAATAAAGAACAGATAGAAAACAACTATCAAGGTGGTAGGTTTAAATCCAGCCCCATCAATAATGACATTAAGTGCAAATGCACTAAACACTTCATTTATAAGACTGGATGGATAAAGAAAACATGACCAAACCATCTGCTGTCGAAATAAAACTAACTTTAAATATGCAGACATGGGTTGTTTAAAAGTAAAAGTAAAAGGATAGAAGAAATGGACCATGTAACACCAATTTTTAAAAAAGCTGGACTGGCTACATTTATATTGGAAAAGCAGACATTAAAACAAGGAATGTAAAAGAAAATAAAAATAAAAATAAAAAAAAACAAGAAATGTTACCAGGTATAAATATGGATATCATAAAATAACAAAAGGGTGAGTTCAGCAAGAAGATATAATAATCCTAGTGAGTATAAGCAGTTTCTAAATACATAAAGTAAAAATCATAAAACAGAAAGGAGAAACAGCTAGGAGTCAAGAGATATCTAAAGCTGACAAATCTACCAATAAATATATATATGAATATTTAATAGTTCTAAATTGAACACTAATAAAAAGTACATAATTGAACAAAATCATATGGTGGGAGAGAAGTAGAGGAGCCAATAGGAAGATGATGTATACTATTTAATTTCTTATAATAAGAAATTATTGTCAAAAGAAAGGGAAGCTAAAGGTTATACCTCATAAAGGTAATCAATCGAATATATAAACCTGTATAAATACCATAAGAAATCCATTTTTTTTTTTTTTACCGGGAGGTCCTGGGGATCGAAACTGGGCCCCTCCAAATGGGAGATGGACGCCCAACCATTTGAGCCACATCCATCCCCCGAAATCCATTTTTAAAGAAACATTTAGTGAAGACTTGTTTAACCTATCAAACCATATAATATTTTTAAATAGCAAGACTAAGCTCAGATATATTCATCAAAGCAATAAATATAAGTGGGTGGGGCTCACCTATTAAAAAGAAAAGCAGATTTTCAGATTGGCTCACAAAGCAAAACTTAACTCAGCATTATTTACAAAAAAAATACACATATGACTAAGAGAGATTGAAGATAAAAGGCTGGTCAAAAGTATGCCAGGAGATGCAAAGAAAACGAAAGCTTCCTTTGTATTTTAATATCAAAGTAGATATTATTCTGGTCAATATGTATTAAACACAAAGATTTAATGCTCATATGTGCAATTTCCAATAAAGGATATATTATGAGTATGTATGCACCAGATGGAGTTCATATAGCAACCAAAAACAAAAGGAAAAATAGACATATATAAGCAGTAAGAGAAATTAATCCACCTCCCTCAGTGAATTAAAGATCAAGTAAAAAAAAAAAAAAAAGGATAAGAAATAACGTAAGTAATAAGTTAAATCTAATTGGTGTATATCATACTACAATGTTCCTTCTCCACCCTCTTCTCAATAATAGAACTGATTTATTCAGAGCAGCAAGGTGCCCAGCCTTCCTTTTCTCTAGATATGACCATGTGACTGAGTTCTGACCAATGAGATATAAGCAGAAATAAAGACTTCTATGAAGTCTCCACAAAGAGAAAGAGGCAGACCCTTTCCTTTCCTTCCTCATGCAGAAAAAAAAAAAAAAAAAAAAATGGATATGGTGGTGTATTAGTCAGCCAAAAGGGGTGCTAATGTGAAATACCAAAAATGGGTTGGTCTTTATAAAGGGTATTTATTTGGGGTAGAAGTCCACAGATATCAGGCCATAAAGCGTTAAGTTTCTTCTCTCACCAAAGTCCATTGCCACGTGTTGGAGCAAGACAGCTGCTGACGTTTGCCAGGGTTCAGGCTTCTTGGGTTCCTCTCTTCCCAGGACTGCGTTTCTCTCCGGGCTTAGCTACTCTGGTTCCTCTACAAGGTCAGCTGTAGCCTATCAGGCGAAAAGCTCACTTCTCTTCTCCTGGACCCTTCTCTCCAACATCAAAACTCCAACATCAAAACTGCTTCTCAAAAACTGCCTCAACTCTGTTCTTGCCATGCCTTTTATATTTGATTCCCCGCCCACCAAGGCATGGGGCTCAATGCCCTACTGACATGGCCCAGTCAACACCCTAATCATAACTTAATCATGTCCAGATTAACAGATCAGTTTACAAGCATGATCCAATTATATTTTTGGAATTCATAGTTACATCAAATTGCCCAATGGCTACAGATGGCTTGAGCGTTAGCATCATCTTGGACCATAAAGACAAGGGCATGTGCACGGTGAATAAGAAATATCTTCAACTTCTGACAACTTTGAAACTACCATACCAGCCCTGGCCCACCTTACTCTAGACTTTGTCTTGAGGAAAAAAAAAAAAGCCTTGAGCATTTATAGTATTAAAGTTGGGTCTCTGTTATATGTACCTACACCTAATACTAATAGATATTAACTTGAAAACAAAGATTGCCCAAAGCACATTCACCAAAACTGACTGTATAATTTAGAACACACACATATACAAACCAAACTCAAGAAACAGATGGAAGGAATTAGCCTAATGCAAAAGAGCCATGTCTTCTTCTGAAACAAGAAGGTGCATCCACAGGTAAGTTTATATATGTTAGGCAGAAGGTCTAGGGCTTCCCCTCCCCAACACCCAAATTTTCTCTGTGCAATAGGACCAGAAATATTTAAAATGTAGAGGAGAAAGCAATGGTTAGGGAGATCTACATGTTTAAAATGTCACTGAGGAATGAAAGACGAAGTTGAGACGGGACTGGTAAGATCCTTGGTGTTTTTGTTGTTTGTTGTTATTTTACTTCAGATCCAAGGATAAAATTTTCATTTTCAACCAGTTCCTCCATGTATAAAGGGAAGAATAAATCATTGGTTTACAACCTCATTAAGTGGCAAAGGTGGTCTAGAAACCACACAGTAAGAAAAACACTCCCTGTCAATTCCATTAGGTCTTAGAGCTAGAGAACAAGAAGCAGGTTTCATGCCTGGCTAATCTGCATGATCTCTACATATCTCTACAAAGAACGCAAAAACTCTAATTCTAGGAAGAGAGTCAAAGCAAATTTACACCTCAAGGTGCAATTAATCTCACAGTTAAATTAAACTAACAATTTAAATTAGTCAAAAGTTCCTAATTTGTGCCTAGATGTATGTCTCTCACTAGTTTTTACAAATTAGTAAATTAGTAGTAACAAATATTTTTTTCTAGCTTAATAGGAAAAAGGTTACAAAGAAAGCTAAACAAGAATTTTGATTCACCCAACAATGGGTATTTTGCGAGGCTTAAGAGAGCATCACTATAAGTCTTTGTTAGTCTTTGCTAATTTAGTTTTTTCTTGAATAGAGGCAATTTTAGAATTATTTATACATTTGGAAGTTTCCAAGTACCAATTAAAATAAGTATGCTATTCAGGTTGCTTAGTTTTAGACCCTCTATTTTCTAGTTGAGTGTGTAAACATGCCAATTTAGGCCATTATAATTCGAGATTTTCTCTAGCATGCTAGATCCAGCAGGATAAGATTTTACATGAGGCAGGACCATAAAAGAGAGAGACAGACAGAGACAAAGAGAGACAGAGACAGAGGCATAGAGAGAAAGAAAGAAATCACTATTGTGGCAGTTTGATGTAATTATGAATTCCAAAAATATAATTAAATCATGCCTGTAAACCTATCTGTTAATCTGGGCATGATTAGGTTAGGATTAGGGCGTTGAGCCCCACCCCTTGGTGGGTAGGGAATTGAATATAAAAGGCAGGCAAAGGAAAGTTGAAGCAGTCTTTTGAGAAGCAGTTTTGATGTTGGAAAGAAGAGAAGAGAAGCAAGTTGTTCGCCTGATCATCTACAGCTGACCTTGTGGAGGAAACAGGAGCTAAGCCCGGAGAGAAACGCAGCCCTGGGAAGAGAGGAACCCCAGAAGCCTGAACCCTGGCAAACGCCGGCAACTGTCTTGCTCTAACACGTGGCAATGGACTGTGGTGAGAGAAGAAACTTAATGCTTTATGGCCTGGTAGCTGTGGACTTCTACCCCAAATAAGTACCCTTTATAAAGACCAACCCATTTTTGGTATTTCACATTAGCACCCCTTTGGCTGACTAATACAGAATTTGGTACCAAGGAGTGGGGAAGTGCTTTTGCATATACCAAAATGTTGGAACGGTTTTATAAATGGATAAGGGGTATTTTTTGGAGGAATTGTGAAATGCTTGATGGAAAAAGCCTAGACCACTTGAAGAGACTGTTGATAGTAATATGGACGCTAAAGAGACTTTCTATGATGCCTTAGAAGTAAATGATGAAACTATTATTGGAAACTGGAGGAAAGGCAATCCATGTTATAAAGTTGCAGAGAACTTAACAAGATTAACTCCTGGTGTTATATGGAAGACAGAATTTTAAAATGGCGAACCAGAGCATTTAGCTAAAGAACTTTCCAAGGTAAACTCGGAGAATGTGGCTTGGCTTCTCCTTGCAGCTTATAGCAAAATACTAGATGAGAGAAATACACTAAGGACTGAACTTTTGGGCACAAAGAAAACAGAAACTGATTCTGGAACTTCCAAGTTTGTGGAAATCAAATTCCCAGATGAAAATGCCCTATTTGAAGACTTTACTAAACTTGGAACTCATAACTCAGAATTGAAGATGCAGTTATCTAGGAAAGAGTTGTGGAAAGTCTTACTGTGTGATGGCTTGGACCCCTGATTCCTGCATGCTAAACCAACAAAGTTTTTGAGAGAGCTGTATGAACAAAACCACTGTCAGGTTGGACAAAAGAGGACATGGAAAGGAGAGATTGAAGGAGAATCAGCTTTAAGAAGAAAACCGTGGAAGCAGAGATCTGGACTTAAAACATCTCCTTGGGCCAAGAGAGGAGCCCCACCCATGTGTACAGAGAGGGTGAGTTTTCCCCAGCAGTTGAAGAAGGTGGATGTCCCCACCCGATGTTCAGGAAGAGTTTTGCCACCCCAGGGTGCAGAGAGGTTGGCGCACATTCCTCAAAGATTAGGGCGGTTAAGGTCAACACCCCATTGGTCTGAGAGGGGTGTACCTATCCCCTATAGATTAAAGAAAGCCAGCTGGTCAACCCATTGCTCTGAGAGGGTTGAGCCTGTATGCCAAAGGTTAGGGGGAATGTTATCTTCACCTCACTGTTCTAGGTGGGCTAAGACTCTAACCCAAAGATTGGGTAAGGTGTGGCAATCACCCCAACACTCTTGGAGGGTGAGGTCTGGAGCTTGGTAGACACCCAGATGCTTGATGAGGGTGGAACCAAGAAAATGGCTGTTGGGCAAGCCTGTGGAAACGGTGGGTTCCCATGTGGCCCCAAGGAAAAGAACACATCTTCTTAAAAATGACTCTCAGACTTTGAAATCGAATGAAGGATGCCCTGCAA
This sequence comes from Tolypeutes matacus, assembly GCA_026826555.1. Classification (NCBI taxonomy): domain Eukaryota; kingdom Metazoa; phylum Chordata; class Mammalia; order Cingulata; family Chlamyphoridae; genus Tolypeutes; species Tolypeutes matacus. The sequence goes on from JAKSZT010054457.1 coordinate 417,100, forward strand.
GTTTACTGAACTGTAAAGGATCCATGACTCATGTTAACATACCAATTTCTCCTTTTGATAATGAAAATGTTTATCCTTTGTCTTTCCATTTGTGTACTGGAAGCAGTTAAATGATTTTGTAAATTTCAAATGTCTATAGCAGATGGGACTTTGCCTGAAGACAAACTGTATTTCTTTAAAATGATTTTGATATGATTTTGTACTTGGATTGTTACTGATTTAAGTTTTTTTTAAATATTGTAATGTATTTTTGGAATTCAGAGGGTGGAATGTGGCAGTTTGATGTAATTATGAATTCCAAAAATATAATTGAATCATGCTTGTAAACTGATCTGTTAATCTGGGCATGACTAGGTTAGGATTAGGGCGTTGAGCCCCACCCCTTGGTGGGTAGGGAATTGAATATAAAAGGCAAGGCAAAGGAAAGTTGAAGCAGTCTTTTGAGAAGCAGTTTTGATGTTGGAAAGAAGAGAAGAGAAGCAAGTTGTTCGCCTGATCATCTACAGCTGACATTGTGGAGGAAACAGGAGCTAAGCCCGGAGAGAAACGCAGCCCCGGGAAGAGAGGAACCCAGAAGCCTGAACCCTGGCAAAAGCCGGCAACTGTCTTGCTCTAACACGTGGTGAGAGAAGAAACTTAATGCTTTATGGCCTGGTATCTGTAGACTTCTACCCCAAATAAATACCCTTTATAAAGACCAACCCATTTTTGGTATTTCACATTAGCACCCCTTTGGCTGACTAATACAACTACCTACTGGTAGGTTCATGATAACAGTTAAAAATAAAATTTGAAGAAGAAATGCCCAATGTCTGTTATTGACACATATATTATGAGAGGCCAAAAGCCTTGCCCAAACCTAATGACCAAAACAGTAATAAGAACGTATCTTCTAATTTAATAGAATAATAAAACTTTTTCTTTAGGTGGGTGATCTAGAATCAAGATTTAAGATTCCAATATAATATTCTATATAGTAGAGAAATCAGGTCTGTAAAAGTCTTGAGAAAAGATATATTGCCTTTGCTAAATACCTATAGTATCAAGAAGCTTATTCTTTCAACACCACAGATTGTTAGGAAGTTTGAGCTTAAATTTGAAATATTTTATGTCCTCCATCCAATAATTTTTTCAACTGAAGCAACAGAAAAACCCTGAGATACCTTCTTCAGCCTGACTTCAAAGAACATGTCTCTTATTTTGTTCTTCTCTGATATAAATACACCCTTTTCTTCAATTGACTTGATTTCCAGACCCCTTACATCCTGGTCTTCCAGCTGCCCCAGCTACACCTTCATTCATCAAGATCTGTTTTTAGTGCAGTACCCAAAATAAAACTTACCATCCCATGATGAAAGAAGGAAAGAAAGAAAGAAAGAAAGAAAGAAAGAAAGAAAGAAAGAAAGAA
>JAKSZT010054457.1:418517-521183 GCA_026826555.1 Tolypeutes matacus
AGAAAGAAAGAAAGAAAGAAAGAAAGAAAGAAAGAAAGAAAGAAAGAGAAAGAAAGAAAGAAAGAAAAAACCGACCATCCTGCATGTAACCTCACCAGGAGAGTACAGGCACTTCTATAAATGCTACCCATGCTTGCCTTAGAAATTTTACTAGCTGTATCACACTTGAAGGCATATATATATGTTTATATAAAACAAATAAAATAAATCATATATAAAGATTTGTTTGATTTGTTTATTTCTGTCCCTCCTCCCCCTGTTGTTTGTACTAGCTGTTTGCTACCTGTTTGTTGTTTGTTCATTTCTTTTTTGGAGGCACTGGGAACCAAACCTGGGACCTTCCATGTGGGAGGGAGGCACCCAATGTCTTGAGCCACCTCTGCTCCCTGCTTATTGTGACTCTCATTTTGTTTCTTTGTTGTGTCTCTTCATCATGTCATCTCATTGCATCATCTTGTTGTGTCAGCTCAAAGCACCAGCTCATCTTCTTTAGGAGGCACCAGGAACCGAACCCAGGACCTCCCATGTGGTAGGCGGATGCCCAACTGCTTGAGCCACATCCACTTTCCACCTCATATATTTTGACATGATTATTTCTCAATAGTTCTGTCTTATGTAGTGACCAGTAAACTAAGTACTGGGATAGACTGAGTAGATTTAAAGACCAACATTTATTTTTGAGAGTATACCCTTAAAAACTCAGCTAACTCTGTTGCTCCTCCATAAATTTCACCATCTTCTTACTGATAAAATAAAAGAAGAGGGTCAATAAAAGATGAACTTCATGATAACCATGAAGAAGAAACAATAAAATATAAAATATAAGTTTTATGGCATATTTTGGTGTATAGACCAGACTCCTGGTGACATTGTGTCACTCGGCAGGGAACTTTAAGCAGGATCCATTTGCTGCTCACTGAACTGAGAATGCATAGCTCAAGGACAGCCTGTAGGTCCCCTTCTGCATTGGCCTTAGTGGTGTTATAATAAAGCAAACAAGGGTTTTCCCAGTGGTAAAGGTTATTGAGACTTTTTAAAAAGTGTTTAGGCAAGGGAGGTGGGGCTAAATATCGTTTGTGGCAGTAGCAGCTTCTACAGCAATAATAGAATCTTCTTAGGCTGTAGCAAAATAGGTCATTGGTAAATCTGGGCAAATGTTTAATACATTTCACTATTAAATAACTGTTAATAAAATGAGTATCTACCATAATAAAAGTTACTATTTGAATTCTTTTTTTTATTTCTTAGGATAACATACATGCCCATATGAACACATGATTAAGATGTTTCTCAAAACATTTGTACTAAATATATAATATATTATTTCAGCTATTCTATAAATGGCTACATGTTAGAATCCTACATGAAAAAAATAGTGTATGAAAAAAGATATTTTATTAGAAAGGCAAATATTCCTTAACCAATTTATTTCTGCTTGTGATTAAAATTTAGCTCTGTCATGTTTTGTTTTTATGTTCCAGGGACTTTGAAGGCAATCATATCCATAATTTAAGAAATTTGACTTTTATTTCCTGCAGTAATTTAACCGTTTTGTAAGTAATCTTTTATTCTTTTTAACTAATGCTATATTCCTTTACAAACAAAATGAGTCATTATGCACACTGAAACTAGTAATTCTAGCAAATGTCTACAGGTGTTTAGAAACAAAGAACATGGATAAGATTATTGAAGTTCAAACCTAGGGTAACTACGGATTCACAACGTAATGAACCATCATACTGGCACTTTATATTTTCTCAAACATAGACCCACTTTACTGGAAAGAAATTCTCATAGACCACCAAAAATCTGTCCTTGAATCTCAGTTTGAGAAAGACTAAATTAAAGTCTTGTTACATAGGAATGTTTGTCCTTTACAATTATTACTGCAAAGCTTAAAGTTTTTTATCATTGTGAAAAAATTTTAATTGTAATCAAAATTGAAAAAAAAAATACTGCAGAATGATCAGACCCCTGAGGATATAATTATAAACACTAGGTTAAACTTTAAAATGTTCTTGAGGTAATTTTCCCTCATGCCATTCCGACCTATTTTAAATTCACATTGTTTCGTCAATGAAAGTGAAGAAATTTGGGGCTTCCTTCAATATAAACAAACAACTGCCTCATTTCCATTTATTTTTCCAGAACTATGTTTTTCAAACTGTGGGTTGCAATCATAAGTGAGTGATGAAAACAACGTAGCATGATTGATCTAGTATGTCCTAACCAACATTTTTAATGAAATAGAATAGAATTAAATTGAATATAAAATATCAGTGTGCAATGCAGAAAATAAATATATTGTTTCATGAATATTGGGTTATGTGGGTGTCTACTATTATATGTCTCAATGTAAAATTCACTTTTTACTCTGAGTTGTCATGGAAGAAGTTTGTAAACCATCGCCCTAGATCTCTGTTCCTAGGCAATACAATAGCTACCACTGCTACAACAATATATTTTCTTGAATTATTCCAATGGGTTTGAAACCACTGAAAAGTCTGAATTCTTCTGCTGAATGAGTTCAGCAGTCTTCAGATACAAAATGCTTTTTACATCAGTCGTGCAAAATAATTCATGCTAATTGCCCAAAAGAACCCAAATTGCACCTAAAGGACACAGACCAAAAAGATATCTTGAAAAACTTAGAATTTCTTTTCTTCTCTACCTGCATTTGTTTTTAAGAAAATCTCTGTGTGAAGAAATCATTTTTGGGTTTCCTCTTGGCAGGTGCTTGTACTTTTCTAGTCCAGGGACACTGAGAAAATGTGGTAATGGTTTGGAATACTGGGGGGACATGGGACAAGGCCAACTTCCAGGCATGTCACACAATATTTAAAGAATTGGAAACTTTTCTATGAGTTAATATTTTGTGCTAGCTTAAACATATGGGATCAGTGAGGAAACAAACTGTCAAGAGTTACAGACTGATCCAACACACCAAACTAGAGGTCTTCTGCATTAGTCCAGCTTAGACTTCCTTAGGCAGTTCCTACCTTAATCACATCAATTAACAAATGTGTGTGAATGCTATGGCATGTTGGGGCATTTTGCTAGACAGACATGCTCTGCCAACTGAAGAGGTGACTCCAAAATAGCTCCCTATGTTCTCACTTACATAATATTTAATATGTGTTCTCAAGAACCAAGGATTTCACTATTACAAAGCTCTTCCCTATTGCACTTAAAATTTTGAATTATATTTTATTATTGTCGTCATTTAAAAATTGGGGGAGCAGGATAAAAATTAAATTGGATGATTTCCCATACTACTTCAAATTACCTTGATGTGAAAAATGCACTATTTATAATTATCCTTGTCCATGCAGACTGTTAATCTCTTCTTGAATAAGTCATGTATCAAGTACCTCAAGAAGTTACAATGTGCTTTTTTTCATACTTTCAGGGTTATGAGGAAAAACAAAATTAATCACTTAAATGAAAATGCATTTGCACCTCTCCAGAAACTAGATGAATTGTAAGTTTGATTAGATATGTGATATATCACTAAGATTTTTCTTTTAATTGTTTTATTTCATATTTTATGCATACACGCTTTTACACATTTAAAAAATATTATCTCCTCTTTCCTAAGATTACTTATATAGCTTTTGTGCCACAAACAAATTCAGATAGCTTGTAAAAAAATACATATAAGAAAAATCTAAAATAAATATTTGAGGAGTTATAGTAAAGAAAACATAGCTATAAGGAAAGAATAAAACCAGAGTAAAGTTAATATATAAAATACAACCTACACATCGCTGTTCCACTGCTAGAGATAGCAAATTTGTCTTTAAGCTGCTTAAAGGACTAGGATTCAGAGATCATAAGATTAAAAGATAGCATTTTGCTGATTCTGAAACCAAAGGATAATCTTTCCCCTGGGTCCATAAGGAAATTAGACACTGTCATGTATAATATCCCTATCTATAATAATGGAAGAAATTATTTAAAACAGCTATTTTTATAATGCCCCTTTTTGAAGGTCAATGACATGAAGGTCATGACATGAATGACAATGATGGTCAATACTAAAGGGCATGGTTCTATGTTGAACCAAAACCAGATAGTCCAACCAAGTACATAATAGCTGATTGTCAGAAGAAAATATGCTTAGGACGATAGATGAAGAGCATGTTCTTCAGACATTTTTAATTTTTGTGCATTGTTTTTCTCATTTGGGTTTTTGCTAGAATTGAGCTATTAAATCCTTTTCATAAAAATTAGCTTTTTTGAAAACTTTGCTTCCCTGGACACCTACTTCACTTGGGCCCTGAGACAGATGGAGGGATTATGTATGCAATGGGCAGGAACATTTCTCAGAAAAAAATTCTGCTCCAACACATCAGTAAACAAACCATTGAAATCTCAACATTTTTTCCATAATGATTACAGCCTGGAACATTTTTTGGTAGTCAGTACCAATTGTTGACAAAATCCAGAGGAAAATATCAATATTAGAATAAAACATCTGTTACAATAACTCTTCTTATATGACAATTGAACCATATCATCAGCATATATGAAGCTACTTTTTTCTCAATAGTAGAGTTAGGTACATCTAGGTAATTCAAAGATATTATCCAGCCATTAAAATACAGGTTAGTCAAGTGGCCTATACTTATCCTTGTTTTAGACAACTTAAAATCACTATCTGAACATCAAAAGACAATTCCTCCAAATCCTGATCCTCATGGTAGCAGTGAAATGTAGGTTTCATAAATTAGTAACCAGCAGTGAACATGGAATACAAACAGTTTAGTCTATAACCAGTGCTAATCCAGGTTGAAAGGTTAAAAAATAAAAGATCAACAAAAGCTGAAAAGAGGGTAACCAAGGTCAGGGATTAGTTTTGCCTAAAGCCTGCTTATCTCATATTAAACATGTACCTGAAAAATCAGATTTACAAGGATGAAAATGGCAGTTCTCAAGCACTGACGGTTTTAAATGGATAGGTCTAGATCTAGAAAAATAAGATTGTCCTTTTGAGAAAGGGTTGTACTATGCTCTATACTCCTCCAAGCTTGATCACACCAATAGAGTTAATGAAAGCAAATAAACTGGCAGTAATCAGGATTGACTGTCACAGAGAACTTTAAAAGTAGCTCTTTCGGTCAAAAATCTTTGCCATGTGCTTGATTTAATTTGTGCTTTAAAAATCAGCTTCTCTGATTGATAATGTTTCCTAAGCCTATTCAGAAATGGACCTCAAGTCTAAGTTTAGACCAACTTTCTAAACTGAAGTTGAGAAAATCATCCTTTCAGATGTCATTTAGGCTGTAGCCCATTACATAATTCATGCTGTGAGAACGATATCCGAAATTTTGGTCTGATAACCAAACCTAGGCACTCCCACCAAAAATTGTTGTTAGAGTTTTAATATCCTGGTTGACTACTCTAAATTTGTTGGGCATAACACATTACAAACACAATCAATTTTTATTTGACTTCCCATACAAGAAACTAGAACTATGCCCCACTTTTACCTAAATATGAAACAGTCAGATTCAGTCTATTAGATGTCTTCTAACGGGGGATGGAAAGAACAGCTAGTCCAAGATTGAACTAGTCACTGGGTAGGCCAAGATGAATAGATGTAATTCTTGCACACAAAGAAATTACACACTTCAAAAGGGAAAATACATGTACAGAAATTTTAATATAATATTTGTGCTGTATGTGTCGTATGTGCTATTTTAGAAGTGTGCACAAGAGCTATATGGGAGAAAATAGGAGAGAACACTAACTACCCTGGGCAACAGAGGCTTCACAGAAGAGAATCTTGAAGGATGAATAGGAGTTCACCAGGAAGGAAGGAAAGAAAGAAAGGAGGGAGAAGCGGCTGTGGCTCAATCAGTGGGGCTCCCGTTTACCATATGGGAGGCCCCGGGTTCTGTTCCTGGGGCCTCCTGGTGAAGGCAAGCCCCTCCGCACGGCGTGGTTAGCTGACCCAGCGAGGACAAGCAGCAAGGGGGGGATAAATGAATAAATAAATAAAATCTTTAAAAAAAAAAAAAAAAGAAAGAAAGGAGGTGCACGATACATATGTTAATTAGAATTAGAGAACTAGATTTTATGCCATCAAGTACTTATCTCTGAGGGAGTGATAAAATGAGATAAAATATTTTTACACTTTCCCATTTTCACTCCTTTTTTGAAAAACTTTTTAGAGTTTTGGTAATCAATATAAAATCCCCAATACCATTATTAGAAAGTTGGTTTCCTTATGAATTTGAGAATGATGAAAAAAGTCTTTAGAAAATAATAAAACATGCTTGCAATTATTTTCCTAGAGATTTAGGAAGTAATAAGATTGAAAATCTTCCACAACGTGTGTTTAAGGATCTGAAGGAGCTCTCAAAATTGTAAGACTGATATTAATTTTTCTACTTTATTTCTCTTATACAACTAATTTTTCATTGTTATTCTTCTTCTCTTTTCCTCTTTCTGTAACTTTCCTCCTCCCAGAGGTCCCCCCCCATCCGCCACTTTACTAGTGGTCTAATCTAGAATAAATTTCTTAAAAGAAAACTTACCCTGAGAAGCTCCCTTTAATCAATGATTCTTGTTTCAAGGCGTTGCTTCTCAAAGGTTCTGACAAGTTCTCCTTCAAATTCAGCTGTATTGTCACTCTGCTCTAAATCTTTGTCCCTACATATTGACTTTTACTTTTCATTTCATGCTTCTCAAAGAGCCAGTACAATATGTCACTCTTTGTTATAAGATTTATTGTAAAAAGTATTAGGTTTGATTCCACTGACTCAGATTTGGCCAAATAAGATTCTTTTTTTTTTAAGATTCTTTTTATTTTATTTAAACCACACTGGAGCCTAGGCAAAATGTGAGCTGGGTGTGGTTTCTCTCTAGGTTCCCCACCACTTCTTTGGTGGGAATCCTTCTTAACAACTACCTGCATACTCATGCTGCCTTAGCTCTCTATTGCTAATCCAATCATACTTATTAAAATCAGGCATTGTGCTAAGTGTTTTCCCTCCATTAACTCATGTAAATGCCCAATCAACCCTTTGAGACAGATACTATTACTGTACTTTTTTGTAAATTTTAAGAAGTAACCCAAAGTCAACAGATAAACTTTCTCTTTACTCGAGAATTTCTAGCAATGACCTATTACTGCCATTTTTTTCTTTTTGGACAGGAATCTTTCTTATAACCCAATCCAGAAAATTCAAGCAAACCAATTTGGTTATCTTGTCAAACTCAAGTCTCTGTACGTATACACCTCTGGTTTTGTGATGAAATTGTTTATAAAATACTAATAACTTATATTTTTATAGGATCTTTCAAATCAGAAGCTTTCTTCCTAGAACATTAGTTGAGCCCCATAAAACCATTAGTTAAGCTTGCTTGACTTTAAGAAAAACAGATCACTATTAGTTGTATCTTATGTTATCTTATATATTTGTACACTAAATATTATATAATGATGACTCATTTTAAAGCTTTTTCCCAATCACCAGGAGCTTACATAGTTTCATAGTTTGCTTTGAACCTCTGAAGGGATCTGTGCATATTTATACCTCTGTCAGCACTGGGTATCAGAGTTGATCACAGGAATCCTAACCCCAAGATGGAATCTTCTAGATTATATAAATCATTACTTCCACCACTGGAAAAAAATTAATAAAAGAACAAAAATTCTGTTAGAGTCTAAGAATTGCCTTAAAGAGATGCTTCAGTTCATTCAAGTGTTCCCTCAGTAAAAAATATATTTTATTAGAAAAGAAGTATTATTGTTTTTAAATTATTAGAAAATTTTCTAAGATGTAAAAACCCTCTGCATTATAATATTGTCCAAAAGATAATGCTTGTTCATTTAATTCACAAATATTTATTCATAGTTACTATGCACAAAGCATTTTTCCATGATCTCTGAGGATCCAAAAATAACAAATAGAGAAGACATGTATAAAAGAATTAAAAAGAGGTGGCTTTGGGGCTGTAACAAGGATGGGCTGAGTATGAACATTTTGTTCAGAATAAGTGTTAGCTAAAAGTATTTATTAAATTGTCCTTCATAAGAACTCAATTTATTATATTGTATATAATATACATGCTCTATTTAGTTTGACTATTAATTTGATATTTTTAGCAGCCTGGAAGGAATTGAAATTTCAAATATTCAACAGAAGATGTTTAGACCTCTTAGGAACCTCTCCCACATGTAAGTAGATGTTTATCTTGCTCTTTGCCTTGATTTTAATCTGTTTGATGTTTTCACATTGTCTTAGTTTATTACAGACTGCTGATGCAAAATACCAGAAATGGGCTGGCTTTTATAATGGGAATTTTTTTTAGGGTACAAGCTTACAGTTCCAAGGCTGTGAAATGTTCAAATTAAGGTATCAGCAGAGATGCTTTCTCACCAAAGTCAGCTACTGGTGATCCTAGGGTCCTGCCATGTGGTGAAGCAAGATGGCTGACAATCCCTGCCAAGGTTCCTACCTTCCCCTCCAGAATCCACCATCTCCCGGTGCTCAGCTGTGGACAACCAGGAATAGGGCTTATCTCTTTCCAGGTCCCCTCTCTCAGTCTTGACTGTGCCACTTTCTTCCTGAATTCAACTGTGGCTATCAGGCATACGACTCATCTCTTTGGCTTTGAGCTGCTCCGTGGGCAAAGCCTCTTGAAGGCGTCATGCTTAAGTTTTGGCAGCTAACAATCCTTGAGTCCTGTCTCATGTGGCAGGATCAAAAACAGAAGCTTCCTTTTTCTGTGTGTGTCTCCATTTATATCAGACCCAGCAAGAGGGCAGAGACCCAAGCTGGCTCACGCCTCACTGACATAGTCCAATCAAAAGCCCTAAATCGATCTTATCAAGTGATTTAATCATAGTCCCTTTAACTGAATTTAATATAACCAAAAGGCCCCAGGAAAGGATTAGTTTAAGAACATAATCTTTTTCTGAGATTCACAAAATTCAAACTCACACACATGTATTGCTATAATACATCCCTATCCAATGCATATAATCTATTAATATTTTCTACTGACTAATTTGCCTAAATAATAATTAACTCTTAAAACTTTGATGGCTGGACAAAGTGATTTTGAATTTTCCACAGTCTGGTAGAACTTCATAACTGATATTTTTTAATGTGAGAGAACATGAGTATGGAGAGAATCTATTATGTCCTGTAAAAAGTTCTCCTCGGCTCTGATCCCATTCACAGATAGTGATGTTTGCCTAGTAAGCTAGTAATTTGTACATATGGTACAAGTGCTGCTAGATGAAGATGTAGGAATTTATATATGCAAAATAAAGTAACTATAAATAAGTCATTGCTGTAAATGGAGGAAGGTAGAGAGAGATCGTCCTCAGTGAAAATTGCCCCAGTGTCAGGTGTCTATTACTGAGTCAAATGTACATGGATGAAATGTAAGTTTTGAAAAGTTTTACTCAAACAGTGTGCCCAGTTGTACCATTGATTACATGTTTTAAAAGCATTCTCTTTAATTGCATGCGATCTAATTGCAGGAATTAGGATAATCTCCATACCATGGTAATTGATTTTTAATAATTTAGAGAATGTTGGATAAGCCACCATCAACTCTTTAACCTTGCTTATACTTTAAGCCTAACATAGGATAATGCTTTTGTTTTCCATAATTCCTCAGACAGAATACTTATAAAAGATTCCTTGCTTGCACATCACATAAAACACTCTGGGTAAATAAGCAAAATGGAATTAGAAGAAAATGGTGTAGCTCATAGAATCCAAGAAAGGACTAAAGGAACAGACTTGAATTCAGAAGAAATTATGGCAGATCTAGAGATGCAGGCAAGAGTTAAATAACAGTCTTATAGTCTTATCCAAATACTGCTGGAATTATCTATCAAAGCATCATTCAATAAGAGGCAAAGTTCCATGAGATAAAGTCAAATTGATCTTGCTTAGAGCTCTTACTTAGTCTTTACCTGGGAAGCACCTCCACTGAAGCTCCCACCATGACTTCTCTCAAACTGGAGAAATAATTCCCTCAAAGGAAATCAGAATGTTATTACCAAAAAGATGACTGGATGCTGGGCAGGCAAACCAACAAACCAATATTCATTATAATTTTGTTGATGGAAGCATAACTTCAGCCTAAGACACATATAACAAACTGAAATAGCAACCACCTCTCTTTCCTTCCTCTTATTCTGCTCTCCTCTCCTTCAGTAGCTCAGAGAGAAAATGGTGAGCAAGGATTGGAATACAAAAGGATGGAAATATCAGCAATGGAATTTGAATTTAATAGGATAATATACAATAATAATCAAGCTTTTATTACTATACTTTATTATTGTAGCTCCTTATAGCATAACTTTTTTTTACCAGAGCACATGTAAAGGCAAATAGATCTAATTTGAATCCCAATTTCTACATTTACTAAAAAATCTCCTAACAAATAGTTTGACTCCATTGAATTTTCATCTCCTAATATGGTGATACTAATACTTGCCTCATGGTATTGATGTGAGAATTTATTCTTATTACCTAGAAGATGCCCAATAAATGATGCTGGTACTGATGGTAGCACAGTAGTAATTATTTGTTATCCAGGTGGTGTTTTTATCAACAGGGGTGTCCCTCTTTTCATAAAAGCATTCATTAAACAAAGATTTATTAAACACGTATTATGTACCAAAATCTAGTCTGATAGGCATGTTAGTAAATAGTTACATATAACTTCTATAATGGGAAAGCCATGGAAGCACTGAGGAGAAAACACTTAATTCTATCTTCCCCTGAGAGCTAAAAAGCAAGATCAGTTGCAGCAATAATAGAAGCTATGTAACAGTACATTTATATATACTAAATACTAAAAGCCCAATAAAATTTTCCTTGAGTAGATTAATTCTCTTGATCACATCCTAACAGTTTATTAATGTTCTAAGACATGTCTGACACTTGTATATTCATTATGCCAATTTGCAGCTCTTACCTCAGTCTTTTACAGTGAAATCAAGTCAATGAAAATTAAACTTAAATTTAAAGCCTCAGTACCCCTAATGTTTTACAATTTTCTGAGTCTCAAATTAAAACATTTTCTTTCTACCAAGACAATTTAGAAAATAAATCTTAATGTGTGATGACATCAAATTAACTTAAGGTCTTATTTTACCTTCTCTTTTTACACCAGATATTTTAAGAAATTTCAGTACTGTGGCTATGCGCCTCACGTTCGCAGCTGTAAACCCAACACTGATGGAATTTCATCTCTAGAAAATCTCTTGGCAAGCATTATTCAAAGAGTATTTGTCTGGGTTGTATCTGCAGTTACATGCTTTGGAAACATCTTTGTTATTTGTATGCGACCTTATCTCAGGTCTGAGAATAAGCTACATGCCATGTCGATCATTTCTCTCTGCTGTGAGTATTTCCGGGTTAAAAAGGAATTATAGTTTTAAAATGTACAAAAGAATTGGCATTAGAAAATAAATACAGTTATAGAATTATCTGGTTTTAAATTTTTCTTTTTTATGTATATATCATTTCCACATCTTTTAAAATGAAAATGGAATTACTTTAGTGATAGGGAAATAAATGTGTTTTTTTTTTTAAGTAATTCAGTCACTTTACACAAATAAATGAATCTCTCATTCACTAGTTTTCTCTCAGAGTGGCTCTGATGGCATAAAATTTTATTAAAGCACCTAAAATCTTTTACTTAGAATAAAATTGCAACTTTCTCTGGTCAAATTTTTAAAAGTGCTGTATTTATTTTTGTTTGTTTGTTTGCATGACCAATTCATAGATATCAACCTAATATCTAGTTGATCTTTTGGTCTCTGAGCTGCTAGAATCTTTTGCATTCCTAATTTGAAATCTTTAAATAAGAAGAACATAATTTGAAGTACTGTTACTTTTTTTTTTTATTTTTGAAATGTGATTGCAAGATATTGTTTAGGTGTGTTAAAGAAAAATAAGCAAGAAACCAGTCCTCAGGGAGTTTACAGTCTGGGTCAAATGGCCTAGAATTTATCCATGCTCCATCTAGTGAGTAAAGCATAAACCTACCATGATCTATATTTTTATTTGTGCTGTCTCATGTCTCACCCCCACCTTCATCCAAAATCTAATGTCAATTTTTTTTTTCATTGCAAGCTATGTAAAAAACAGAACTCAGAAATTGTTTACTACTCTATTGTTAGCTATAAAAGTTTGAGCAAGCTCAGATTACCTGGTAAAGGCTAGAATATATTGTCAGCATTTAGGGATTAAAGTCAGCCTTATGATTTATATAATGATGGAATTTTAGGGACTTTGGGTGGGATTCCTGTGCAATCAAAAAATCTCACCCACCCTCTGATAGGTAATTTTTCTTAAAAAGAAAATACACCAGGTAGTGTATCACACTGAGAGCTGATTCTTTGGGGTTGAGACCTAAAAAGGGACAGAGAAATATGTCAAAGCGGGAAAATAGAATCAGAGAGAACAGTTTCACTTAGGCCAGCTCTTGGTAAATAATTTTAACCCCCAAAATTGTACTGACTGCAAAATACTTCATAAGTTTTTGTATATTCTAAAATATGGACCTCAAAAGCTGTGGTCCTTGTTCTTTCATGGCAACTTCTAAATTACTTTCTATGAGATTTTGGACAATGTCCTTAGTTTGTTAAGCTGGGAGAATTTCAACAGAAGAACTAAACCAAATAATGACATCCCCATCTAGGTCCCTAATTGAGTGTTCAACATAATTGCATTTTACTCATTTATTCAACACTTCTATTTATGAGACTAAAATAGAAAACAAAACAGACAAGATCTCTGCTCTCACAGACTTGCACTTTAGAGGAAAATAGACATTAAACAAATGATCACATCATTAACTGTAGAAGGTGCTTATCAAAGAAAGTCAAATAAAAGGTCCTCTATCATAAATGAATTCTTTGGAGAAATAAAATTACCACCACCATGTTGCCCGTCAGGCTCTGGGTCCGTGAAAACGGTGCCGCGGATGAGAAAGAAAGAATAAGACAAAGAGAAGAAAAACTGGGATCCGGGGACTCTCCTTCAGATATGCAGAGAAGAGCCCTGCCACCTCATAAGGTGTGGCTTTTATTTTAGCTTTAGAAAAAAGAAAACATATATGTACATATATAAATTCAATAGATACTTGACAGTTTACATTCTACTAGAATGAGCAAGTCTTAAAAATTAATGGCTCAGTTCCTCTTTTTCTTCCTGAAATTCACAGACATTGTAAATCTTACAAGCTCTGGATGTTTCCCCACCTAGCTCCTATTAGCATGAGACCGGAGGGCTTGTTTCCTACATTCCAGGGTGACCTTCTATTCTTTCAGTTGCCATGGCCTTTAATTGAAACTCCATCACCACCACCCCAAAAATAGAAGAGACTTGGCTTTTTTTTTTTTTTTTTTTTTTGCTAATATTAAAATTTTACTGCTTATTGATAATTCCATTATACCTATTTATTTTTCTAAATTTGTGAAACTCTATGATTCCTATAGGTGCTGACTGCCTAATGGGAATATATTTATTTGTGATTGGAGCTTTTGACCTAAAGTTTCGTGGAGAATACAATAAGCATGCACAACTATGGATGGAGAGTACTGATTGTCAGCTCTTGGGATCTTTAGCCGTTCTGTCTACAGAAGTATCAGTTTTACTTCTAACATTTCTGACATTGGAAAAATATATTTGCATTGTATATCCTTTTAGATGTTTAAGACCTGGAAAATGTAGAACCATTACAGTTCTGATTCTCATTTGGATTTTTGGGTTTATAGTGGCTTTTATTCCATTCAGCAATAAGGAATTTTTCAAGAACTATTATGGCACCAATGGAGTGTGTTTCCCTCTTCATTCAGAAGATACAGAAAGTATTGGAGCCCAGATTTATTCAGTGGCGATTTTTCTTGGTAAGAAACTCTGTATTACAAGTCCTTTCACTCAAAAAATTAAATCACAATATGAACCCCATTATATCTTTTAAAGTTCACAAATTTCTATTTTATATATTCTTCTAACCATTATTTCTTGTTAAAAGTGAGGGTGGATTCTATAAGAATCCCTAGAGGGATTTTTCCCCAAATTACCCCCTTGATCATATAAATTCCAATTTGATACAGCTTAATAAAATTCAAGACACTAAACACTTGTATTTTATGAATTCACCTTCATAACGATAATCAAGGGAGTGAATGTAGCTCAGTGGTTGAGTACCTGCTTCCCATGTGTGAGGTCCTGGGTTCAATTCCCAGTACCTCCTAAAAAAATAAAAAATAAAAAAGTTTCAATAATGATAAGCAAAATATCTTTTAGCTTTTTGCCTTTATAATCTGAACATAATGGTATTTATCTTTTCAGAAACTTTTTTTTTTTTCAAAAAACACTTTTCAAAAAAAGTGTCTGGAGAGTAGATATGCAAATGCTTTGAACCAGCAATGTAAAAATATAATCAAAGTATAACATCAAGTAATTAAAATATGAAAGAAAAACATCCCTAATACTAGAAAGTTAAATAAGCCCAAGATAGTCATTGAATTACTATAATTTCATTTTAATAGTCCACATTAAAATTAAATATTTCATCATTCATAATAACAATACTTCATCTCAAGGAAATTTCATGAGTTCTGTGCACCTTAGTAATTCTTTCTGAAGAATGAAAACACATGTTAGAGTCTATCTTCTTTTTAAGAAGAATACCAAAGAATATGTACTTTTCTTGTTGTTTGAGAGAATGTTCATGGACATTAATAATATTCCTTGTCTTCTAAATAGGTATTAACTTGGCGGCATTTATCATTATAGTTTTTTCCTATGGAAGCATGTTTTACAGCATTCATCAAAGCACCATTACAGCAACTGAAATACAGAATAAAGTTAAAAAAGAGATGATCCTTGCCAAGCGTTTTTTCTTTATTGTATTTACTGATGCATTATGCTGGATACCCATTTTTGTACTGAAATGTCTTTCACTGCTTCAGATAGAAATACCAGGTACAATATGTTTTCACTCTGTAAAGAAGTACTATATCTGCTTTGTAGTGTTCCTCTAGGAAGTAAAATTAAGATACTGAGCACTAACTCGTATCAAGAATTATTAGTCAGATTTATACGTTCTTCAGGCTCTGTTCATGAATAAAACGTTTACTGGGAAGAAGCCGTTCAGTTCTTTCCATAAATTCCTAATAACGTAGTTACTGTTGGAACAAAAGAACAATGACCAAAATAAATTACACACAAATTATTGAAACTCTGATTTCTCCATGCTAAAGATGACCAGGAAGGAAAACAGTCCAAAACAATTATCAAATAATTACTCATTTTGTTTCAGATATAAGAAATTAATTTTGGTAGGAGATATATTTGTATATTCCTTGTGTGTATAGACACTAATTAAGTGATTACCTATTTAGAGAGCATTACCCTAGGATGTGAGAGTTTATGAAGAAAATACTCATGGTATTGAAAAATAATGTGCAGATAACCGAATAACTTTATGCATAATACAGTATATATTCACATTTTAAAAATTTATAAACACATAATTTTAATTTTTCAATCCCTTGGTTGGTGGTTATAGTAGTATCTCTTACATTTTATGTGTAATAATAATAGGTGAGATAGCACCAAATAAATTCTAATAAAAATCTGTGTTTGGTAGTTTCATGTATAGTATAGTGATTTTTAAGATGTTAGCCAAAGGTGTTTTACTGAAATAACTATCTGGTCAAAAGCCTAAACATGCATACCTATTTTTAAAATCAAATAAAAAGCAGAAAAGAGGTCTCCATATTCTGAGAAATACTATGTGTATTACATAGTAATGAAAACACTTGAAAAAGTTATGATTTACATACTAAACAATATTGTCTTTGCCAAAATGGAATCATGTCACAATAATATGTAGTCACTTTGTGGAAAACACTTCTCCTAAGGGAGTAATTTTACTTTTGTTCAAGTAAAGCTACTTAGCAAAAAACCCTGTTTTTTTGCAGTACCAGCACTACTCTCAAACACTGGTACTCCAGAAAACACATATAGACTTTATATTTATGTGATATCAAAGGAAAAAAGCAAATAAGACAA
Organism: Tolypeutes matacus; assembly: GCA_026826555.1. Taxonomy (NCBI): domain Eukaryota; kingdom Metazoa; phylum Chordata; class Mammalia; order Cingulata; family Chlamyphoridae; genus Tolypeutes; species Tolypeutes matacus. The sequence continues at coordinate 434,588 of JAKSZT010054457.1, forward strand.
AAAGGGAGTGGACTGAAAAAACAAGGAAAGGGATTTCTATACCTTTTAATCTAGGACCTCTATCAATGCTAAAACTATTTCATTTTTCTTTTTCAGGTACCATTAGCTCTTGGGTAGTGATTTTTATTCTGCCTATCAACAGTGCTTTGAACCCAATTCTCTATACTCTGACCACGAGACCATTCAAAGAAATGGTTCATCAGGTTTGGTATAACTATAGACAAAGAAGGTTTATTGACAGCAAAGGTAGTCAGAAAACATATGCTCCATCATTCATCTGGATGGAAATGTGGCCGCTGCAGGAGATGCCTCCTAAGATAATGAAGCCGGCTCTTTTCACAGACCCCTGTGAAATGTCACTAATTTCTCAATCAGCTAGACTCAATACCTACTCATAACTGACTTGAAACGAACTCTTCAGAAGAAAAACTGTGGGGTACTTCAAAATGGATTTACTGGCATGAAATTAATACCACAAAATTAACAATTTATAATGATAGTTAAGATCAATTCGCTTACAAGGTTGATATTAGGGAAAACTAAAAGTGACTGATGCCCATATACAGGGAAATAAATTATACTAATAATGTGTATATACCAGTACGTATTTTGCATCGGAAATTACGAGAAATCTACTTTTAAGAGATTCATTCATTCTTTTAACATGCATTTATTATTGAGTACCCACTATGTGCTTGGCATTACAGTCAATTCCTGGAAGTAGACAGTAAAGAATCTTTTCATTTTGCAATGTAAAATTGTGTTTAATTAAAACAGAATATACCAATTCCATCTGCAGCTCCTAGTATTAGGTAAAGATATGTGTGCCATGCATGTGAGCAAATGTAAGAATAATGGGCAGTTTTAAATAAAGGTTTTTAAAATATATGTATAGAATACTTGATTTAATGGCATCAGAGAAAATGTCTGATTGTTCACAAAACACAGAAATTCCGTTTTAAGAAGCCATCTTATTTCTTCAAATCTCCATACACTTTAGAGCCAATACAACAGATTTTTTACTATAAAAAAAAGATTCTTTATATAAACTTGAAATAGCACTTCTCTGTCACTTCCTGCCCAGTTGTCATTATACTTTAAATCAGCACCACCATATGAGATTGGAATAGTAGAGTACAAGTATTGCAAAGGAATGACTCAGAAAAGCTAGGATACATATATAGATCAATGGAAAAGAATTGAGAGTCCAGAAATAAAACCTCACATTTACAATTGATTTTTGAAAAGGGTATCAAGACAATTAAATGGCAAAAGAACAGCCTTTTCAATATATAATGTTGGCATATCAGGATATTTACATGCAAAAGAATGGACTCAGACCCTTACCTGATACCATATACAAAAATTAATTCAAAGTAGTTCAATGACCTAAACATAAGAGTTAAAACCATAAAATTCTGATAAAAACACAGGTGTATATGTTCCTGGATTCTTAAAGCACAAGCATCAAAAGATAAAATAGACAAAAGGGTATCATTAAAACTTTTTAAAATGTGGCCTCCAAAGAACATCATCAAGAAAGTAAAAAGACAACTCCCAGAATGGGAGAAAAGCTTTGCAAATCTTATACCTGATAAGGGGTTTGTATCTAGAGTATACAAAGAATTCTTAAGTCTAAGAATAAAAAGACAAATAACCCAATTTAAAAATGAGAAAAAGATCTGAATAGACATTTTTCCAAAGAAATTATAGAAATGACCAATAAGCACAAGAAAAGATGTTCAACATTATTAGCCATCAGGAAAATGCAAATCAAAACCACAATGAGACACAACTTCATACCCACTAGGATGGCTGTAATAAAAAAGACAGATAATAGCTGTTGGCTATAATATGGAGAAACTGGAACCCTCCTACACTGTTGGTTGTAATATAAAGGGGTACAGCTTGTTTGGAAAACAGTCTGGCATTTCCACTAAAAAAAGTTAAACATAGAAATACTATATGTCCCAAATAGATAAATGGGACCTCCTCAAAATTAAACACTTTTGTGCTTCAAATGACTGTTAAGAAGGTGAAAAGGCAGCCAACTTAATGTGAGAAAATTTTCAGAAACCATATATCCAATAAGGGTTTGATTTCTTTGTTATATAAAGAGATCACACAATACAAAGATAAAAAGACAAGCAACCCAATTAAAAAACGAGTAACAGACTTGAATACACATTTATCCAAAGAGGAAATACAAATGGCCAAAAAAATAAAAAATAAAAAGAGAAAAAAATAATAAAGAAAAAAAATTAAAAATAGACGCATGAAAATATTTCAACATCACTAGCTATTACAGAAATGCAGATTAAAACTACAATGAGATATCGCTTCACATCTTACAGAATGGCCAATATTATAAAAAAGAAAGAGAGAGAGAAAGAGAGAAAGAAAGGGAAGGAAGGGAAGGAAGAGAAGGAAGGGAAGAAGAGAAGGAAGGGAAGGAAGGGAAGGAAGGGAGGAAGAAAGGAAGAAAACTACCAGTGCTGGAGAGGATGTGGAGAAATAGGAATACTTTCACTGTGGTGGGAATATAAAATAGTGCAGCCACTGTGGAAGACAGTTTGGCGGTTCCTCAGGAAGCTAAATATAGAACTCCCATATGATCTGGTGATCCCACTACTAGGAATATATTCAGAAGAACTGAAAGCAAGGATGCAAACAGATATTTGCACAACAATGTCCATAGCGGCATTATTCATAATTGCTAAAAGATGGAAACAACCTAAGTGCCAATCAATCAATGAATGGATAAACAGAATGTGGTATATACATATGATGGAATACTATTTAGCTGTAAGAAAAAATGAACTTGGGATGCATGTGACAACATGGATGAACTTTGAGGATATTATGTTGAGTGAAATAAGCCAGACACAAAAGGATGACCATTGTATAGTCTCACTGATAGGAATTAAATATGATGAGTAAACCTATGGAGTTAAACTATTGAGTATAGATTAGTAGGAGACAGAATATGGGTTGAGAAGGGGAAACTGATGCTGAATTCATGTATAATGTTTAATAATGTTGATTATAAATATGTAGAAATGGGTAGTAGAGTTGATGGTAACATAATGTAATGAGTATAAATAACACTGCTGATTTATAAATGTGATTGTGGCTGAAAGGAATAGTCTAGAGAGGTTAATGTTAATTGAAAGACAGCTAGAAGATAATCTGGGGACTGCATAATATAGTGATTTTGTTGGTAGATAACAATTATGTTTAATAATACAAATACAAGAATATTCCTCAATTACAAGGTGTTAAGAATATGGTGTATTGGAAAAATACAACTAATGTAGCTTATAGACTATAGTTGACAATAATATTGTAATATCTTTGTAGCAAAGGCAAAGAAGCATTTATCAATGCTAAAGATAAAAAAAGAATATGGGATTTAGTTTTACGAGATGTGAGTACGATCAAGCATTTTTTTTCTTTTTTCTTTTTGTTTTCATTAACAAGGAGACCGTGGTCAGGTCATTTGATGAGTTTGTGCTCATTTGTTTGCCTTTCAGAACACTGAGGAAAGATTTGCATTTGTTTTGGGGATTGGATATGGCAAATGTAACTGACAGGATTTTTTTAAGGTGATGCTTCCATGGTTTTTGAGCTGCCTTTTGTCTGGGTTGTTTTTTTTTCGTTTTTTTGTTTTTTTTAAGTTGAAATAAAATTTTAAAATTATATATCTAAAAAGAATAAAAGAATAGTCATGAAGATAAAATAAATAAAATATAATAGTACAACGATCATGATCTTAACCTATGTTTAAGGGTCTACTTATGGGAAGCGGCTGTGGCTCAATCAGTAGGGCTCCCGTTTACCATATGGGAGGCCCCGGGTTCGGTTCCTGGGGCCTCCTGGTGAAGGCAAGCCCGCCTGCACGGCGTGGTTAGCTGACCCAGCGAGCACAAGCAGCAAGGGGGGGATAAATGATAAATAAATAAAAATCTTTAAAAAAAAAAAGGGTCTACTTAGAAATGTAGTGAATTTACAAGATATACATCTGAAATTCCCTTTTTATTATTTGTTTTAGTTTCCTAGGCTGTTTAAAGCAAATGCCATGAAATGGTTCAGCTTGAACAGTGGGAATTTATTAGCTTACACTTTTGAGGCCAAGAAAATGTCCAAATCAAGGCAAGACTTTCTTCCCAAAGACCAGCTGCCAGTGAAGCTTGGCTCTTCTACCACATGGCAAGGCACATGGCAGCATCTGCTCGTCTCTCCCTTCTCTTCAGGGTTTTGTTGCTTTCAGCTTCTTGCCTCCATGGTTTTCACTATCTTTGTCTGAATTTCAATCTCTTATAAGAGGATTAAGACCCATCCTGAATGAGGTGAGTCACACCTTAACTGAAGTAGTCTCATCTATAGGTCTTACTTACAATGGGTTTACATCCACGGGAATGGATTAAAATTTTTTTGGCTGGACCTCAATTTTATTCACATAGAATTATCTAACAGGAATATTTTTCTCAATTGCCATTAATTCTACATGAGTTACAACCCAACCTTTAAGGGATTTACTGCTCTGAAATAGCAGGTAGTTTTTGTTTTTGTGTTTTCATTTAAAATTTTTTTATTGAAGTATATCCTTCATGCATATCATCATACAGGGCTAGCATACATCACCCCACCACCAACACCTTGCATTGTTTTGAATCATTTGTTACAAACCATGAAAGAACATCCTCAAAATATTACTACTGAGCTTCAGCCTGTGCCAAAGATTTATAGCCTGCCCTTCTGACATCCATCGTGTCTTATGGATTTTGGACTTGCTTAGCTAGATCCCACAATCAAACTGAAGTTATTTTGAAAATGGAATTCTCAGAGACTCCTGGGAAGATAGTAAGAGACACAGGACTCATTCCTCTCCCAGAGGACAGGCAGAAATGGCCTGGAAAAACTGTTCTAGGGTTTAAGACACCAGGGGAAGGCTGAACACCACCCGGAAGAGAGATGCACAGGAAAATAATCTCAATGGAAAGACTGTGAGTAGAAGCTGCAACTGCAGCTGCCAGCATCCTCCACCCCCAACCTTGGAGCAAAGAGCTTTGAAGTCTCCGGCCTCTAGCTGGCAGCCAAAGATAGAGGGGGCTGCAGGGATCCACCTCTCCAAGAAACGGGAGAGACAGGGACACAGTCTATGGCTGATTCAGCTTTTGGCCAACAAATTTGGTCTGCTGTGTCCCAGGAACACGTCCAGGCCTGGCGGGGTCACACCATTGTCTTGGGAGCTGACAACAGGACTAAAGAGATCAACCCCCTCAATCACCCTCCCTACTGACCAGGACTGGTTGCTGAGAACGCAGAGGGGAATGGAATTATTTCCTACCTGGGAAAAGGGAGGGGGCTGCCAGCAAAGGTTGGAGATCAGTCCCTGAGAAAGTTTGAATTGCAAGACTCTGAATAGCCTGGAGGCAGGATCTCTGTCACACTGTTGCTGTCAGTGTTGCAGGGAACACAGTCGAACAAGGGTTTGAGCTGAGAGGGCTGCCAAAGAGTGCCATCTGCTTGCAGACCAAAGGAAGTGTATGTGAAGAAATTAAAAGTAAATAAGAGAGATCTTTTCCAGCCTTTTCAGAATGCTTCCCCAAGGCCCTCGGAAGCAGGTCTGCAACCCATTACAGGGTCCATGGCCCAGATTTGAGCAACTAAGAGGGACAATCCTAAAGACCTAGAACAGGCTGAGCCAAGAATTAAACAATAGCAGTAACACACAGCCTCCCTCTACTAAATCCTTAAAAAAAAAAAAAAAGAAATTGAGCAAAGTAAACTCACCATCATAAGCAGATGCCTAGACATCAGCAAAAAATTACAAGCCATACTAAGAAAATAGAAGAAATGGCCCAAACAAAGGAATATATCAAAGACCCAGATGGACACAGGATTTGAGACAAACAATGAGGTTCACACAAATCTCCAAAATCAAACCAATGCATTGAAAGACAATATGACTAAAAAGATAAAAGACATCAAGAAGACACTGAGTGAGTACAAAGAAGAATTTGAAAACCTGAATAGAAAAATAACAGAGCCTATGGGAATGAAAGACACAATAGGTGAGATCAAAAATACATTAGAGGGAATGGATGTGGCTCAAGCAGTTGAGCACCCACCTCCCACATGGGAGGTCCTGGGTTCAGTTGCCGGTGCCTCCTAAAGAAGACAAACATACAATGAGCAGACATGGAGCAAAAACAATGAGCAATGAGAAAAAACAACAAGTAGACAAACAAGCAGACAAAAGCAAAAATGAGTAGCCAACAAGCAAACAACAGACAACGAGCAAAAACAAAACTAGCAGGGACTGGATGTGGCTCAAGCAGTTGAGTGACCGCCTCCCACATGGGAAGTCCCGGGTTCAGTTCCCGGTGCCTCCTAAAGAAAAAACAAAACAGACAATGAGCAAACAACGAGCAAAAAAACAATGAGCAAGAACAACAAACAAAACCAATGAGCAAGAACAAGAAGCAAAAACAATGAGTAAACAGATGAGGGAGCCATCTCAGGAGGGAAAAAATTTAAAAAACAACAACAACATACATTAAATGGGGAGCAGATGTAGCTCAGTGGTTGAGTGCCTGTTTACTATGTACAAAGTCCTGGATTTAATACTCAATATCTCCTAAAAAAAAAAAAAAAAAAAAAAACAGTAGAGACCTACAACCACAGGCTCAAAATTATAGAAGAAAGAATAAGTGATGCAGAAGACAGAACAGCTGAAATTGAAGAGAGAAAAGAACAGGGAGAGAAAAGAATGGAAAAAATTGAGTGAGGGCTCAGGGAGTTGAATAACATGAAATGCAACAACATATCTGTCATGGGAGTTCTAGAAGGAGATGAGAAGGGAAAGGGGGCAGAAAGAGTATTTCAGGAAATAATAGCTGAAAATTTCCCAACTCTCACAAAAGAAATGAATTTACCTACTGAAGAAGAGCAGCATACCCCAATCAGAATAAATGTGAATAGACCTATTCCAAGATGCATACTACTCCGAATGTCAAACATCAAAGATAAAGAGAAAATTCTAAGAGCAGCAAGGGAGAAGAAAACGATCGCATACAGGGGACACCCAGTAAGACTTATTGCGATTTTCTCATCAGAAGCCATGGAGGCAAGAAGACAGTGGTATGATGTAAATAGGATACTGAAAGAGAAAAATTGCCAGCTGAGAATTCTTTATTCAGCAAAATTGTCCTTCAAATATGAAGGTGAGTTTAAAATATTCACAAATAACCAGAAACTAAGAGAGTTTGTAAAAAAAAAGAATCCACCTTTGCAGAAAGTATTAAAGGGAGCCTTACAGCCCAAAAGAAAATGACAGGACAGAGAGGCTTGGAGGAAAGTATGGACGAAAGAATAGCACAAAGGATAACCAAAAGAGTAAAAAGACAGAGGAAACTAAAATATGACATATGAAAGCCAAAGAATAAATGGTGAAAGTAAATAATGCATTTACAGTAATATCATTGAATGTGAATGGATTAAACTCACCAATCAAAAGATACAGGCTGACAGAATGGATTAAAAAAGAACATGAACCATCCATATGCTGCCTACAAGAGACTCTCCTTAGACCCAGGGATACAAACTGGATGAAAGTGAAAAGTGAAAGGTTGGAAAAAGACACTCCATGCAAACAGAAACCAAAAAAGAGCATGGGCAGCTATACTAATATCGGACAAAACAGACTTTAAATACAAAAAATGTTATGAGATATAGAAGATCTTTATATATAAATAAAAGGGACAATCCACCAGGAAGAAATAACAGCCAAATATCTATGCACCTAAACAGGGTTCCCCAAAATATATAAGGCAAACTCTGGCAAAACTTTGAAGGGAGGAATAGACTTCTCTACAATAATAGTTGGAGACTATTACACCACTCACATCATTAGATAGAACAACTAAGCAGAAGATCAACAAGGAAACAGATAAATTGAACAAAATGATAAATGGGCTAGACTAACAGACATATACAGAATGCTGCATTCCAAATCAGTGGGTTATACATTATTCTCAAGTGTTCCTGGATCTTTCTCCAGGATAGACCACATGTTTGGTCACAAGGCAAGTCTCAATAAATATAAAAAGATTGGAATTATACAAAGCAACTTCTCATATCATAATGGAGTGAAACTAAAAATCAATAATAGATGGGGAAGGGAAAAATTCACAAATGTGTGAAGGCTAAACAACACACTCCTAAACAACCATTGGGTCAAAGAAGAAATTGTAAGAGAAATATATTGATAGAAAGCAAAAACACAACTTATCAAAACTTATGGGGGAAGCAGATGTGGTTTGACCAGTTGGGTGCCTGCCTACCACACGGGAGTTCCCGGGTTTGGTCTCAGTGCCTCCTAAAAGAAGATGAGCAGACGCCACATCCCACCACAATGAACTAGATGCCACCTCCCGCCACAATGAGCAGGTGCCAAAAGCCAGCACATGCCACAGCCCATGGGGAGCAGCAGCTCAGGCCATTGGGCGCTTGCCTCTTATCTGAGAGGTCCCGGCTTTGGTTCCCGGTGCCTCCTGGAGAAGGCGAGCAAACAATGAGCAGACAGATGAGAGAACCATCTGGGGGAGAAGGGGATAAATAAGAAAAAATAAAGTAAATAAATTAAAAAAAAAAAAACAAACTTATGGCATACGATGAAGGCACTCTTGAAAGGGAAATTTATAGTCCTAAACACCTGCATTAAAAAAAAAAAAAGAGCTAAAATCAAAGATCTAACTAAACAATTGAAGAAACTAGAAAAAGAGCAGCAAACCAGTCCCAATGCAAGCAGAAAGAAAGAATAAATATTAGAACAAATATAAATGAAATTGAGTACAAAAAAACAATACAGAAAATCAACAAAACCCAAAGCTGGTTCTTTGAGAAGATCAATAAAATCAACAAACCTCTAGTTAGACAAAAAAAAAAAAAAAGAGAGAGAGAGAGAGAGAGAGAGAAGAAGCAAATAAATACAATCAGAAATGAAAGGAGGGAAGTTACAACTGACCCCACAGAAATAAAAAGGTTCACAAGAGGATATTATGAGAAATTGTATGCCAGCAAACTAGACAACCTAGATGAAATGAAAAAATTCCTAGAAACTCACAACTTATACTGACTCTACAAGAAATACAAGAACCAAACAAATCACATTTAAAGAGATTGAAACGGTCATCAAAAATCTCCAAACAAAAGAAAAGTCCAGGACCAGATGGCTTCACAGGTTCAACTCTACCAAGCATTTCAGAAAAATTAACAACAATACTGTTCAAACTCTTACAAAGAATTGAAGAGGAAGGAAAATTACCCAACACATTTTTTGAAGCCAACATCACCCTAATACTAAAGTCAGATAGACACTACAGGAAAATTCTCTCTAATGATAGATGCAAAAATTCTCAACAAAGTACTTGCAACTCGAATCCAACAGCATATCAAAAGATATTCATCACAACCACGTGGGATTTATTCCTGGTATGCAAGGCTGGTTCAACATAAGAAAATCAACATAATATACCACATTAACAAACTGAAGATAAAAAACTACATGATCATCTCAATTGACGCAGAAAAGGCATTTGACAAAATCCAGCATCCTTTTTTGATAAAAACACTTCAAAAGATAGGAATAGAAGGAAAATTCCTCAATATGATAAAAGGTGTATATGAAAAACTCACAGCCAATATTGTACTCAATGGGGAAGATTGAAAGCTTTCTCTCTAAGATCGGGAACAAGACAAGGATGCCCACTGTCACCATTGTTCTTCAACATTGTACTAGAAGTACAATTAGGCAGAGAAAAAAATTAAAGGCATCCAAACAGGAAAAAAGGAAGTAAAACTCTCACTATTTGCAGATGACATGATCTTATATTTAGAAAATTCTAAAATGTCTATCACAAGGTTACCTGAGCTAATAAATGAGTTCAGCAAAATGGCAGGATACAAGATCAACATGCAAAAATCAGTAATGTTTTTGTATACTAGCACTGAACAATCTCAGGAGAAAATCAGGGGGAAAATTCCATTTATAATAGCAACATTAAGACTCAAATACCTAGGAATTAATTTAACCAAAGAAATACAGGACCTCTATGCAGAAAACTACAAAACAATGCTATAAGAAATCAATGAAGAGCTACACAAATGGAAAGACATTCCGTGTTCATGGATTGGAAGACTAAGTATCGTGAAGATGTCAATCCTACCCAAACTGATTTATATATTCAATGCAATACTAATCAAAATTCCAACACCCTATTTACAGAATTAGAAGAGGCAATTGTCACATTCATTTGGAAGAGAAAGTGCACCTGAAAAGCTAAAAACATTCTCATGGGAGGAATTTCACTGCCTGACCTTGAAAAATATTACAAAGCTAAAGTGGTTAAAACAGCATGGTATTGGCAAAATGATAGACACATGGATCAGTGGAATAGAACTGAGAATCCAGAAATAAACCCTCACCTACACAGTCAACTGGTTTTTGACAAACCTACCAAGTTCATTTTAACAGAACAAAACAGTCTCAACAAATGGTACTTGGAGAACTGGGTATCTATAAGCAAAAGAATTAAAGAGGACTCCTATCTCACTCCCTACACAAGAATCAACTCAAAATGGATCAAAGACCTAAATATAAAAGCCAGAACCATAAAATTACTAGAAGAAAATGTAAGGAAACATTTTAAAGACCTTGTGGTAGGTGGTGGTTTCTTGGACCTTACGCCCAAAGCACACGCAACAGAAGAAAAAGTTAAACACTTTTGTACCTCACAGGACTTTATCAAAAGGGTGAAAAGGCAGCCAACTCAATGGGAGAAAATATTTAGAAATCACATCCAATAAGGGTTTAATATCCATGATATATAAAGAGATGTTACAACTCTACAAAAAGAAAAACGATCCAATGAAAAAATGGGCAAGAGTTGAACAGACATTTGTCCAAAGAAACACAAATGGCAAAAATAAACACATGAAAAAATGTTCAACATCACTATTAGGGAAAAGCAAATCAAAGCTACGAGATATCCATTCACACTTATCAGAATGGCCACTATTAAAAAGACAGAGAACTACAAGTGTTGGAGAGGATGTGGAGTGATAGGAACACTTATTCACTGTTGGTGGGAATGCAGAATGGTACAGCCATTGTAGAGGAATATTTAGCAGTTCCTCCTAAAGACGTTGAACATAGATTTGCCATGTGACCCTGCAATACCACTCCTGGCTGTATATCCCAGAGCAGTGACACCAATAGACATCTGTACACCTATGTTCATAGCAGCGTTATTCATGATTGCCAAAAGTTGGAAATAACCCCAGTGTCCATCAAATGATGGATAAACAAACTGTGGTGTATTCACATGATAAAATATTATACAGTTGTTAGAAGAAATGAAGTAAAGCATATGACAACATGGATGAGCCTGGAGGACATAATGTTCAGCAAAGCAAGCCAGACACAAAAGGACAAATACTGTATGATTGTGTTACTATGAACCAAATATATTGTGTAACATATTGTATTATTAAAAAAAAAAAATTTTATATGTATCCAGTACATTTGAGAAATGTGTTTTTATTCAACTGTATTTTCTTTTTTAATTATTGTTTATATTTTCAATTATTAAATGTACAAAATAAAGTTAAAAAAACAAAAAATAAGTTTCTCTTGGATTCGATAACTAATTGTTAAAAACAAAATTTTTTCTAATTTTTGGAAGGTCATATAGGATGTTATCTTTGATATTTCCTATACAAGGCCTAGAAAAAAACAAACCATTATGAAAGTTTGATAAGATTACATTAAAACTAAATTAAATTACATTAAAATTAAAAACTTTTTCAAGAAGACATCATAATCCAAATACAAACCAGATTACAAGATAGGTAAAACACATAACTGGTCTTCAGTTAGCATCTGAAATATGTAATATCTACAAATCAATAAGGAAAAGACAAAACATAATAAACTGAGCAAAACAGATGGCCTCAGAAATCACATACCCCATTTCCTCAATATCTTGGTAGTTATACAGATCAGCCCTATTCAATGTGGGAAGAGATTATAAAGGTAATGAATACCAAGACATGAGGGGATCCTTGAGGCCATCTTAAAGGCTGGCAACCACATACATAAAACAATATTTTAGTGTTATGAAAACATACTTACGTATTAAAAAAATAAAATCACAAAGTAGAATATATACAGACTCTACGCAGTGATTACCTCTAAAGAGAGGGATAATATCAAAAAGGTAACAGGCAAGTGAGTATAGCTCAGCGTTGAATGTGTCTGCTTCCCATATACAAGGTCCTGGGTTCAATCCCCCATAGGTATCCTCTTAAAAAAAAAAAAAAAAAGGTAAAGCAGCAGATTTTACATGTGTCTAAGTTATACTTAAATATATATCAATAGAAATAACGGATCTGAAGAAAATTTGGCCAATGCTAACATTTATTGATTAAATCTGCACAGTAAGAATACATGTCCTTTAAAATATTTACTTTTCCAGCATGTTTGAAATATTTCAAAGTTTTTAAAAAATGGAAATGTTTCAATAAGTTTATTTTTATACATTTTAACAACTATTTTCAAGATATTTAAGAAAAATATTTTTCTAATATCAAAATAATCATCTTTGGTATAGAAATCACACATATGTGTAATCTTTAACTTAAACTCATAGTTAAGAACTATGACCTAAAATGCTAAACAAAACTTTTCTTTGCCTATACATTTATCCCCTTTCATAGCCCCATTATGGGACTTTAGAATATTGTCTGTACAAATCACCATAAATACAAAGAATTAAAATGCCATATCAAAATGTTACAGAAGCTATAGTAGAGAATTATTTGGCTTAATCATTGACACATGACACAAACCATCAAAAAAAAAAAAAAAAGGCAATATATAAGTGAAAAGTAAAAAACAACACTGCTAGTGAACATGAAAACACACTATTTAAATTTAATGCATTAGAAACAAAGAAACTTTTTAGAACTGTTATATAACAACTTCCACAGCACCAAATGCAACAACTCAGAACCCTAACTCAGAAAAGGCACTTTTAAGACAGCAGTCAAGTGTATAAATATATCAAATATAGGAAACAATAACTGTAAATGCAGTTAACCAAATAAAGAGAATAATACGCATTCTTTCCAGACAGGCTTTCATTTTCTAAAGTAAAGGCTTCTTAAAAAAGCATCATAAAAGGGCAAAAAATATTTATATTTTAAAAAGCAATCATCAAAGTTCAAAAGCCCATAAAAAAGGACTTTTAAAAGTAGAGAAATAGTCTTCAAGCAAAAAAATAGGACAACATAGCTTTAATCATGTTTGCTAACTCTTATGCAACAAACATTTAGTGAGTATTGTTGTTAGTCAACAAATTATTCCAGGTGCTGGAGATACAGAAGTAATTAAGACCCCATCATTAGCTCTAGGGAAGTTAGCCTAATGGAGCTGGGTCTACCATTGGCAGCCTTAGTCAAAGTTACCTACTTCGGTCCATAAAATGTGGCTAAACTACAATATCACCTCAAATGCTGACATCCTTCAAATCTTCTTGTAAATTGAATAATGGTCTACCTAGTTTAATACTTGTAGCACTGTAGCATTATTAATATTAATTATCTACTGATGAAATTAACTTTCATACCAAAAACTTGCTATTCTCAAAAATAACATCAGGATCCTGCTTTCACAAAAGCCAAAAAAACAAGAAAAAATTTCATTCTGCGTTCACAAAACAACTAGAAAGAGATTATCCTATACATGTGTTACATGTGCAAATATATATGAGGGCAAGTGAATTACTACACAGTCATTATTTCTACGACTAATCATGCCAAGTCAGTTGTCAGGTCTTAAAGAATCATAGCCTTCTTTCAGGAGGTCCCGCCATGTTTTAAGGAAACGTGCATTTTCTGTACATTTGAAGGCAAGCTCTTCCACTTGAGCTGATACTGCAGATGTGGCTTCAAGAAGTTTGATTAGTGAAAAAGCTGCCTGAAATGAAAAGAAGGGAAAAAAATAAATGGAAGTTTATTTTTAAAATTCTCATCTCATTTTATAAATAGTCTGAACATAGCCTAAAGCTGTGAATGCAATGCTCAAGTTATTTTCTTTAAAAGTAAAAATTTTCTAGATAAAACACAGGTTCTTTCAGGGCACGTAAGAAATAAGCTTTAAAGAAACATGTTTGCTGGAAAAAGATCCATTATATATGATGCCAAAGTCCGTTGTTTTGCTTTTTTAATTGAAAAGGCACAGAAGTCTCATTTAGTTCACCAAGATGCCATGAACCCTTGAAAATAAGTACTAGAAGTATCTGACCGAGTTCATCAAGAACAACTTACTAATAATTGGGTTAAAAAGGACATCCACTGTTCCACTATTTTTACCTGTGAACATTTTAGAGCTTGAGTACATATAGACCAGGAACAGATACTCTGAGCTCTGACAAATAACAACAAAATCTTAACACATGCTCAAATGCAGAAAATATCCAACTCTTCATGGAAAACTCACTTCCTAACCAAATGTTTTTCACCTGTGACATAAAATAATACTGTTCCTAGATAACACATCAGCACTTCATTCTACAAATTTACTTGTAACCAGTCTTGTTCCAGCAAGGATAAAAACTAGATCAGCACTTCTCCGTCATCTTTAAAAAAAAAAAAAAATTTGAGCAATGAGATAATTGGTTCATTCCTTAGTTTCCCAACTGCACAGGTGGGTGAATGCTCGTTCTATTTTACAAAACTCTCTCAGGAAGGTTACCTCTAGGCCCTAGACCTAGGCAGGGCTTCTTAACAAGGGGTCCGTGAGCTTGAATTGCTATTCAAAAAAAACCCACCTTATTCTGGTGGGGACGTGTTGGTGCAGGTGTGACATATTTATTAAATAATACACAGTACAGTGTGGACATAGTAAGGGGTGGGTGGTTTTCACCTGACTGGCAAAGGGGTCCGCGGAACAAAAAACGTTAAGAACCCCCTGGTCTAGGGAGTAATCTCATTCCACTTGACCCATTCAGAGTCTGTCAATACTTAAACTCTGGGTGTTGGCCTGGGGAGAGGAGATGGGGCTAGATTGGGAACTCGAGAATCAACAGAAACCACCCTGCAGAAACTAGTTATGCATTCTAGCAATCATAGGAGCCCTGCACTAAACCGTTAAAGAAACCAATTGAGACCAAAGGGGTCGTGCCTAAGCCCTCCAAGCCGAGTACAGCGCAAAGCAGGCCTGCGGCAAACAATAGCATCACCAGCTGGCTCTGGGCAGATAGCCAGCCATAACTGCGGGATCTAAAGCCCATGGAGAGAAAAGAGTCAGATATTCAAAACCAGCACAGTTAAAACTGTTCTCTGATGTGGGAGGAGAGGGCAGACAGTGGCAGAACAAGGCGCTGCCTTTGAGCTACGTGGTTTCTTTTACTGCGGATGATTGAAACCAGATCGAGAGGCATAAAGAAACTAGTGAAGGGCGGGAGGGGCGCGAGAAAGGGTAACTCCTTAATTCCCCAACACTAATCGAAAGCAGAACCCTAAGCGTGGGGCGGCAGTTTGACCCCCGCGGGCGCCCACCGCCTGCCGGCACGCTCCTGTCCCTGCCGCAGCTCTATCTTCCAAGAAGCATCGAGGGGGGCACGCGGCCCCGGAATCTGTGCCGAGACACTCACATCTCCTATCTGCAGCTCCACTTCCTCCAGCCGGTCCACCGTTCCGCCGCTGCTCCTGCTCGGAACTGGCCAACCCAAACTCACAGGGGAGCCGGGGGAGGATGCTGAAGAGGCGTCTGACGACGAAGGAGAGGAGGGAGGTGGCGGGGGTGGTGAAGAGGCACGCACCGCCCCAGACTCGGCCATGGCAGAAGTCTGGGACCTGAAGAGACGAACCGACACCAACTGTCTTTCAATCGCTCGCGCCCAAAGCCCAGAAGCTCCGCCTGAACCCCGCCTCCTTTCCTCGTGGGTCGCAGCTCTGGACGAAGACCGTTCACTTTTCGGGACAGCCAATCAGATGTCAGCAGATTCACCTCGGCCTGCTCTCCGCTCCTGCGCAAGTCTTCAATTACGAACTACAGCAGAGGACACAACTCCCAGGATGCCTACCGCGTCGCTACGCCTCCTGGGCCTTTATACTGCGCGCGCGGTGTACTATGGGATTTGCGGGCACCGCCCCCAGGGGCCTCACTATGATTGGGCGAGCAGGAAGCTGAGACCCATCGCCGAAGAGGAAGCCCCGGGATGGGTTGGGATATGGAGTTCGTTTCCTTTTCCTCGTTCGGTTCAAGACCCAGAAGCCTCTGCTGGCCGTCGGGTCATGCTTGGCGCCGGCGCAGAGTGAGAGAGAGGCGGGAACCCCAATGAGCCAGACGGGTAGGATGGGCCCAGAGGCTAACTTCAGTGGAGGGATTGGTGCTCCCTGGCCGGTGATGGCGCCCCTCGCGGCTTAGAGGTCCAGCGCCCGCGGGGAGCTACAGAAGTCCGCCTCCCGTTGTGCCCGACTGAGAGACCTCTGGTTACTATTGAACATGTTGGTGCCGCTAGCTAAGCTGTCCTGCCCGGGTGAGCGGGTACTACGGGCTGGGATAAGGGGAGGAAGGTGGAGGAGTTACGGCGAAAGGGATAGCGCAACACCTAGGGGCTGCAGGCACCTCTCCCCTCCCGCCGCCTCCTAGTCTCAGACTAAACTAGGGCAAAGGTCACGCTGTCAGCGCGCGTAGGTGAGTCCTAGATTCCTCCGCCTGGGCGAGCCCCAATTGGTAAGGATTGACTTCTAGGGCAAAGGTCAAAAGCAGAAGAAACTTGTTAACCCAGGCGCCTGTGCACTTCCAAACTAAGTCTGCCCAAATTCTCGTCCTAATCCTTATCCCAAATTTCAGATGTTATCTTTTGCCTTCTTGGCGATGGACATATGTGCAGTTTTCCCTCTTGGTCCTAACCTGTCTTGCGTTTTTACAGCAATTCTAAGTCTAGTCTTAAGAATTTGAGGTTTGATATGACACATCAAAATTAGCATTCATATGTTGCCCAGGTCATCGGAGTATATCTGGAGCCAGTCGTTTTTCTACATTGTCTAAAATTAACTCTAGGGGCTTATAGGCTTATCGAACCGTCACGATGACACGTGAAAAATGCATTACCTCCCTTTCTCTTGGGAAAAAAAAAATGGAATGATGCAGTTGAACTTACTATTTGTTTTAATTTATTTTTAATGTTAAAAAATTCAAACTTAGAAAAGTTCATTAAAGAAGCTTGGCTTGTGCCACAACTGCCTTCTTATTTTTAATAAATCTTTATTGAAGTTAACTTTTGGTTATAGAGTAATTAAACATGGATACACATTGCAAATTCAAGGATGTTCTTATGTAAATTTCATGAAGGTAGAATTTTATCAGATTTGGTCCCCATATGTTAAATAATTAGAATTTTGTTTACAGTTCCTTTTACCCATGCATGCATCTATTTCTACATTTAATGTACAAATATGCTTTTGGAACATCACTCAATAAGATGCTATCTGATCTGCAGCATTATTTAGTTGAAATCAGTTTTGGACAGAATACTTTCCAAATTCCACCCAAATTACCATTTCCATTTTCCTTGGATGCTAATTCATTACCATTCCCATGGCCTGTTTTTGGCACTGCTGGCCACCAAGAGGTGGAGATTAACAATTCTATTAAATGTGACGTTGATAGGATGTTATGAATACAGTGGACTTTGACCTCACTTCTCTCCCAAAATTCAGCCAAGGAGTCAAAGTGTTTAAACCTCAGAAGTGAAATATTAGATTTGTTTTTAGAAAAGGGGTAAAGGTAATGACTTTATTTTTTTTTACCACGTAGAGGAAATCATACTACCCTGTTCCATATAGTCTCAGGAAAATCAGTAGCAGTACAAGCTATAAAATTCCAATTTGCCAGATTCCCAATCATTAGTTTTCAGAAGTAAATAACTTCTATACACTAAGCTACAATGCCTCATGTAATAATTATTGTTTGAAATGATAATCATTTTTATCATTTCTATCTTTGAAAACGGGGACTGAGTTCACCTATAATATCTTAATATATTTATGTATCTTTTCCCCTCAATATTTGGGGTAGATAAAGCGTTATCTAATGCTTAGAAAATTGTTCCTAATGAGAGCATTTTTAGGATACTTGTTCAAGTGGAGAAACTTTGTTTTTCTGCTACGTTTTTATCCCAGATTGATTATCAGAAACAGATTTTTAGTGTTTGAAAGACTAGGGATCACCCACTCCAAATATCCTCCCTTCTTGCATTCATAAGAATCTTTAATTAGTGATTGTCTCATACCAGATTTTAACTTGAGAGGAAAAAAACCATTTTGTTGGAAAGGGAAAAACATCAAAAAGTATAAATTGTGTAGTTGGTTAATAAAGAATAAAAATATGCCAGTCTGACTTTGTGAAAACATGTCATCTCTCTGTTTAATCAGGAAAAGAAAGAAAATAACTTGTTTTCACCACAGCCTCAGGTTTCATGACTTCAGAAATACTTTCAAAGTGAATTATATTCTAAGAGCTTTACTGAATGTTGGGAGGTGAATACCTCACTTGGCTAGAGATTTCTATTTATCTCCTGTAAATGGGGATTGTGGCTGCCCCACATAACTTATAAGGTCATCAAGGATAAAATGTGGTATTAAAGTTGAAAATTGTTAAGTGTTCATTATTCCTGTGAAAATATAAATTATATACAGTTGCTCATCATTATTTATGGACTCCATGTTTACAAATTTGCCTATTTGTAAAAATCTGTTTGTAGCCACAAAATCAATATTCACTCAAGATCAGTGCTAGACATGCACAAAGCAGCAAAAAATTTGAGGCCTAATGCATATGTTCTCAGCTGAGGTTGATTAGGGTGACATTCCACCTTGTTTCAGTGCTCATACTGTAAACAAATATCCTTTCAGAATATATTTAGTGCTCCCTCATTTTTATTTTGCCCCCAAATGTAGTGCTGAAATGCTGTCTAGTGTTCCTTTGTGAAAGTAGGCTGTGAAATGCCTTATGGTAAAAATACATGTGTTACATAGGATTCATTCAGCATGAACTATAGTGCTGTTGGCTGTGAGCTCAATGTTAATAAATCAACAAAGGTGTTGATTTAATGAGCTTCAATTAACTGCGCCCCCCCCCCCCAATGCAATTTATGGTTAGACTTGCTTAAATTTATATTGATAGGCTGTATTTAAATGTTCCAAAATGTTCTGGACGCAATGATACTGTTTCTAGATGGGTTCAAATGGGGCAATCTCTAAAAGACAGGAGAAACAAAGACCTTCCTAGGGAATAATTGAATCCAAATTTAAGGAGGGAGCAAAAGATAATAAGGTGTCTTTAAGCAGAAGCACACATAAAATAAGGTTATATATTGGTGGATTGATGAAAAGTGACCAGAGGCTCCCAGGGACCTAACTGTATTTCTCCTAGGGTAGTGATTTAGTATTAAGTATTGAGTATTCTTGCTAATAACAAGAATTGACTGTACTTCATATCCATACAGATCTCTTTGTTGATTTCTGCTATTTATTTGTTATAGCCTGCGTTTAGAAACGTGTTCATTTGCAGATAGGTGCTTCACTATAAGGGATAAATTAAAACTTAGGAAAGGATACATTGTTTTTATTCCTTTATACCTCAGGAATTAATTTTAGGACATTACACCAAATATTTGCAGGTTCCTGGATGAAAGTTGAAATTGTAACTAGAAAGGTACCTATCCAAGGCTCAAACGTTTATTACCGACTTGCTTTGTGTAAGACATTATAGCAGATTATTCATCCTAATGTCTATGACAAAGATTGACCGTAAAATTTAAAATTGATGGAGTGGAGAGAGTTAAATATCTTGCTGAAAATTTCATTGCTCTTAATGAATACAAGCTCAAAGTAGACAGACTCTAAAGCCTGTGTACTTAACAATTCCTTTCCTTGTTGCCCTTTTTTTATATATCCTGTTTTATTTTTTTTAAAGATACTTAGATTACATAAATATTATATAAAAAATGTAGGGGATTCCCATATGCTTTGCTCCCTACCCCTCAGAACTTCCAGTGGCCATGTCAATGACAAAAGTTCTTCTATTGCTAGAATCACAATAAGTCTATAGTAGAATCACAATAAGTCTATAGTAGAATAACAGTAAGTCTACTCTAGTCCATCATTCATTCCCCAATCCTGAGGATTCTGGGATGATGATACCCACTCTACCTCCACATCCATTTCCCAATATGTGTCCTTTGGTGTTTGGATTCTTTCACTCAAAATTATGTCTTCAGGTTTCATCCTTGTTGTAGCATGTATCAGATCATCATTCTTTTTTATGGCGAAATAATATCCTATTATACATATATACCACAATTTGTTTATCCATTATTTGTTGATGAACATTTTAATTGATTCCACCTTATGGCAGTTGTGAATAATGCTGAACATTGGTGTGCAAATATCTGTTTGAGACCCTGTGTTCAATTCTTTTGGATAGAATGCAAAAGAATAGTTTGGTCTAACTACTCATTGACTGTCTGCCATGCTGATATGCTCAGTTATAAAAGAACAAGTTTCCAAATATAAACCACCACCTAGAATCATAGAATTGTGGATCAAGAAGGTATCTTAGAGATCATCTATGGACCCTTTTTTTCCTCCAATGAGGAATATGAAATCTAAAGAGAGAAATGATTTGCTTAAGGTCATAGTGCTAGTTAATAAAAAAACTAACCAGAAACCAGGTCTGACTCCCAATTCTAACAGGGTTTTTTTTCTTCTTTTTTTGAAATATTATTTTAGTCTACTACTAAGGGAAATTAACTGAAAAAAGTAAGAGTGTTTATAATTTCTTTGTGCAGCATATCAGTGCTTTCATGCCTTAAAAATTAAAAAGAATTATCTACCCTTGTATGCTACAAGATGGTCTTCAACTTCTGCTGCACCTCGAATTACTACCCACTATACCATTTATCCCCGGGAAAATGATAAGCGATGGGAAGGTAAGTAATAATTTGTGTAAAATTGTTGAGACTTTTCTAGATACTTTGTTTCATTTTGTGGGGGAAAATTTATATTTTTCAGGATAGCTTAAAAGCATCTAATATTACTTTATAGCTTTATTAGATGTATTATATATTAATATTTAGGAAAGCAAATATTTGCTAAATTTATAACAACAAATTCAAATCCAAAAGTTGCTTTACAGAAGCTAAAATAAGATATGTATTGGAACAGAACCTAAGAAAACATCAAAGTAATACAATCATATACTTAGTATATTTATTGTGCAAAGTAGTATGGAAATTTCTATAAATAATACTCTAGCATAATGGATATTTGTAAATTCAGTTTGTGATTGTATCATATTATATTCATCTCAGAATCTATTTTTTTGTTTTCTTCCCAGGAGTGAACATGGAGAGGTTTGCAGAGGAAGCAGATGTAGTAATAGTTGGTGCAGGCCCTGCAGGGCTCTCTGCAGCTATTCATCTGAAGCAGTTGGCTACTGATCACAAAAAGGACATCCGTGTGTGTCTGGTGGAGAAAGCTGCTCAGATAGGAGCTCATACCCTCTCTGGTGCTTGCCTTGATCCTCGTGCTTTTGAAGAACTGTTTCCAGACTGGAAGGAAAAGGGGGTATGAAAAATTGTTTTTATGCAAAATCTAATCTTTATTATATGTTTCCAAATTACTGGGATGTGGAAAATTCTTTATATGTCATTTTACCTCTTGGAAAATGATATATACATATATTTAACTTAACAAGGACCAAAAGATTGAATCATATCAGAAATGATTATAATCTAAAGATTTTAACTCATTGTAATATAATGTATTTTATGTGTTGTATTTATGTACTTGATTTATGAGAAGGAATTTTCTTGAGAAGACCTTTGAATATTTTAAAAGTCTTATATAAAATTTGAGGGTACAATGCAATATAAAATCAGAGAGGATCATCTATTTTTCTAAGGAAATCCATTAATACAACCTCTTATAATTTAGCAGAAAAACCATTGGCATGATGTAAGGTAAAAAAAAAAATTATATAATATCTATATCTTTTCATATGGTAAATTGAATTCCAAAAAGTTTATTTGTCTCTTTATAAAATTTCAAGCACTTTGAACTACAAATACTTCAATTTAAATAATTAAGCTTCTTGTTTCAAGATTATATCAGAAATGGTTATCATTTAATTATTGATATAATATCAATTCTGACCAAAAGAAAAAACTTTTCTATATCAAAGCCCTTTATTGCTTTGGTTTTTTATACATTTTAATAGAGCAGTTTACCTATCTTTGAAAATAGTCATAAGCTTAATTTCTATGAAATGAGTAAAATAAAACAAGGGAAGGGAATTCCTTTTCATTGCTTTTTTTAAAAGTTCATAGCATATATTTGCATGTGTTTGTGAGTATGTATGTGTATGTGTTGTAGAAATAATTAGAAATAAAATATTCTGCTAACCTGGAAAAATCCTCTCCATGAATGCTGAAAAGAAAGAAAACTGTTTTATTGTTGAGTAAGCATTAAACCGTACTGCAGTCTGCTGCCAGAGTGCCTCACAAACAATATAACCCATTACATAAATGTTAGCTATCTTTATCCAAAGGAAAAATAAATCTTCTCACATATTTTCTACAAGCAAGAAGTTACTACTTGGAGCCAAGCACCTAAGCTTGAAGTCCTACAGAAACAGGGAACAGCATGCCATCCTCCTTGTTCACATTTCAAAGAAATGGCTCAAAAGCCCCCACAAAAGACATTTCTGGAATGGAAAACTGGCAAAAGACTTAGTTCCTTTTGTTTCTAGGCTCCACTTAACACTCCTGTAACAGAAGACAGATTTGGAATTTTAACAGAGAAATATAGAATTCCAGTGCCAATTCTTCCAGGTAAGGTATTATAAATAGTAATAGAATTGTAGAATTCTATAGCTGGAAGGAACTACATTTCATCTGGTCAAATCCCCTCCTTTTACAGATGAGAAAACTGAGGCCCCGAGATTTGAAGGACTTACCCAAAGTTATACAGCTAGCTGGTGGGAAAAGCAGGACTAGAACCCAGTTCTTTTGTCTCCCAGTCCCGAAGAATTAAGATATAGCCTTGTAAGCCAGCCAGGAATTTTTAATTTAGTACTGTAATGTTATTTTAATTTAGTAATTAGACCTGTAGACCAAAATTGGAGAAAAAATAAGTTGAATTCATGACCATAAGATAACATGTACATTTATGCAGAAATATACATTGATGAGAATTTTTTAAATAAGTATGTTTTTGAGATATTTTATTAATAAAAAGATTTATGAATTTAGCATATATTTGTAGGTCTTCCAATGAATAATCATGGCAATTACATTGTACGCTTGGGACATTTAGTGAGTTGGATGGGAGAACAAGCTGAAGCCCTTGGTGTTGAAGTCTATCCTGGTTATGCTGCTGCTGAGGTTTGAATAGTGTTTTTTTGTTTTGTTTTTAACATTTATAGGCAGTAAACTTTTTTATATAATTTCAGAATTTTATAGAAGTTAAGAAATAAATATTATAGAATTGCAAGATTAAAAGAAACCTTAGAAAGTTTTAATCCAAAGAGTTCTTAAATTCCGTATATTATATCTCGATCAAGTGATTGTCCAACTTATGATTGAACACCATAAGGGGTGAAAAATTCTCTGATGTTTGATAATCCCTTTTTTGTATTGAATAGAAATTATTTACTGTTTTATATTGTACAGAACAAATGTAAGCCCTTTTCCAGGAACAGCATTCCAATTATAATTTTGCCCTGCTCCTTCTTCACTTCCCCCTACATTCATTCTGTAGTTTTTTCTTTCCCAAGCTAAATATTCTCAGTCCTTTCAGCTAGTGCAGTGAATAGTTGAAGTTCTTTCAGTATCTTCATTGCCTGCCCCTACCCTGAATACATTCCATTTTTATCCCCTTTGTAAAGTGGTGCCCAGAATGAATAAACTATTCTAAACCTAGTGCCAAAAGAAGTTGAGTAGAGCAGGACTATTATGTTCTTCTTTCTAGAATCTCTTCTTCCATTAATTCCCTCAAGGTAATAATCTTGACAACCACATCATGCCATTGATTCACATTATTGCTGGTGATATAATTAAAAATAAAATCTCTTGCCAACCCAGAAAAATTCTCTCCACAAATTGTAGAAAACAATGAAACAGTTTCATTATTGAGTAGGCATTAAATCAGACTTCAGTGTGCATCACAGGCAGTCCATTAAAGAGATTGCAAAGACAGAAGGAAAGCTTACCCTTTTGTAAAGACAGGCTTATGCAACCCATTACATACATGTTAATTATCTCTAGCCAAAGGAAAAATGAAACGTCTCACACATCTTTTCTACAAGCAGGGAGACTGAGTTTGAGGTTCACATTTCAAAGAGATGGCTCTAAGGCCCCCAAGAAGGACGTTTCTGGGATGCAGAACTGGCAAGAGACTTTTTTAAAGATTTTCATACATCTCAAAAAGACAGAGAAAAGATTTATAAATTTTTTAAAGGAAATGCTAAAAGAAAAGGGAGTTGGTGTTTCTTCTTCCCACTTGGCACAAGGGAAATTTTTTATTTTTTAAGATTCTTATAATAGTACTATAGTATTGCCTTAAAAGTCATATAAAACACACAGGGTCCTATATTTTACTTTCTACTAATTCCTATTTTTCCCATCCCACACGTAAGCATTTGGTTTTGGGGGAGACCCAAGTAGGAGATACTGCTTTTTTCCATCCTTATTAGATGTTCTTCACAGGGATCTGTCTCAGAATCACAAATGGGTGGTTTGTGGAATCCGTGAATTTAATTTATGAAGTGTACAACACACACACAAATTTGTAGTTTCTTTCCTCTTTTCCTCAATTCCCTAAAGATCATCATCAATAAATTAATGATCTGCTCACCAGTTTTCTTGGTATTCCAAGCCAAACTTAAGGTCTAGTTCACAGACTTATTCTATTGATTCATTTTCAGAGTATCAAATAAAGCCTTTGTATCTTTTGTCCATATTTGTTGCTGCTAATATTTGTTTCACCTCACCACTCCAGTGCTTTCTATAGTCTGTCATGTGATTCCAGAGTACATATTGTTCTCTTCTATCCAAAGAGCATTTTTCTCCAGAGAGGAAACAGAAACCAAGTCAAGATTGCAGAACATTGCTGATAGAATTATAATATTTTTGAACTATTTCCCCCTTCCTTCTTGCTCCAAAAATAACTTTAGTCACTTTTGGACTGTTACTTTATACTCCAGAAGGGAGTACCTTGAAAACATGTCTCTTTTCTGCCTGAACATTTTAGTTTTTCTATAACCTAGGACATATATTCACTTTCTAAAAATCTAAGGCTGTTCACTGTTTCTTTTCAATGTTATTATGAATCCTAAAGTGGTAATTAATTTGTTTTTATCTTTTCTAGGTCCTTTTTCATGAAGATGGTAGTGTAAAAGGGATTGCTACTAATGATGTGGGAATACAAAAGGATGGTGCACCAAAGGTAAATGTTTATGTGCTTCACGGAAACTGACAAATGAAAAAAGAACGAACCGACTTTAACTCAATAATTTAGTCTCGCTACAAATTGCACATTAATTGAGCAGGTTTAGAATATAATATTGTGGAAATTTTCTCTCATTGGTGAAAAATAAGAAGCTTTGAAATAAATATGATTTGGGCAAGTAGCTATAATATTTTTAAGAATAATTGCGTGGAGAGACTTCTGGGAAGATGGCGGACTAGTAAGACACGGGAATCTCTTCTCCAGAAAAATAGCTAGAGGACAAGCTGAAACAGCCCCGAAAAAGATCTTCTAGGGTTTAGGTCAGCAGGTGAAGGCTGCACACCACCCAGAGGACAGAGGGACAGAAGAGGGAAATCGGGACTACAGAACTGTGAGTTGCAAGTAGCAGCTTCTGCTGCTGCTGGCACCCTCCCCCACATCCTTCAGAATTCTCGGGCCCCTGGGCCTGCGACCACAGACAAAGGGGGCTTCAGGGATCTGCCACTCCCGGAAAGGGGAGAGAGAGGGACACAACCTTAGGCTGACTCAGGTTCGGACCTGAAATTTGGGCTGAGAGCCTCACGGAGCCTTCCACACGGCGGTTTGCCCTGGGAGCCTAGAAAGGACCCTTCCACCCGGGGGTTTGCCCTGGGGGCCCGGAAAGGACTGGAGAAATCCAATCCTCGCAGCCTCCCTCTCTTTTAGCCTGGAATAATTGTTGAGGACACCACGGGAGAGGGGAGAGAGAGCCTGGGGCTGACCCTGCTTTGGACTCCCAGGTTTGGTCTGCCCTGTCCCGAGAGCCCTTCCAGGCTGGGTGGGGCTGCGCCATTGTTTGCCTTGGAGCCTGCAAGGGGCTAAAGATATACAAACCTCCCAATCTCATCCTCTACTAACAGGGACTGATTGTTGACGATTCAGAAGGGAGTGGAAATATTTCCTAGCTGGGAAAAGGGGGGCGCTACGAGAGAAGTCTGGAGAACTGTCTCAAAAAGTTTGAATCACAGGGCTCCTAGGCCCCAGACAGGAAGCTCTATCACATTGATCTGGTCTGTGTAACAACAAATACGCTCCGACCAGGCATTCAATTGAGAGCAGCCAACAAGCGCCATCTCCTGGCAGACAAAGGAAGTACACATAAGAAAATTAATAAGAGAGTCTTTTCCTGGCCTCTATAGCCTCCCTGCCCAAGGCCCTAGGAAACGACTCTACAACCAATTACTGGGTCCAGTGCCCAGTTTTAAGCAACCAGCAGAACAATCCTAACAATCAAGGTTGAGCCAAAAATCAAAGAGCAGTGGTAACTCATAGCCTCCTGCCACTAAAACCCCATAAAAGAGAAAGAGATAGAGCATCTAAGTAAAATACACACTAACCAGATGCCTAAGCACCAACAAAAAATTACGGGCCATACTAAGAAAATAGAAGACATGGCCCAAGAAAAGGAATACAGCAAAGTCCCAGAAGAGATGCAGAATTTGAGAGAACTAATCAGTGAGATGAGCACACATTTCCAAAATCAAATTAATGAGATGAGAATATAGTTAAAAAGATCAATGACATCAAGAAGTCATTGCACAAACGTAAAGAAGAATTTGAAATCATGAACAGAAAAGTAACGGAGTTCATGGGAATGAAAGACACAATAGGTGAAGTAAAAAATACGTTTGAAGGATACAAAGCAGGCTCAAAATGATAGAAGAAAGAATAAGTGATACTGAAGACAGAGCAGCTAAAATCGAAGAGAGAAAAGAACAGAGAGAGAAAAGAATGGAAAAAATTGAGCAGGGGCTCAAAGAGTTGAATGACAACACAAAACACGAGAACATATGTGTCATTGGAGTTCCAGAAGGAGAAGAGAAAGGAAAGGGGCAGAAAGAGTATTTGAGGAAATAATAGCTGAAAATTTTCCAACTCTCACGAAAGAAATGAACTTTCATGTCCAAGAAGCACACCGTATCCCAATAAGAATAAATCCAAATAGACCTACGCCAAGACACATATTATTCAGAATGTCAAATGTAAAAGATAAAGAGAAAATGCTCAGAGCAGCAAGAGAGAAGCAAACGATCATGTACAAAGGACATCCAGTAAGACTTTGTGCAGATTTCTCTTCAGAAACCATGGAGGTGAGAAGACAGTGGTATGATACAATTAGGAAACGGAAAGAGAAAAACTTCCAGCTGAGAATTCTTTACCCAGCAAAACTGTCCTTCAAATATAAAGGTGAATATAAAGTATTCACAAACAAACAGAAATTAAGAGAGTTTGCAAAAAAGAATCCACCTTTGCAGGATATATTAAAGGAAGCCTTACAACCTGAAAGAAAAAGACAGGAGAGAGGCTTGGAGGAGAGTATAGAAGAAAGAAAAGCAGAAAGGATAACCAAAAGAGTAAAAAGAAAGACAAAAATAAGATGACATATGAAAACTAAAGAATAAAATGGAGGAAATAAATAGTGCATTTTCAGTAATATCATTGAATGTGAATGGATTAAATTCCCCAATCAAAAGATACAGGCTGACAGAATGGATAAAAAAACATGAGCCATCCATATGCTGCTTACAAGAAACTCATCTCAGACACAAGGATACAAGCCGGCTGAAAGTAAAAGGTTGGAAAAAGATACTCCATGGGAATAGTAAACAGAAAAGAGCAGGGGTAGCTATACTAATATCAGACAAAACAGACTTCAAATGCAAAAAAGTGATGAGATGCGGAAGGCCATTATAAATAAAAGGGACGATCCTCCAGGAAGATATAACAGTCATAAATATCTACGCACCTAACCAGGGTGCCCCAAAATATATGAGACAAACTCTGGCAGAACTGAAGGGAGAAATAGACATTTCTACAATAATCGTCGGGGACTTCAGCACCCCTCTCACATCATTAGATAGAACAACTAGACAGAAGATGAACAAGGAAACAGAGAACTTGAACAATATGATAAACAAGTTAGACCTAACAGACATATACAGAACACTGCATCCCAACTCAGCGGATTATACATTCTTCTCAAGTGCCCATGGATCTTTCTCCAGGATAGACCACATGTTAGGTCACAATACAGCTCTCAATAAATATAAAAAGATTGAAATTATACAAAGCACCTTCTCAGATCATAATGGAATGAAACTAGAAATCAATAACAGACAGGAAAAAAGGAAATTTGCAAAGGTGTGGAGACTGAACAACACACTCCTAAATATTCAGTGGGTCAAAGAAGAAATTGCAAGTGAAATCAGTACATATATTGAGACAAATGAAAATGAGAACACAACATATCAAAACTTATGGGATACAGCAAAGGCAGTCTTGAGAGGGAAATTTATAGCCCTAAATGCCTATATTAAGAAACAAGAAAGAGCTAAACTCAAAGATTTAACTGAACAACTTGAGAAACTAGAGAAAGAACAGCAAACCAATCCCAAAGCAAAAAGAAGGAAAGAAATAATAAAGATTAGAGCGGAAATAAATGAAAATGAGAACAAAAAAGCAATAGAGAAAATCAGCAAAACCAAAAGCTGGTTCTTTGAGAAGATCAATAAAATTGACAGACCCCTTGCTAGACTAACAAAGAAAAAAAGAGAGAAGATGCAAATAAATACAATCAGAAATGAAGGGGGGGAAATTACAAATGACCTCACAGAAATAAAAAGAATCATAAGAGGATATTATGAGAAACTATATGCCAACAAACTAGACAACCTGGATGAAATGGACAAATTTCTAGAAACTCATAACCAACCTACACTGACACAACAAGAAATACAAGAACTTAACAAACCAATCACAATTAAGGAGATTGAATCCGTCATCAAAAATCCAGGACCAGATGGCTTCACAGGTGAGTTCTACCAAGCATTTCTGAAAGAATTAACACCAATCCTGTTTAAACTCTTCCAAAAAATTGAAGAGGAGGGAAAATTACCCAACACATTTTATGAAGCCAACATCACCCTAATACCAAAGCCAGATAAAGATTCCACAAGAAAAGAAAATTACAGACCAATCTCTCTCATGAACATAGATGCAAAAATTCTCAACAAAATACTTGCAAATCGAATCCAACAGCATATCAAAAGACTTATACATCACGACCAAGTGGGATTTATTCCTGGTATGCAAGGCTGGTTCAACATAAGAAAATCAATCAATGTAATACACCACATTAACAAGTTGAAGGGAAAAAACCACATGATCATCTCAATAGATGCAGAAAAGGCATTCGACAAAATCCAACATCCTTTTTTGATAAAAATACTTCAAAAGATAGGAATAAAAGGAAAATTCCTCAATATGATAAAAGGCATATATGAAAAACCCACAGCCAACATCATACTCAATGGGAAATGTTGAAAGCTTTCCCCCTAAGATCAGGAACAAGACAAGGATGCCCACTGTCACCATTGTTATTCAACATTGTACTAGAAGTTCTAGCGAGGGCAATTAGACAAGACAAAAAAATTAAAGGCGTCCAAATAGGAAAAGAGGAAGTAAAACTCTCACTGTTTGCAGATGACATGATCCTGTATTTAGAAAATCCTGAAGTATCCACAACAAAGCTACTTGAACTAATAAATGAGTTCAGCAAAGTGGCAGGGTATAAGATCAACACACAAAAATCAATAATGTTTTTGTACACTAGTACTGAACAATCTGAGGAGGAAATCAGGAAGAAAATTCCATTTTCAATAGCAACAAAAAGACTCAAATACCTAGGAGTTAATTTAACCAAGGAAGTACAGGACCTATATGCAGAAAACTAAAAAACAATGCTAAAACAAATTTAAAAAGACCTAAACAAATGGAAAGACATTCCGTGTTCATGGATTGGAAGAATAAATATCGTGAAGATGTCAATCTTGCCCAAACTGATTTATAGATTCAATGCAATACCAATCAAAATCCCAACAGCTTACTTTACAGAATTAGAGAAGGCAATTACCAAATTCATCTGGAAGGGTAAGTGCACCCGAATAGCCAAAAGTATTCTAAAAAAGAAGAGCAATGTGGGAGGAATTTCACTGCCTGACCTTGAAACATATTACAAAGCTACAGTGGTCAAAACAGCATGGTACTGGCATAAAGATAGACATATCGATCAGTGGAATAGAATTGAGAATCCAGAAATAAACCCTCACCTATACAGTCAACTGGTTTTTGACAAACCTACCAAGCCCACGCTGATGGGAAAAAACAGTCTCTTCAACAAATGGTGTTGGGAGAACTGGATATCTATAACCAAAAGAATGAAAGAGGACCCCTATCTCGCCCCCTATACAAGAATCAACTCAAAATGGATCAAAGATCTAAATATAAAAGCCAGGACCATAAAACTACTAGAAGAAAATGTAGGGAAATATCTTCAAGACCTTGTAGTAGGTGGTGGTTTCTTGGACTTCACACCCAAAGCACGTGCAACAAAAGAAAAAGTAGATAAATGGGACCTCCTCAAAATTAAACACTTTTGCACCTCACAGGACTTTGTCAGAAGGGTGAAAAGGCAGCCGACTCAATGGGAAAAAATATTTGGAAATCACATATCTGATAAGGGTTTAATATCCAGGATATATAAAGAGATATTACAGCTCAACAATAAAAAGACAAATGACCCAATTAAAAAATGGGCCAAAGACTTGAATAGACATTTCTCCGAAAAAGAAATACAAATGGCAAAAAAACACATGAAGAAATGCTCAACATCACTCATGATTAGGGAAATGCAAATCAAAACTACAATGAGATATCATTTCACACCTATCAGAATGGCCACTATTAAAAAGACAGAGAACTACAAGTGTTGGAGAGGATGTGGAGAGATAGGAACACTTCTTCACTGTTGGTGGGAATGCAGGATGGTACAACCACTATGGAGGACTGTTTGGCAGTTCCTAAAGAAGTTGAATATAGACTTGCCACGTGACCCTGCAATACCACTACTGGGTATATACCCAGAAGAACTGAGAGCAGTGACACGAACAGACATCTGCACACCAATGTTCATAGCCACATTATTCATCATTGCCAAAAGTTGTAAATAACCCAGGTGTCCATCAACAGATGAATGGATAAACAAACTGTGGTCTGTTCACACGATGGAATATTATGCAGCTGTAAGAAGAAATGAAGTCATAAAGCATATGGCAACATGGATGAATCTGGAGGTCATTATGTTGAGTGAAGCAAGCCAGACACAAAAGGACAAGTACTGTATGAATGCATTTCTATGAACCAAATATATTGTGTAATATTGTTTGATTCACACACACAAAAAAACAAAAAAACAAACAAAAAACAAAACAACAAAAAAATTTACATGTATCCATTACATTTAATTGAGAAATGTATATATTTATTCATCTGTGTTTACTTTTTAGTTTTTTATTGCTTATGTTTTCAATTATTAAATGTACAAAATAAAGTTAAAAAAAAAAAAAAGAATAATTGCGTGGCTCTTATACAAATGTAAAGTAAACTTGTGAAAATTTTATTTAGCTCATTGTTTAATGGGGGAATCAGGAAGATGTTATAGCCAGTATAAAGGAGAATTCAAAAAACAACACACATACTAAAACTACCGATAACTGCATCTCTGCCTCCACAATTTTCATTTCTGTGGACAAGAATTATTTCCATTACTATCAATAAGCAAATACTATAGCACCATTGACCTGATTTTAACATTGTTTAGTAGATGTAAAGCTAATTGCTTTCCTCTCATTCAAATTAATAGCCTGGATGGGGGGAGCGGATATAGTTCACATGGTTGAGCGCCTACTTCCCGTGTACAAGGTCCTAGGTTCAATCTCCAGTACCTGCTAAAACAAAACAAAACAAAACAAAAAACACGAAAAAACCAACTCTCATTGGGGAGTAGATGTAGCTCAGTGGTTGAGCACCTGCTTCCCATGTACAAGTTCCTGGGTTCAATCCCTGGTACTTCCTTAAAAAAAAAAAAAGCCTGGATGGGAGTTGTCTTTTAGGTTTTCATAGCTTCTGTTTGAATTTGCAAAAGAGAAGCCTTTAGGATATTGATCTCATACTCTTGGGTTCTTGAAAAGAAGAAGGAAAAATTACCTTCCTTTCCCATAAAAAGAATAAATCATAAATTAATATCACAATAAAGAAGGTTGTCTGATCTTACTCTCCTTAAAACTTTTCATTGGCATCCCTTGGCATTTTGAATAAAACACAGGGACCAATTATCCAAGATGTCCCATGTCTGTCTTATCTCATGCCCTTCTTTTCATTATTTGGGTTTCATTTTAAATGTCACTTTTTCAGAGAGGCTTTCCATGACCACCCAATCTAAAATAGATAACTTTGTTGTCCTGCCTTATACAAAGATCACGTCTTCATATTTTATCAGTTTACTAGTATTTACTAATGTGAAATTAGCAAGTAAAACTGGTATTAACCAAAATAGAAACAAGCATAAGTGATTCTTGAAAAACAGCCCGGCTGATTAGTGAGAGCAGTGGCAGTTTTCCAGTGGGCAGCCATAAGATAGCATACTCTCTGGCCAGTCTGTTTAAATGTTCAGAAAGTTTTTACTTTCCCCCTTCCTTTTTGCTCCATTAATAACTTTAGTTTTTTTCATCTTTATTTTCTAATTTCCCAACTAGATTATAAACTCCATGAGGGCAGAGATCATGGAGGGTTGTTCCATTGCTTAAAACAATGCCAGGTACATATTAGGTCTTCAATTAGAATTTGTTGACTGATAGTTTATCCTCTTCACCACTCTTGAACAGAATTGGGAGTCTAGTCTAATGTCTCCTTCAGCATATTTTCCTACTTTTTACTTCCTGATCCTTCTCCTGGTTTAGATCATGTGAGGTCATGTGAGGTTCACCTGTCCTGCAGTAGGGCCCAAGAACCTTTATTTATTTATTTTTAAACAAATCCCCAGGGAATTCTGATACACAGCCAGGTTTAAGAACAACTGTAATAGGGAAGCAGATGTGGCTGAAGCAATTGAGGTCCTGCCTACCTCATGGGAGGTCCCAGGTTTGGTTCCCCATGCCTCCTGGAGAAGACGAGCAAGACAGTGAGCTGGCGCAATGGGTAGGTGCCGCGAGCTGATGCAACAAAATGACACAGCAAGGAGACACAAAGAGGAAAGACAATAAGAGATACAACAAAGCAGGGAGCTGAGGTGGCTCAAGTTGATTGAGAACCTCTCTCCCACATTGGAGGTCCCAGGTTTGGTTCCCAGTGCCTCCTAAAGAGAAGACGAGCAGACACAGAGAGCACATAGCAAATGGACACAGAGAGCAGACAGCAAGCGCAAGCAACAAGGCGGGGGGGCAAATAAATAAATCATAAAAAAGAACAACTTTTATGCTGCCTCTCATAATGATAAAAGAATACTGTTGGTTATTCATTCCTACATTGTGATAATTTAATTATAAATTATATTTATTGAGGTAAACATGAAAGATATTCAAACTCCTGGTAATTACATTAAATCCATAAAATTTAATTAATAGAGTCATTCCAACTGAAAATATTTAGCAACAAGGATATTAATCCAAGTAATACCTATAATAATGAGACACTGGAACAACTTAAAAGTCCTACTGTTGGGTATTGGTTGAAAATTTGGAGAAACTATTCAAGTATTAAAAATAAATTCCTTATTTAATGTACATTGCCCTCGGCAAATGTCATAATGTATTATAAAGTAAAAACAGTTATAAAACAATATGTACAGTATAAACCAGTTTTCTGTATGAAAATGTATACATATATACATATGCACAAATATATGAATAGAAAAATATTGGGAAAGATATATTTCATAAGAGACTTTTTCTGATTATTCTATATTCTTTTATTCAGTAGACTTATTGAGTACCTACCACATGCCAGAGAGAGAGAGAGAGAGAGAGATAAAGGCAGGCAGGTAGGCAGGCAGACAAAGACTTTCATTGTAGCTTTTTCTATGCTAGGAAAAGACATTTCCGTTTTCTTGTATATGTTCAACCATAGGAAACAAATAAAATTAAAGTAAAAACAAGTAGCTGAAGAGTATGTTCAGTATGATTATATTTGTGTTGAAGGACACAAATAGTCTCTATATAGTTTTTTATTCATGAAAATTTTCTGGAGTGATTGACAAGAAAGCTTTTAATAGTATTTTTGCTTCAAATGATAAGACTGGAAAATCAGGACCACTGGGGAAATGGCCTTTTCACTATTTACTTTATATTCATTTGTAGAAAAATTTCATAGCATGCTTTATTTGCTTTTTAAATTTTTACAAACTTAGCTATTCAACCAAGTGCTTTTGAAGGAAAAAGGATAATAAATACAACAAAAGGCACAAGATATAATATAAAATTTAAATGAAATTCTTTTCAACAGTACTCTTAGTTTGAATTCTATTATATATCTGTACTGTCTCTTCTATACCTGCATCATAGTTCAATTCAAAACTGTCCTAAATATGAATATTTGGTATATTGTCAAATGTTGCAATTTTTAAAAAAAAATGTTTTTGCTTTTATAGACAACATTTGAAAGAGGATTAGAACTGCATGCCAAAGTTACAATTTTTGCAGAGGGTTGCCATGGACATCTAGCCAAGCAACTATATAAGAAGTTTGATTTGAGGGCCAACTGTGATCCCCAAACCTATGGAATTGGCCTGAAGGAGGTATCCTGGTTTTGCTTTTGCAGTTTTAATTTTGATGAAAGATGAAGCTTAATTTCATTTGTATTATAATGTAGTTTTGATACTGATTTAATTTTACAGTTATATTTTCATTGATTTGAATGTTCATTATGACTAAAAATACTTGAAACGTATTTCAAGGGCTAGAAAATATTATTTATCAAATTCCATTATTGTCTAAATTGTTTCATCATGTTGGAATTGTTTTATCAAATGTTGCTTGAAGTTAGTTTTATATTTGAAAATGTTTGTAACATTAATTTTTTTTTTAACATTGTAATGCCATCTGCCCTAATAAGATTTTATCTATATCCA
Organism: Tolypeutes matacus; assembly: GCA_026826555.1. Classification (NCBI taxonomy): domain Eukaryota; kingdom Metazoa; phylum Chordata; class Mammalia; order Cingulata; family Chlamyphoridae; genus Tolypeutes; species Tolypeutes matacus. The sequence goes on from JAKSZT010054457.1 coordinate 470,175, forward strand.
TAATGCTGTTTGTGGGATGACCACATCCTATAAAGACTTGTCCATTCAGGCATGTAATGTGAAGATAATTCAGGTTATGAAATATACACACAGACATAATATATTGATCTGCAACCTAAAAATTTTAATTAGGCCTCTCCATTTTCTCAATTTATCCATTCTCTAATCTCGCCCAAACCATGAGTATTAAGATATAAAAGTTTCATCATAACTGTTCCCTTTAAAAATTTTTTAGGTTAAATCTCAGAAAGGTTCAAACTTTCTATATAAATAAATTCATTATGTTGTGAATTGTTTTCATAGTTTACACATATATTATCTGATTTTCAGATACATATATTTAAAGTAAAATTTTAGAAATAATGGAAATGTTTAAATTTTAAAACTTACTAGTCTGAAAATAGGATTAACCATTTGCTTCCATTTTTAAGGGGTGGTTGGGGAGTGGGCAGGAGTGAGTAAACTATATTAATGAAACAACATATATACTATAAAGTATACATATCTCAAATGTGCTGTTTGATTAATTTTTACAAGGTGAACACAAGCATGTGACCACTACCCAAACCAAAATACAGAAAATTACTAGCACTTGAAAAGTCTCTCTCATCTCATCAATCTTAGAATAGTGTTTCCTATAATTGTTTAAGAGTCTCACCACTTTGAGAATCTTAATGAATCCCTTAAAGACTTCATAACCTTTCTGACCTGTTAAACACCTATTCATTATGCTGCAGTTTGATATAACTTTAATATTTCAAGCATTTTTTGCATGTGTTTTTTCGTCATTACTGCTTTTCACTTGCAATTTTCATAAATAAGCCAAAACTTGGCAAGTTTTGTACGTTGTAGGGACATAAAACTATTTAACTAGGGCAGTGAAACTATTCTGTACGTTGTAGGGACATAAAACTATTTAACGAGGGCAGTGAAACTATTCTGTTGTAATACTGTAATATTAGTGGATTCATGACATTATGCATTTTTCAAAAACCATAGCGTACATAGACAAAGAATGAAACCTAATGTAAACTATGGGCTTTAGTTGATAATACTGTATCAGTATTGGTTCATCAGTTGTAACAAATGTACCACACTAATGCAAGATGTTAATAATAGGATAAACGGGGATGAGGGAATTAAGGGGAGCAAGGCAGTATATGGGAACTCCATACTTTCCTCACAATGTTTCTGAAAACCTAAAACTGCTTTTAAAACAAAAAAGTTTTAAACTTTTTAAAAAAATTTTAAATAATATTCCAAGGTTCATTTGTTTGTTTGTTTTTTTTAGTTATGGATTATTGATGAAAAGAAGTGGAAACCTGGGAGAGTAGATCACAGTGTAGGTTGGCCATTGGACAGACATACTTATGGAGGATCTTTCCTCTATCATTTAAGTGAAGGTGAACCTCTGGTAGCTCTTGGTTTTGTGGTAAGTTATATCCCTCTTATGGAAAATTCTACTGTGAAGGTCAAAGGATAATCATTGTTATTTTTTTTTTTTAATAATTTTTAATCTGGAGGATGTTAAATGCTTTTCATTTAAAACTTACATTTTAATATTATCAATTATATAAAGTGCTTATGATATTACAGACATTAACCTACTTAAACACAAAGAGCTACAGTAATAGTAGCTGCTATATGTCAGGCACTATGCTAGATGCTTTACTAGTATTTTTAATAAGTTGCCTAACAATTCTCTGGACTGAGTATATCCTTCCTTTACTGATGAGAAAACTGAGATCCAAGCATGTTCAATAAATTTCCCAAATATATGCATTAAATGACAAAGCCTGGATTCACACCTGAGCCTACCTGCCTTCAAAAGCCCATTTCCACTATAGTATGCTGCTATTGAAAATGAAATCGGCACTGGGTTTGAATCATTATCTTTTTACAAACTCAAGCTATTTCTCCTTTTATGGCCACCTACATAATTGCATTAAATTACATCTTGAACAGTATAAGGAATGGAAAAACTAAAAGGTGAGTTCCTGTACATTGCAATTCATGGCAGTTTTACATTTTAGGTCATGATTAGGCTTGTATATAATATATTGTTAAATTTATGCATTATTGGTACATTATGACCCCAGGCAAGTGTTCAGTGCATCACCTTTGTATACTTATTCCAATGATTTACTCTTATCAAAGCAAAAAATTTGGTTGTTAATTTCACCACTTTGGTGTAATACCTTGTAAATGTAATCCTCTAGATTTCTTGTCTTTCTTTTTTTCTAAGTGTAATTACATTGTTTCTTAATTTTTTCTTCATTTCTAGAATTGGTATCAATAAATGTATAATAAATAATGATAATTCCTTTTGTAGAAGCATAATCCAAGATGCTTACCTACAGATATTTTTCTAATTTGGACTTTGATTTCCAGAGCACAATGATTTGTTCATATGTTCTAAATTAAATTTGCCTTTTATAAACCTATGGTATTTGCTTACCCTTTCTTTTCCAGATTTTATTCAGTTATTTATTTAAATTTGGGCTATTACATATTTATTTGAATTTGGGCTACTGTATATATTTCTCCAAATACTTTGAGTATAAGAAGTTTAACATACATGTTTTCTGATAAATATTATTTTCAGATGGCTCACATTTTAGCTTGATTTAATTTAAAAGTGTTTAATTGTATAAATACATCAAATTTAAATATATAACTTTTAAGGTTGGTCTAGACTATCAGAATCCATACCTGAGTCCATTTAGAGAATTCCAAAGGTGGAAACACCATCCCAGCATTCAGCCAACTTTAGAAGGTGGAAAAAGGATTGCATATGGAGCCAGAGCACTCAATGAAGGTGGCTTTCAGGTAACTCTTCCAACATTTTTATTCCTTATTTATGTATTACAAATTCAATATTGAAAGTTATAATGTAACATATTTAGATAAAGAATAGAAAATTATCTGACAGGAAGAGAATTTAAGGAATTAAGCAAAGCACTTAGTGTTTATAACTATGTCACATAGTAGTGTCTAGCTTTCGGGGGAATCCTTAAACAGCATATGAGTTTATTTAAACAGTGTTTCTGTATTCTACTAAATGTAGATGCTGTGGCTACATTTTACATAGGAATCCATTGAATAAATTACACCATGAATTTAATGTTAAGCATATATTGGTCTCTAGAGGTGAATTCATTGGCTATTTTTGTTTTGTTTTTATATGGTAGGCGGGAGCCCAATTGCTTGAGCCACATCTGCTTTCTAAGTTTTGGTTTTGTTGTTTTGTTTTAGATTTATTTATTTATCTTCCCCCACCCCACCCGCCGCTTGTGCTTGCTATCTGCTGTGACCATTCGCTGCACGTTTTACTGTGTCTGCTTGTCTCCCTTTGTTGCATCATCTTGCCGCGCTAGCTCTCTGCAGTCGCAGGCCATCAGCTCTCTGTGGGCGTAGGTCAGCTTGCCTTTACCAGGAGAATTGAACCTGGTGTCTCCCATATGGTAGACAGGAGCCCAGTCACTTGAGCTACATCCGGTTTCCTGTTGGTTTTAAACAGGCAATAAAAATGATGTGATCCAAGATATTTACCTTTATTCCCTAGCTCAAAGGCAAATTTCAATTTCAATAGATGTAATTGATCCATCCCAACTACCTAGTAACATCCATGCTTTTTGTGGTCTCTGTTAAGCTTTTACCCTTAATTGTCCTATTTTAAAATGTTCAAAATCTTAAAAAATATAGTTAATGTATTCAGTATATACTAATTAAAAAATGAAAGAAGGCCTAGATACCTAACTATAATAAAAGCTTTATTTAAGGACTGTTGTGGAAGTAGTACCAGACAGGATAAGATGATGATCTAAAAATAAATTCTAAAACTTAATGCCAAATGACTTGGAGGAAGTTGCTTAAGTTCTCTAGCTTTAAGGGATCACCTACAAAACAAAATTGGTCCCTTCTTTCTCTGAAATTCTAGGAATTTAGGACTATTTTAGAAATTGGACTTCTTTTTTTTAATCTATTATAAAAATAAACGATAAATTTGGAAATATACTTAACCTTTAAAGTGAAGTTCTAAATATCTTTATTACTATAACAAGAATCATAAAAATCAGGTAAATTTCAGCTAAATTATATACATAATCACTAGAATATTGAAATAACATTGCCCTTAAGTTTTATTGTTATGGGATTACTTCTTTTAAGGTTGTTTTTGTTTCCAGAGTAGTAATTCATTTACAATCAATATTTATTGAAATGCTTATGTTCAAGCACATTAAACTCCTTTGAATAATGTCCACTAAACCTGTCAGTCTAATTCTACTCTTTTTTATTTATAATATTAAGGTTTCAGTATATTCGTACATACAGATTCTTCTTCTCAGATGATTTGCAGATTGGCAGGAGGAAATGACCACACACACACACATTTTTATGTAAATTTTCTGATTTAATTAGAGATTTAGAAACTTATTTCCAATAAGATTTTTGGTGGTGGTGGTTGATTTTTTTCAAACTGGAAAACACAGCAAATTACAAAAGTAGAATGTGAATTAATGAAAACATATGAACAAAAAGATATATGTCTTCTTAGATGTCAGGTTAACACAATAGTAATAGATCAAGAGCAACTCAAAGGATCCAATAATGAACACAATGCAATTAAATCCTCAAAGAATAGGAGGCTGTGTATATTACAACATCTGCTTTAAAAAAAAAAAAACAACTTATTGAAGTATATCATTCATACATGTACATACCTAAACTATAAGTGTTCGGTAAACATCGTGAACTTACAAAACAAACATGCATAACATCATACAGGGTTCCCACACATCACTGCCCTCCCACCCCCGCCCCAAACACCCTGCATTGTTGTGAAACATTTGTTAACAAATCATGAAAGAGCATCGTCAAAGTATTACCACTAACTATATCCGTATCTTCCTCCCCTATACATTTTTTTAAAAGTTATTTGTTTACTTTTATCCGTTTTACACCACCACCACCACCTCCCGTTTTTGCTGTTTCTGTGTCCATTCACTGGGCAACTCTCCGTGTCCGTTTCCTGCCTTCTCTTGTCATCCTTCTCCTCCTGTCTTCACTGGGATTTGATCCTCGGCATCTTCGATGTGGGAGAGAAGTATCCTACCGCCTGTGCCACCTTAGTTCCTGGTTTTTGGTGTGTTTCATCTTGGCTCTCCCTTGTGTTACTCTCCTCTTACGTCGTCATCTTGCTGCGTGGCGCATGGGGCCTGGCGACTCACCCACTCACGGGGCCTGGCAGCTCACACACTCATGCGCCTTCTATATTTTTCTTTTTTTTTTTCTTTTTACCAGGAGGTCCCGGGGATCGAACCTGGATCCCTCCATATGGGAGACAGACGCTCATCTGTCCCCCTGCTATATCTCTTGAGTTTGACCAAAGATACCCAAAGTTACAGTCTTTTCCCATACAGGATGGTCATATAATAAATCAGGCTTAGTTTATCACGAGCATTCTAAAAACCAGACCTAGGAAGAAAAACTAGGTCTGGGGACACATGCATGGTTTCTAATATAGCGAATGTTTAGCCTACTCTGATTATTACAAAATCAGGTCAGCGAGAATATTCGCAACCTATAAGTTTTTGAAGACCTTAAGAGGCTATAATTTGGAGTGTTAAATTTTACTTATTTTGATTTAACAGATATTTCTTTTTATTTCTTTTTCTTCAGTCTATACTAAAAGTTGCCTTTCTTTGGTGGGTTTCAGATTATTTGTAGCCCTAGTTTAATGACTGTCCCAGAACACAAGATTTCTTGGTACAACTTTCCTTTGGTTCCTAGTTCCCTGACAGGATGTCGAGCTACTGGTAACACAGGGTAGTGTATCCTTCAGAACTTTTGAAGTTTATTCTTAGGGCTTAAATCTTCCAATCTATGTCCTACTACTAAACTTCACACTTCTCTGGTTCTTAAGCCACACTTATTGTCAACAAGGACACAGCCTCATTCGAGGAAAGCATTGTCATTGTCATTGAGTACCAGACCAGTATCTCTGCTTTCAGCTAATAGCATTCTAGGAAGCCTTTTTCCTGCATTATCTGCTCTGTGATCCTGATTTAATGCTCTATTATCCATCTGATTCTAATATTGAGTTTGGTCTGAGAACCACAATCACAAATTGATTCCCCACATATTCTGTGAGAAGACCTGGGCCCTGGTCCTACTTCTTTATCATCATTTCTTCTGCCCCCAGTTTTGCTTCTCACCAACTCACCGTCACAGCTAGAATTCTATCATTGATGGGAGCTGTGGCCACTAGAGCCCTCTTCATGTCTCTTTTGCAGCTGATGGCAGTCATTTCCCTGTTAGCCCCTTCTCTGAGTCTCTCTAGCACCATCAGCCAAACTTCACAAAACTTCTCACCAAAGACCCATGTTTTACTTTAAGAACCCCTTAGAGAAAGAAAAAAAATTATAATACAAAGGGGAAGGAACAACTCTGCATTGGTTATCTCTTTCCTTTTCAAACTATAGCTTAAAGTACATTTAACCACACAAGCAATCTTTAGTTCAGCTGCTACATTATGGGCTATATTTATGCTTTTATTGGCTAAACAAACAAACAAACAAAAATCATCATCACCATTTATTACATTATTTTTATCAGAAATGTATACTAAGTTCCAAACAGCTGCCTTAAAATTGACTTTGGGAATTCAACTTGTTCTTAAGTACATATACGAATAAGGTCATTGCTAGTAGTAATGATTCCATGATTAGAACCCAGATTTCCATCACTAGATTATTGACCTAGAGTGAAAAGAGGTAGAGTTAAAATAATATCCTTTGTAAATCATGTTACCCAGAATGCATGTAAAAGCAATTCACAATTTAGATGATAGTTATTTAGGTTTAGAGAATATTTTTAACTATAGCATAGTCATGAATAAAAACATTTTATGTAAACATGTTAACACTCCAACCTTTAATCTGTCCCATGTAGGTAAGTCAGGAGAGAGATAAAGAAAAACCCTAATAGAAAAATAGTAATAGTCCTAATTCTCACTCTTCAGGGGGGAAAAATAAATAACTCCTGAGAAAGTGGCCTTGCTCTTGTTTTATTTCTTTAGCTGTTATAAATTGTCAGTGTGTTCATTTTCATGTTTGTTTGTTTTTCAAAATTTTCCTATTATTTTAGAAGACTTAAAGGAGGCTATAATTTGGAGTATTCAGTTTTGTTTATAATTTGAGTAAACAAATGTACTTTGAATCTTTCTTCCTTAGTCTATACCAAAACTCACCTTTCCTGGTGGCTTACTAATTGGTTGTAGCCCTGGTTTCATGAATGTACCCAAGATCAAAGGTACCCACACAGCAATGAAAAGTGGAATGTTGGCAGCAGAATCTATTTTTAATCAACTAACAAGTGAAAATCTCCAATCAAAGACAATAGGTAAAAACTTCCTATATAAAGTATAGGAAAGAAAATGGTCAGATTCTTCATTGAAGCATTTGTAAAGAAGCTATTTTAAGATGGATGGGATGGGATAGGACGAGAATAACAAATGTAGCAAAACACTGAAATTGGTAAATCCGGGTATCTGGGTAAGTGGTGTAGTGGACTTCTCTGCAATGGTTTTGTATTATTTTTACAACTGTCCTATAAGTTTGAAATTATTAAAAAATTAAAAGTTAAAAAAGAAGCAATTTAAGCATACTATCTATGAGAATGAAAATAAATTCAATTAAAAATCTCAAAATATTAAGATATTTTGTTGTGCAAAGAAAACTACATGAACATGTTCCTTGTCTCAATGATTGCAGTCAGAGATTTTTACAACAATGTTGTGTTATTCACATAAATAGTAGCAGTGTCCTACCTAACAAACTATTTCAAGTTTGACAGTACTGTATTATATTACATTCAGGTACAAACAAAGATACTAAGTATCTTCAGTCTGAATATAGAACAGCTTTACAGACTGAGGAATCAGCCACCTATTCTTTAGCAGATATTGAAAGCACAGGCCTCTGACCCTTTCATAACAATACTTTTACCTCAGTCAATACTTAAACCCTTAGTTAATCTAAAAAGTCCCATCCTCTAATGGTTCTCAATTTTTCTCAGAATAAAAGCCAAAGTCTTCCCACCCCTGTGACTTCATCCCTTATTACTCCATCCATTCCAGTTATATTGGCTTCTTTACTGTTCCTGGAACGTGCCAAGCATGCTCTGATCTCATGGTATTTGCTCACGGCTGACTTCCTCGCTCCCTTGCCTGTGCCCAAATATTACCAATGGCTTTACATTGGCTACACCATTTGAATTACAGCCCACCCCAAGAGTACTCCCCAATTCATCTGCAGTTTTTTCTATAGTATTTTTCACTATTTAGCACACTATATAATTTTCTTGTGTTTGTTGCCTGCCACTTGGATGAAAACCTCATGAGAGGAGGGATTTTGTTCACTATGAATCACAAACATCTGGCACACAGTAAAACTCAACAGATATTTGATGAATAAAAGTCTTACTTCTGGAGAGCTGTGTAGCTCAGTGGTTGAGCACCAGCTTCCCACATACGAGGTCCCAGGTTCAGTACCTGGCCCTGGTATCTACAAAAAAAAAAAAAAAATCTTATTCCTTAGAATCCCAAAGAACAAATGTTCCTCTCATTAGAAGTATGCAACCTTCAGATACCTTTGTAAGATTAGAAGGTTAGGGTGTGGGAATAGAAAGAGAAAGTTTAACTAACATAGAAAAGGCAAAAGGGTACTTCAGGGAGAACAGAATAGACAAGATGGAATATATTGCCCAGTTAGTGGAACTTTTCTTATATTCTTGCCAAGTATCTTGCCTTACTAACCACCAGCCATACTTACTTTGTATCATGTACACATAGTACACACATAGATAGTCACCAAGGACTAGATCAGGGATTAAAGCTTGAAGAAAAGGGGAATGGAGCCAGAACAGGAAGCTTTGAACAAAGAGAGAATAGCCAGTATGGCATGCACAAAAGGTAATAAGAAGGGAGGAACCAAGTTGTCCCAATGTATAAAATGCAAACACCAAGTTTTAGGTATGAAGTAGTTTCTCTGATAAATTATAAAACTTCACTTTTATAGGCAGCATGAAATTTTTATATTTTTTCTTAAGTTTCTTTTGTTAATTTCTCTCAATTCTGAAACTAATTTTCCATGCTACCAGTTTAAGAAATCAAATGCCTTACTATTAACCAGCAACAGTAAAATTTAAATACAGAAGATGCCAACATTTATACGTGAAGGATTCTTGAGTGATCTTACATAAAAGCACTGTTTTAAAAAATTACTGGATTGACTCTCCAAATATTTCAATAGCAAACTACCTGGATTACAAAGTATTTTATACTACTTGAAGCAATTTCACCCTTAACATTTTATGTTGTTAACAAAAGGGCTCTATGTAACTGAATATGAGGACAAATTGAAGAAATCATGGGTGTGGAAAGAACTATATGCTGTTAGAAATATAAGACCATCCTGCCATGGAATACTGGGTGTATATGGAGGGATGATTTACACTGGACTGTTTTACTGGATATTTAGAGGAATGGAGCCATGGACCCTAAAACACAAAGGTAATTCAAAACATTCGAGGTGGCATATGGGAATCCTGTATTTTATGCATGATTGCTCTCTAAACCCACAACTTCTCAAAGATAAAATTGAGAGTATAATTATTAAAAACTCATTAATGGGAGCCATTGATCAGTGAAAAAAGTGACTTTAATTTTACTTTGCTTTAAATTCTATTTAATTCTAAATGGTCTTTAAGTGAACAGTATATTGAAATTATGAGAGCTAAAGCCATAGTATCTCTCTGGTATAATATTTTCAGCCTTAGATTTAAGAAAGTACCTTAAAATGTTTTTGTGAAACATCTTCCTCAAAACTTTTGAAGGTCCTGACTCTGATCAGCTAAAGCCAGCCAAGGACTGCATACCTATTGAGTATCCAAAACCTGATGGACAGATCAGTTTTGACCTCTTATCATCTGTGGCTCTGAGTGGTACTAATCATGAACATGACCAGCCAGCACATTTAACCCTAAAGGATGACAGTGTACCTGTAAATAGAAATTTGTCGATATTTGATGGGCCTGAGCAGCGATTTTGCCCTGCAGGTCAGTGATGTGATTTCCATCCATTCCTAAATATTAATAGATATTTACTTTTAGAAATGATCTAAGTAATGAGGTAGTTTCTATACCTCTACCATTGCTTGAAATTTTATGTCTCCAACATCCAGCTTTAGGAAACTTATTTTTATGGTTCTTACTCTAAATAGCAATTTTTAAATGATGGGGGATTTTTGTTAGATATAGCTGAGATGACATTTCTCCAAAAAGCTTTTTCCTGTGTACCCTCAGACTAAGGAATATGGGATATCAGAGAATATATCTTTGCATGGTCACATGCATTTTTAAATTAATTGTGTCATAGTGGATTTTAAACTCCCTTAGGACTTAAATCTAAATTGTCTTTTGACTTTAGCATTATACATACAGTTGGAACTCAAACTGATAAATGATGCGTTTTCTTGCTAGTAAAACTAATTCAATTACTGCTATACCTTCTGCTATCATGCATAGCACAATTTATGCAATGGCAATAGCAGATTCCAGCACTATTCTCTATAGCTAAACAACCTCCAAGGTTTCTTAACTTTTTAAAAGTTTAAAAGTTAGGTATTTCAATGTTATTTATTTTTACTTTACAGGAGTTTATGAATTTGTACCTTTGGAACAGGGTGATGGATTTCGGTTACAGATAAATGCTCAGAACTGTGTGCATTGTAAAACATGTGATATTAAAGATCCAAGTCAGAATATTAACTGGGTAGTACCTGAAGGTGGTGGAGGACCCGCTTACAATGGAATGTAAACTGCAACTGATTTCATTTACAGGTACATTTGATAGGCAGCTTCTTTAAAATATATGGAAAGCTAACTTTAAAAATGTTTAAAGGCTAACAACTGTTAAAATATCTTAAAGCATATTTTTATCAGAATGTTCAGAATTTTTTATAAACCTAAAATTGTCCCATAAAAAAAATGAGAATTTCTCTTAAATAAAATTTTATGAATGATGTAGCATCTACTTACTCTCTAAACTTGTCAGATTCAGTACCAACAGTGAAATGCAAAATTAACCCTTTGTGTCGATTTTGATATAAAAATGCATTTGACTTGCCATTTTCAAGTCTTCATATGTAAAAATAAAATGTATATTCTAAACCAGGGGTTGGCATTCACTTATCCTCATGAATAGTTTTACTGGACCACAGCTACACTCATTTAAGTAGTGCCTGTAGCTACTTTTGAGCTACAAATGCAGAGTTGAGAAGTTGTGAAAGACTAGCTGGTCCACAAATCTTAAAGTATTTCTTACCTAGCCCTTTACAGAAAAAAAGTTTCCACCCCTGTTATAGATGATTAAGCAATTCATGAAAAAGTATATATGTATTTTCTGTAACTATAAAAACACCAGCACAAATCAACTAGAGAGATACATCAAAGAACTTAGGAAACAACTTAAAATACAAACAAAGTTTAAGCTTCCATCTGTTCAGTAAATAAGATGACTGGACACCAGTATTCTGTCAGACATACACAGCCATTTAAAAAAATCAAAATTTCACATTATTTTTGAACACTTTATTGAGTGAACTGTTATCAGTATTCCTAAACTGTAAACAATAGGGAACTTTCAAGCATCAAAGGAAAATACATTAGGGATCATATATAATAGACGGATGCCCTTAAGTCTTCATATTGACTTTATACAATGAATACATAGTATTTAAGCAAAATTGAATGGCTTATTAAGCAAACATTTTTGCATAAGCTGCTTTCTCTTTGTCTTTCTGTGCCTTTATCTTTTGTTTGACTTTCAGCAATTCTGCCTGGATAGCTGGGGGAAAAAAACAACAACAACAACAAAAACACAATATGAGTTCTCAAAACATCCAAAAAATTAAGTAATCAACATACAGCTGTTTTAATAGTTAGCTCCCTACTTTGATAATACTTTTCCTCTCCATGAAGTGAGCCCTATTAACAATAAATTCTACTCTAAGAAAGCTATCATTTAACAAAACAATCATGAAGGCAGTCACGCCTTCAACTGAGAGAACTCAATTATATATAGATTTGCCTTCTCCCCCTTCATTACAGAGGGCAGTAAATGCCTCCCTTTTTTTACTTTAGCAATAAAAGACCAAAGATAATATTTTAAATATCTGGATGTAGCATCATTTTTCATTGAAAAGAAGTTTTCAGGGCTTTCCTAAAACATATCCATGAGCTAGACTCCTAGGCTAGAATTAAAGGTTAAATCCTGCTGCAGATTATTCATTATGGTCACATTCAGCTCAAGAAATGGTACCAAACCTTAAATCCATCATGAATATGGTATCTTCTAGTGTTGAGCTTTCAAATCAGTATTACAGTAACTAGGAACCACGTTTCAAATGATATGGTGAAACAAATAGATATGAAAAAAACTAGTACATTTTGGAGAGGAAATTGAATGTAAGCTCTTCAAGGGCAGGGACCTTGACTGTCATATTTACTACTGTATGCTCAGTGCCTGCCCCAGTAACAAGCATTCTGTACTATCTGTTGAACAAATAAATGCCTAAGTAGCAAATGGTACAATGATTCATGTGGGTACAAATGAACTTTCCCTACAAAAAATGCCAACTTACCTTTATCTTCTGGTGCAATCTCCTGAGCTTTCTTAAGATCAGCCTTTAGGTGGGGGAAAAAAAACATTTAAGAAAAATTAGGTGTGTAATTTATAAAGGATGCATCTATTTTTAAAAAAATAAACATTTAGAACAAAATTTTACCAATGCTTGATCGTATTCTTTTAATCCTTGCCATCCCTGAGCTCGACGGTACAGTGCTTTGGTATTTGATGGGTCTATTTCAAGAGCCTACAAAAAAAGTGATAAAATGAATACTTTAAAGTATTAAATGTTTGTGCCAGTTCTCAAATCCATCCTGCACTGCTCTGTGATAATGGAGCTGGACCCTGTAAATCTCTCTCCTTTGCTAGCCCTGACACAGTATTAAGTTTTGTCAGTAGAGGGTGCTGAATGGATGTGGAAGAGATCCTCTTCCAGCGTTCCTCTCAGCAGCCTTGTGCACTGAGTTTGGCCAGTAGCACACAGTAGCTCCCTCAAGGCAACTTTGCAAGCACTCCAAATAGAATGCAGATCCCGTAGTGTGGCATCTCAATTAACTTACCTGCTATCCAACATTCAAAGAGCCATGCTCTGTCTGGATCTCAACCCTGATGGGGGGTCAGGTGGGGGAGAGGAGGAGCCTCTTCCTGGGGGACTCCTATCTCAGCCTTAGTACTGGCAGTTGCTGCTATGCCTGTTTCTTTGAAATTCTCTTTACCCCTTACTAGCCAGTTCCTCATTATGCCTATCTCCAATAATATTCTTTTATATCAATTCCCCTGTTCAAACTGCTATGTGGTTTCTCTTTTCCTGATTCGGCCCAAAGTGATTTTTAGTGAAGATGTATCTGTCTCACAAAGGTCAAAGGAGATCCAGAGTGGAGATCACCAGTCTTTTTCCTCTGTTGTATGCTCCTTGCTAAAATATTTTATTCCTTATTCTACCCAATCCCAAATTAGGATCCCATTTTATTTCTACTTGCTCTGGGCATAGTTCATCTATGTACACAGACTAATGTGCAAAATACATAAAAAGGAGAGCCGGTGTAGTTCACTCAGTGGTTGAGTGCCGGCCTCCCACATGCGAGGTCCTGGGTTCAATCCCTGGCCCCAGTACCTCCAAAAATTAAAAAAAATAAAAATACATAAAAAGTACTGGGGGTGGACTTTCTAAAATACATGGTTTAGTTTGGACAATTTTTCAAAGAAATTATGTAATAGGGAAGATAGTCAAAATTGCTCATTCATATTTAGACATGACTTAAAAAAAATTCCCCCCATCTCATAGAACTAATTAGATCCCCAAAAATGCTTTTGTCACTCATTTGAGGAAGGTAACATCTTTGTCTTTCCAACTTAGGTAGTGTTCCGGAACATCTCCCAAAAAAACAGATAACCCTTCTGTGTGTTCCAATAGTACCCATTCTCCTATACAAGTGCTGATAACCCTAAATTGTAACTGACTCCTTTCTCCCCCAAATCCTTGAGAGCATGGGTCTGTCTTTTACTCAAAATAACTAGTATCTAATAAGTGCTGGAAATATGCAAGCACTGTGTTAAATGTGTCACATGTTATTATAACCCTTAAAAACAATCCCATGAGGTATTATTGTTTCCATTTTACAGATAAAGAATTTAAAACTTTGTAGAAGTAGGACCTTACCCAAGATTACAAAGCCTGTAAGTGGCAGAGGTCTAATTTTAAAACCGTATCTTACTACACAGCTCATACTCCTAAATCTTTGTCTTCCAATGGATAGCACAAAATAGGTGCTCGAATAATATGTTAAATGAATTAAAGAGCTAAGAAAAAATATCCTTTGAGGGGAAAAAAAAAATATCTTCAAAGATATTAAGTGACATAGTGCTGTAAGCAAAATGGATTGAGGAAGAACTAAAGGTCCAAAATTAATATAGAATCAAGAGTACTTAAAATCTTCTTTGCTCCTAGTCTCCTTGGGTCCAACTAGATCCTAAAAAACACTTTTGTTCAAATTGACAGTCATAATACAACTCCTCTGAAAACATCAAAGACTCACCTCCAAACAGCTGTCAACTGCTCCCTGCCAATTTGCCATCTTCAGTTTACAAGCACCAATATTCAACACACAGCTTAAAGCTACAGGTTGCAGTCTGGATCTATCTGATTTCTCAATAACAGCCTTTGAACCTTCCACATATCTGGAGAAAACAATAAAAAGTAGTATGTAATGTCATTAAATAAGACTTACTCTGCTTCCTCAACCATGCCAGAAAGTGTTGTCATTTCTGATATGAAAAAGCTCATCAAATGCTAAAATTAATACTCCTAATAATCACAAATTTTTATTAAACATCTATTTTTAAATGGGATTTCTGCCCCAACTTTTCAGTTTTCAGAGGCCAATTAAGAGAAATACTCAGAACAAAACATTCTTAAAAAAAGAGCAATCCTGAAGTTTTAAAGATAATCATATACTAGTAACAACACATTTCTATCTTTAAAACTTATGTCCCTATTATGTACTTTCCAATGTAATTATGTTTGGAACCAGGATTCTCACAGTGGAAGAAGGAAAACAGGAATGTGGAGTAAAAGGTGAAGAACTGCTTTGTAGTATTGATTCTGAATTGTATTGTGTAACTTATTTTTTAATATATTTCCTATCTCTGTCCACTGAAAGGACCCAGAAACAATAGGCACACATAGCCCCCATTAACTTTTTAAAGTCTGTCCCCCTCACTGAAAGGAATCAGGGCTCCTTGGAAAAATTGCTGATACCAGATTTGGGAGCAAGGATAAATTTAAGATGTGCCTGGAACATCTTTGTGCACAAAAGCAAGTGCTCACAGACTAACAAGAGGATGTCAAAAGGACACAGAAGCCAGAGAGGTTGATTCCACTGGCCAAATCTGTGACACTTTGGGCATCAAAAAGAATGGTGGTAATAGTCTGTAACAGATTGAAATGAAAAAAAATCCATGGGTCCATAAGCAATATTTTTTTAAAAGGCGGGGGGGGGGGGGCGCAGAGCTCTTTGAAACAGAATGCCTGTTAATAACTAGAGAATAAATGATAAAAATTAGAAAAATTACAATTCTGCAGCCATCTATAACTGATTCAGGCAAGGATCTTCAGTAATGTTAAAACCATTTGGTAAAAGGTTGTTGGGGAATGGATTCAAGCAATCTCAGAGCATCATCTCACAGGCTTAATAATTACAAAGGAGAAAAGGTACCTTAGTAACAAAGACGTCTCACTGACACCACTTTAACCAAGTGCCCAAACTCAAAATAGGCCAAATTGGCATTTACATTCCAAATGTGTGGTCACAGGAAATATATACCTAAGTCCTGGACTTTAACCTTGAAGAAACAAATACAGATGGTATTCTAAAGGACAACTGACCTGGACTACAGAAAAATGTTAATGAATGACAAAAAAAAAATAAGGGAGAAGACTGTTAAAGATTAGAGGAGACTAAAAAGATATTGCAACCATATGATAAAATACATGATCCTGATTTGTACCCTGGGTTAAAAAAAAAAATTTTTTTTGAAACAATTGGGGAAATGTGAATATAGATTACACATTAGATAATACTCTATCAATATTTTTAGGGTGTTTTGATGATGCCGTGAAGAATGTCCTATTTTCTTAGGAAATACATGCACAAATAAATAGTTAAGGGCAAAGTGCCATAGTATCTGCAACTTCCTTTCAAACTGGTTCTGCAAAAACAAATACAGCAAAAGTTAAAAAATGGTGGAAGTAACTAAAAGTATATGGGTACTCATGTCCTGTTCTTTTTTCAACTTTTCTGTATTTAGAAATTTTTCAAAATAAGTTGTTGGGAACAAAACAAATGCAAAATTTCAACATACCTAGTTATTCTTCAAGTAATTTGCCAAAAATACAATGAACGACTCTGAATTTCAGTTTGTAATTTAATCTACAAGTTCTCAAAAGTGAATTTTTTTTTTTTAAGGTACAGGGGCCTGGGGATTGAACCCAGGAGCCCGTATGTGGGAAGCCAGTGTGCAACCACTGAGCCACATCAGCTTCCCTGAGGTGGTTTTTTCCATTGGTATGGCTTGTTGTTTATTTTTGTTTTTTTTTTAGGAAGCATCAGGAACCAAACCCAGGACCTCCCATCTGGGAGGCAGTTGCTCAACCCACTTGAGCCACATCCACTCCCTTAAAAGTGATTTATTAAAATTATTGTACTACCTTAAAACTTTTGTGTATTTTTTAATGGCCATCTCCCAGTTCTGGGATTTGAAAAAAGTATTTCCAATGTTTTTTATGTCTTCTGCTACTAATAAAATTTTATCTACCTGTTGAAAAATGAATACAAATATATTAGATTTTATTAAGTAATCATTAGAACAGATTCATACAAACAGTTCAAACTTTTAGTACTAAATATTTTTAATACATTAAAAAAAGTTTGACTATCTGAAAGTACTCACATCTTTTAAATCTATATCTGCATCCTCAGGGAAATCCGGATGACTGTCACCAGAGCCATCTTTTAGGAATATTCCCCAATCATCTCCTCCCTTCAATTCTCCGCATTCTGCAATAACGCACAACTGTAAAGATAATCCTAAATTGTAGAAGTGCACTATCATACTAATGAGATGTTAAAAAAAAAAAAGTGTGGGTTTAGAAAGCTATACAGCTGTTTAAGTCTTAGGCAACACTGTCTGAATCACTTCTAAAACTACAGAATAATGTAGGAAGACGACTCTGTTTTAATATAATAATGCCTTTTACATATAATCCAACTAACACATAAAGGTCACTATTCACAAAAATATTTTATTACTATTTAAGAGTTCAGTGGACACAGATTAAGTTGAAAATTTTATCATTCTCTGTGTAATTTTCTCTAGGTGGGGCACATGCTTTCAGTTTACTACTGTTCCCTTTATGCACTGATTAACACCTCTGGCAGGTATCTGAGTTCCCAAATCCCACTCACAACCTGTTTTATTAGTTTGGGTGGTATTATGGACATTTTGATTCAAAGACTCACAAGGATCTTTAAAAATAATCTAGTCTAAACCCATAAGTAATTTATACAGAATGAGGAAAAGAGGCTAAGGGAAGTTAAATAACAACATCAAAGCCAAATAACTAATGGCAGAGAACAGACAAGAGTCTACGTTTCCTGTCCTCTTTCTCCTATGCATACTGACTCAAAGTTCTGTAGGTACAGGGAGACTTTAGTCCATCAGTGATCACCAAGATTGAAGTTGAAATAAGGAAATCTCTTTAAAAACTAGCCTCATCATCTTTATCCATTGTAGAACAAAATCTCAAAGAAAAAGCAGCAGATCCAGGCTTCTAAAGCAAAAAGTTACTGTAACATTTTTCCAGCTATCACCTGACTTCCTTTTACTTACGTTTCCTTAAGAGAAATAAGATAATTGTATTTCACTATAACTTTTTACTTACTTGGGCAGGCTTTTCACCCTTCACTTCTACATTTTCCAGTATCCTTGCCACACCCATTCCTTTAATTACTTGGCCAAACACCACATGCTTCCCATCCAAATGAGGAGTTGGAACTGTTGTGATAAAGAACTGAGAACCATTTGTATTGCAGCCTGCATTTGCCATGCTCAACAAACCCTCGTGATCATGCTGCAGGAATAAAAATCATTAAAAGAAAGATTAGAGATACTAGTCTGAAATAGATCACTTACTGACCATCCACAAAGCTAGGGTGGACTGTGATATCATTTAGCTTAATGTAGGGTATCCCAACTTTGTATACATTACAGTTTAATTCACAAAACATGGGGCACTTATTCCTTAAACTTTAATAAAAGCTTATGAAACCAAATAACAGAAACAATAGGGATAGATTATTATTTCTAAATTGACCATATTGAAAAGATGCTTACACTTTCATCTTTAAGATGAAGATGCTAAATTCATTAATATTAGATTATGATTTTATGATTCTCTTTTCTGAAAAGATGTGAACAGTCTTTCCACGTTTATGGGTCTTTCTTCCTTTACACATCAATAAACTGGGAACACTATTGGGATACTGAACTTACACTTGATCTTAGCCAAAAAGCCGAGAAGCGATGGATACTGAACTTAGAATGGACATTCTATCCTAATCTCAAAAAGAGTTCAAATGTTATGTCTTTCATCCTAGATAACTCGCTCCTTCAGATACTGCCCAAAATAAACTACCTTGGCCTCAACCTGTTCAAAAGTTCTGTGAAACACTTATTTCTTCCATCTTTCCACTTCATCTCTTAGGCTTTCTAAATTCATTCCTTTTTGGCCCATGCATTATAATTCTTATGTTAGTTTTCCCACTTAAAATGCCTTCCACCCTCCCATGTAAATCTAATTCAATTTTCAAGACCACCAAGTTTGTAGAAGGCAAGAACCATGTATCCTTTCTATAGGTGCCTTTCTTTTATCATCCTTCCAGCAGCCTCCTTTATGTGGTGCTTTTCCCACATTCTAAAATACTAACTCAGCGTCCCATTGCCTTTGTCTCTTCTCACACACACCCTTCCTTGTCTTCTTTCGTACTATAGTTTTTATTATGCAAACCATTATCAAACTATTCTCTGCCTAACCAAATCTCAGCCACCTAGCAATGACCTGTTTGCCCACCTCAAATCCCAAATTTTCTCCTTAATAATTCAGATAATACAAATCTTATCTTTCTCCTAAAGTACATAAAATGTCAATCAATTTAGCATTTATCTGCATGCTATATTATTCCCCAGTTGTTCCATGTGTTTTAAATCTTGTCTCCCCAGTAAGATTATGAAGTCCTTGTCATCAGGGCCTTTTATTTTATAAACCCTTTGGTAACAGTGACAGTATTGAGCATACAGTTGCAGTCAATAAATACTATTTTAAAGGCTGATGACATTTTTCATTTCGAATTATCCTAATTACCTTACTCATATTTCTTATTTCCAAACATACTGCTTTGCTTTTATACTTACATGTCCATTCTTATAACTTGGATGATATAATATACCCCAATTATATGGTGGGACAATGATGATTTAAAAAAGAACACGCACCACTTAATGTCCTTTAGGAGTCTGGGCATTAACCATATCTGCAAGTTTTCAAATCCCCTGACATCCTGGATATTAACAATAGTTTTGTTACTCTTCAAATTCAAGGATAAAGATGCACAAGTTACCAACCTACCCGTAATGAGAAGATTTTTCCTGAAAACAATTTTGCCATATGGTGACTGCACTTAAAAACTCACTGACTTAACTAAAGCATGTAAGGACTAGATCACATTGATGTAACTGTACTATTTCAGCCAAATAAAATCATTACTGGATAAAAACTTTCCATATTAAAGATGCATATTTATAAATATGATACCTTTTACAAGAAAAAGTGAATCTAAGCACAGTTGAGACATTTATTGGGATCTTAATCCAACAAGGATTCCAGACAAATCGTAATCTTTTATTAGCAATAAACATGCATTTTCATGTTATACCTTGTAATAGAAATTTTCATCTTCAAATTTTTCTCCATAAATACTTTCTCCACCTGTTCCGTTCTGATTTGAGAAGTCTCCACCCTGAATCATAAATTTCTTAATAACTACCAAAAAAATAAAAAATGGCTGTTAGAGACAAAAAAAAAAAAAAGATGTCTGCCTTTCCCCTATTTATCCCCACAAAAACTTCATACTTCTCACAAGCTAAGTGCAACCTATTTTTATAGTCTCATTGCCCAATAACCTTCAAAGACTTAATTCAAATGGTACTTCCCCTATAAAACTGTCACTGGAACCTCAGAGTTGGATCTACTCATCTTTCTTCCCCAGGTACTTATCTCTGCCTCCATTTTATAATATAACGATTTGCCTCATCCACCAAACAGTGGACTCCTTGAATGCAGCAACTGTTTTTTCACATTTGTAACTATATGCAGGTGGCTAGGCACCTATTAGTTACTCAATAATGCCTGCTGCATAAAGAGCAAGCTCTCCCAGATTTGTTACACCATAACAGAAGTGCTTCAGCAAATAATACTATTTTGTGTCAAGGGTTCCAAAGACCAACCCCACATTCAGATTCCCTCGAAGAACTCTGAAAACTCAGCATTTGGTCATACTACAGTGACATAGTAAGCTGCTACCCTTATCATTTAGGGAATGATTTAAACGTACAGTTCTAGACACTGGCCAAGAGCCAACCTTGCAAGCAGACCTTTCTAAGGATAGCAGTCTACTATATTAACTCTTTCCTGCACTTTATTAGAACATTCTGGTATTTTATTAAAAATTTAAAAATCAATAGATATTATTTTAAAATTAATTTTTCTTAATCAAGTTTTTAATAAAAATATATGTAATTCAACTTATTTATTAAACAAGTATCTATTGAGTGCCTACTCAATAACTATACTAGACAGTGGAGATAAAATGGTGATAAGATATGGTTCCTGACCTTATGGAACCTATAGTCTATTGGGAGAACCATCAAATAATCACTAAACAATAAGTTCAATTTATTTATCATCACCATGATCCTTTCTCATTGTTGTCATCCTCTTAAAGGAGTGCTAGAAGCATAGTGAAGCTAGGATAGTCTATGTCTTTATAGACAAATCTTAATGCTCTCCCCATAATACATGGAGAGGGAAATTTTTATTAATTAACTCCACCTCTCCAACTTTATGAAACCGAGCTACTGCTTCAGATGTCAAAACATATACTTAGAAACTAATAGTACCTTTAACCTTCTCCCCTACTTAGTGTTGTCTTCCCTAACTCCTGCAGAATAGTTGATTATCTATTTGAAGAATAATCAGATTCAGAAAATGAACACATACTTCGATGGAAAGGACATCCTTTGAAATGGAGAGGTTTTCCAGTGGTGGATCCAATGCCTTTTTCTCCTGTACACAATGCACGGAAATTTTCTGCTGTTTTGGGTACAATATCTGCAAACAATTCTAAGACAATTCGACCAACTAAAAGAAAAGAAAATGAAATCATATTAGTATGCAAAATAAGCAACCAAACAGGCAAATGATAAAAGAATAGTTGGTTCAATATGGTGACTGAAATCATCCATGAATTTTCAAGTTTCCGTTTTTTGGTCATTTATCTAATATTCAAGGTTAATCTACCTAAAGGAAGTATTATCTAGCTAGATTAACTTGATACAATTATTTTTCTATACCATATAAAGAATATAATTTATTACAGCCAAGTTAACACTATATAGGGAACAACACCATGAAGTACACATGGTTGTTTTTTTTAGGAGGTACCGGGGATTGATTTTGAGATCTTCTAGGTGGGAAAAAGGCACTCAAACCACACCCCAAAGTATACATGGTTTTAAATTCTGACTAATGTCATCCACTTGTACTCAGAATTTCGAAGTAACTAACAGAAGAAAATTAAATGCCTGTTAATTGATCAGGCTGGCCCAATTTTATGTATAACTGTAGCCTTTGTGCTCTGTGGAATCTGCCTAGTGCAGGCTCTGAGGAACAATGAAGAACGTCCTTCTAGAAAACCCGAGGCAAGCGAAATTAAAACCCACACTAGTTCCTGAAACGAAATAAGTGTATGTTAGTGAGTGAAAGAGACTGTGTGTGTGTGTGCGTGTGTATCCATATCCATCCACGGAATTCCTGAATCCTGATATATATCCTCGTGTACATGCATTCAAATGCACGCTGCGCAGACAGCAATTTTAACATGTTCCAGAACAAGAGCGCTTCAGTTATAAAGGAGCATCCTTCCCAACTCACAAAGCCTTATGCACTTCTGAGTTGCTATGTAACTAAGGCAACCACATTGCAACTCTGAACTCATTTCTCCAACGCATTATATAATGGAAAAATATTCACCTACCTAATTGGACCTCTAAGTTATAAGCAAACAATAAGGAAAAAGCAATAAGCAAGTTCACTTTAATTTATAAACATGGCCAGGGCTCATTTGTTTTTTGTGTGTGGCAAAAAACATAGAGGGTTACTGGAGACCAACCGACGCATATTCCCAGGGACTTTCTGAACGGTACCATTACAAACATAAAGTATTATGCCAACTCGATGGCGGAAAGGTACAACCAAATCAAGAGCGACATAAACTCAAAGGCCGCCGCATTCCCTGGACGAGAAATTTCTAGAAATTTCCAGAAACTTCCGCATGACCTATAGCAGTGATCTAAAGGCGCTGGCTTAACCTAGCTCGGATCCCCGAGCTTGTCCAGCTGTCGGGTCAGGTCAGTCGTTCCCTTCGCGCCACTGGGATCCCTCTAATGGAGGGAACCCTGACCTCCTCGGGGCCCTTCCGCGGGCACCGGACTCTACTCACCTCGCTCCCCTCCGATGTCCACGTCAAAAAAGACTCGCGGGTTGCTGGGGTTGGATGGCTTAGTTTGTGGGGACGGGTGCGACATGTTGACTTGCAGACGCGTTAAGAAGGTATCGGAACACCTCGTGGCCTCTGGTGGGTGACACCGAAAGCACCTCCCTTGGTGGGGAGCGGGTGGGTGCCAACAAGCTACTTCCGCCGCGAGGGCCGGAAGCTGGGGGTCGACTTCCGCCGCTGGGCGGTGCTTCTGCGCATTTCGGCAGAAGTGCGTTGCGGTGTTTCGAGTGTGCTGGTTTCTTCGTCTGTTCTCTTCTAGTTTTTGTCATTTTTTGGGTTTAACAGCCCCAATTGTTTTTATTCTTTTCCCTTGTGTTCCATCGCTTTTCCTACCACCGTGGTGTGTAAGAGCTTACATCCGGATTCCAGTGTTAGCTCTGCACTAACTGGTGTGTGACTTTTCTGAACCGCAATTTGCTCTTCTGGAAATTGAGAATTTTTTTAAAAAGCTAACGTTGGAGGGTCGTTTTGAGGACTAAATACATAAATATCTTAGTGCAATGCCTGATAAAAACTGGTGGTAGCTAACCAAAGTGGCCGAGGTTACATTTCAGGAGAAGTGATAGAGCTTAGACCGAAGACTGCAGTCAGCAGAAGCCTTGAATAGCCTGTAGCAACAACCGCAGTGGCTTTTTGAAGGAAAGGAACAGTCCTGATTTTCCCTATCAAAATACCTGCCGAGGAGAAGGATGAAGGTTCATGTCCTGCTTGCTGCCTAATCTTAGAAGATGAAAAATTAGAGGGATTAGCGTTAAAAAGCAGCCAGGTACCTACTCACGAGCAATGCCATACCCTAGGGACTAAGTACTAGGGTAAGGCTGCTTAAAAACTGAATTCAAGTTCTTACTACAATATTTATAAAAGTGTGACCAAATTAAACTTCTCTTAACCTGGTTCCTTTTCAGTAAAGAGGAAAGGACAGAGATATGAGAATGGAAAAGAGATAATGTGTATGTACTTGCTTTGTAAATTTTAAAGCAGCGCTATGCAAGGACTTTTTAAAATCACTGACAGTGAATGATTTGGTGTCTGAGTTTGCTTTAAAATCATCTAGGGGCAGGAGAGTGTGTGGCGTTATGGCTGAAGCAAAATTCGCCAGTGTTGGAAGCCAGATAATTGGTGTGTGGGGAATTTTCCATAATAAAGTCTTTTAAAGGGTAAAAAATCACTTTGTCCAATTTTTAGATGTATTACTAGCTGTTCTTTATAAAACTGTCTTGTAAAGTTTGTTAAATTAAAATAGCAACATACTTTTTGCAAAGAAAAACGGTGAAATTTTAGGACAAATCAAAGATTTTATACTGATTACGTTTTCTTTGTTAACACAAAGTTCTATCATAAAAATGCATGCATATGTAGACATGCCTGCCATACTTAGCAAAAGTCAATTTATTTCTTTGACAAATATTTATTGGGCTTACTATATGTCATGCACTCTTCTAAGTGCTGATGATACAGAGATGGAAAAGATGCATTCCTGATCCTTAACTATACAGCTCGTACATCTAATGAAGGATAAGGACAATTTAATAGACCTCTGTGATGTGTAATTTGAGGAAATTCCCTGTTTCAGCTCTCTGTGCTGATTCTTTCAAACTCCAGCACATTAGAATTCATGTAAAATGTTTATTTCTCACTAATTGCTGTCCTTCAGTTCCATAGTGCTTATTCCTTGTGGTGCCCTGATGATCTGGGATAGCTCAGCACAAAACAACTGTGTCCTTTGAGAAACAGAAGAGTCATAATTCTTCCCTAGCCCTGTCTCATGTCCAGGGACTTTTTGAGACTATCACAAACAAAAATAATTCCTAGCATCTCTTGAGCTAGTGAACTGGTAACTTATACTTCATCTCACATATATGACAATTATAAATTCACATTAAAATTTTTATTATGATCCACTAGCTTAAAAATCAGCTTTTAGCTTATCATTGCTAGAATTGTCACTTTTACACGGTTACCTCCTTTTATCATGATGAATATAATTATCATTAACTAGGCAGTATAGTTATACTTCTGCTTTGCCATCAGACTTCCAAGGTTTAAATCCAAACTCTAATAAATGCTAACTTGTGACTTTAGTCAAGTTAGTTTGCCTCTCTGCCTCAGTTTCTTTGTCTGTAAAGTAAGATAATAATATGTATCTCCTAAGGGTTTTATGAGGATTAAATGTAGAATTATTTGTGTTAACATCTGACACATAAGCACTCAATAAGTGTACACAGTTAATAACAACCAACTTTATTTTATAATTATTAATACCAATGTATTTCAAAATGAAAATTAGAACTGCAAGAGTGCTTGAGGATGCTTCTACATTCTTAGAAAAAAAGAATGCTATTCTTCCTGTTATACAGGTTTTGTGGTGTAAAAGACTAATCCAAATGTTATTCTCACTGTTGAGATTTTTCACAGTAAAGTAACAGCTTCATATAACCTGGTTCCTAGAACCAAACTGAACAAAAGAATCATAACTTTTAAAACCACTCCAGAACTGGAACTCTAGTAAAATAATAAAGTTTTCTTCTAGAAGACAACCGGTCCTACTGTCAGTTTGCTTTCTTACAAGAGGGTTTCTGAGTTCTGACACCTTGCCTGTGCTGAGCAAGGAATGGAGCAGAAGGGCCAAAGGCGTGCACTATTTCTTAGTGCTAAGGACACAATTTCATCTAGATGGAGGAGGGAATATTTGCTCTTAGAGCCTATTGCTGTTATTATTCCTCATAAGTGCAGTCCCTTCCCCCACAGTATTCTCTTTACTCACACTCTTTGCCTACCCTCTCCCTCCGCGCCCCCCAAGGAAGCAGCTAGGCCATCTGTACTCATTGCTTTAAAAAAAAAAAAAAAAAAAAAAAAGAAAGATATGACTGCAAAGAAAGCAGAGGAAAGTCTTGGCTCTGGTGGTACAGAAAAGATTCCTACATAGTGAAAGATTCAGACAAAACATCTTTTGTTAAAGCATGGCTTTCCACTCTCAGGAAAAAAAAATAAAAAACTAAAACAAAAAGACCCTTTCCTTATGTTGGGGAATGAAGGAGTCATGACTGGTCATAGGAGAGAGTAGTAGGAGGGGAAGCAATGGCAGGGCGGATGTGCACTCTCCCAGAGATAGGGAGTCTGTACCATGTTCCTCAGACACATCCCTGGGAAGCAAAAACGAATGAACAAACAAAAAAAACACCGATAGATAGGTTTGTGGGATCCAAGAACAGAGGGAGCATGTGCAGCCCCAGAAAGGCACAGGTTCCAGAGGGAGGACATGGACTCATGGTGTGAGCAAGCAGATGGGAACAAACAGGCTTCCAGAGATTTCCTATGGCCTAATTTGGAATGGGAGCAAAGCAATATCCTTGTATACCCAAATGTGAGATGGAAGAGGAAAGAGCGCCTCCAGACTTAAAGGGAACTTGCAGACAGGAACTCAACTCAATAGCAGTCTGTGAGACCGACTGAGCTGGGATGATGAATTTTTCACTGGATGTCATATGACATTGAGAACCAGAGTTCCCAACCCCAAAACTTGCCACCATACCACCATATTAGGTCTTCTCAAACTTAGATCCCATCCTCAGGAGGAATACTGGGAATTAACAAATATTATGGTATTAATCTTTGTTACTTGAAATAGAAAACTCAAAATAGAACTTGAGCTGAGATGTATTTCATATATATCTGAGTTTCTACCTTTACATGGCATAGGTTGTGGATCACTGAGTTCCTTAATAGGACACTAGACATGTTTGAAGCAATACTCAACCCCTTGTCAAAGGTAAGAAGTTAAAAGGACAACAAGGATGGTGAAGGAAGTTTCAAGATCCTATCCATAGTCAGAATTCCTGACTCTCACAGTAAAATTGGAACTCCAAAGAATGTAACTCTTTGAGAAGACAAAATGACTCTACTCCTAGAGGAAGCATTGATGTTGACAAGGTATGAACATGTGAGGGAGTATCCTAACCTAAGATCCCTGAGTTGAATAATATAGTGAAAACTTTGCTTCCATTACAAAAACAATAATTAAAGGTCAGAATTGAAGAATGACTCTCAGGCACTGAGTATTTACTAGTACTGAAAGAGAATTGTTTTTCTGAGC
Organism: Tolypeutes matacus; assembly: GCA_026826555.1. Taxonomy (NCBI): domain Eukaryota; kingdom Metazoa; phylum Chordata; class Mammalia; order Cingulata; family Chlamyphoridae; genus Tolypeutes; species Tolypeutes matacus. Next base: position 497,347 of record JAKSZT010054457.1, read on the forward strand.
TAGAACATTGAACCAGTAAAAGACAACAGATGCCACTAGAGGACAGTAGCGCCTCTGCCACCAGCGGAAATCAGATTCTCAATAGAACAAGATTCTTTTTCTAAGAACTAGAAGTTACATGACAGAAGAGGTGTATGTGTACTTTTTTTCTGAGGAGTAATAGGATTGATTTATTCTTATCTGATAGAGCAAAAGCAACAATTGACTTGTTCAAATCCTCAGTATTCCTTTCCTCGAAAGAAAAAATGTTACATTGACCTAAAAGGAGTTCCTTTAAAAAGAAAGACAGGGAGTGGGTGTAGCTCAAGTGGTTGAGCACCTGCTTCCCATGTTCGAGGTCCTGGGTTCAATCCCTGGTACCTCCTAAAAAATAAATAAAAGTAAAAAGAAAGACTGTCACAAACAAAAGTAATAATGACTAGCTCCTCTCAAGCCATTACTATGTGCCAGGCTATTACTATGTGGCAGGCTTTGTGCTAAGTATTACATACTTTATCTTATTTAATCCTCAAAACAACTCTGTGACATGTATAAACATTATTCTTCTTTACTTAGCAGACAAATAAGAGTTAGAGAGGTTAAGAAACTTTGCCCAATATGATTCTAAAGCCACTGCACCATGAGTGGAAAGATTAACCTATGACAATCTTTATAGGTTTAAATATTTTGTAAGGAACATCATGATACATAAAGGGCCTTGAGGACCTCTTGTGGTTAAAGTTGAACTTGTTCTATACTTGTATAACTTGTCTTTGATCTGATCACAAAATGGATTAGGCATTTATACCTTTTGTAGAATATATAGCTACAGAGCATGAATAGAAACAAATAAAACATTTTCCATAGAAGTGAAAAAATATTAAAATGTCCTTATAAGTTTGCATGGAGGTTAGAGAGTCAGTGCCAACCTTCTGGCGTCTCTATGAATTTTCCTAATTTTGGTCAGAGGTTGAAGCCAAAAGAAACTAACAAATATTCAAGCAACAGACCCTGGTGTCACTGACAGAAAGGTTACACTAGGTAGAAGAGTTTATATAAAAAGGATTTATTAGACTATATTGACTAACAGAACTTTAGTGATGTGTTAAGGATTTAAGATTTCTCTTAAGGGACAACAGCAAGCCAATGTATTTGCATTTTGAAAATAATATTCTGATTCTGGGATGGAGAGCAAAATGGAGGGGGGACATAAAAGATGTAGGGAGGACAGTGAGGAGATAATTAGTGGTGAGAGATAACTCTAGCTTGGACTAAAGTAGTGGTAGTAAAGATGGATAAAAATGGATGGACAGGAAAGGCATACGGGGTAAAACAACAGTACCAAGTGATGGATTGGATATGGGATGTGAGAGAGAAGAATGAATAATGGTTGACACCTGGCTTCCTGGGATACACGATTTGATGGATTTGGGGGCTGAGATGGAGAACACTGGAAAAAGATAATATTTGAGAGGAATATCATCAGTTTGGTCTTGGGCATGTTGAGTTTGAGGTACCTTTGAGAAATCCAAGTGGGGGTGTTCGGTAGTTAATTGGATATATAGATCTAATCCTTATAGGAGTGGTCTGAGCTTAAGAATTTAATAGGTGTTATTGGTATCTAGATGAAAATTTCATGGGGAAAAGTGTGATTGCTGAGGGTAGAAAGTAGTGGGTGAGTAGAGAAGAGTACCTAAGACAGAGTCTTAAGGAGCTGCAGTATTTAAAGGCCAAGGAGAGAAAGATAAGCCTGCAATGGAGACAGAGAAGAAAAGTAGAAAGTCATACCAGAAGGAGAACATGGTATCATGGAATCCAGGGAAGAAAGAAAGTTTCAAGAGTGATACAGCAGAGTTGCAACACCTACTCTCCAGTTCATTGGATGCATCCAGGATAATGTACAAGGAGATGATGATGGACAATGCCCATCACAAGGAACAGAGTGTCTGCAACTGCAAGCAAGATAGTTCCATCCATCTACCCCATGGAATCTAAGCCCCCTCTCAATTAAAAGCACAGTGGGCATTACCATCCCCAAATCCTCAATATTGGGGAATGAACAATGGATTAAAGTGGACTTATTATTATTCCATTATAGAATTATTATTATTCTAGCAATGGAAGAACTTTTATTATTGATATAAAGGCAGTGGCCACCAGAGGTCACCTGAAGGATGGGAGAGGGAAGAATAGGTGTAACATGGGGCATTTGGGGGACATTAGAATTGTCCTGCATGATATTGCAATGACAGATACAGACCATTATACATTTTGTTATAACCTGTAAAATTGTGCAGGGCAGAGTGTAAACTATAATGCAAACTATAGTCCACGGTTAGTAGCAACACTTTATTATGTGTTCATCAATTGTAACAAATGTACCACACTAAAGAAGGATGTCGTTAATGTGGGAAAGTGTAGGAGGAAGAGGGGTTGAGGCATACGGGAATCCCCTATATTTTTATGTAACATTTATGTAATCTAAAATGTTTTTAAAAATAAAAATAAATTAAAAAAAAAAAAAAGAGAGAGTGATAAATAGGTTGACTGTTCCTGGGATATTAAGTAAAAAGAGGACTGGTAAACATCCATTGAATTGAGTAATATGGAGGTCATTGGTGACCTTGCTGAGCCATTAATAAATAATGGTATTAAATCTCTAATGGAATAATATGTGATTATTAGTGTTTTAAATTCATAGTATTAACATTTATTCTCAATGCTCTAAACATTATTTTTAATGTACTTAAAATTTATTGAAACAGAAACCTGGCAGAAGAGTGACAGAGGGAATTTTGTTTTGTTTGCAGAGCCACCTCCTACATTGTACAAGTCATGCCATGAGGCTCTGAGAGGGTGAGTGGGGTTCAAAACCCAGCTTGAGCTTTCCTTGCCAAGTCTTGTGCTTTACTGTGAGGCTGCGTCCTCCCAAGAAGGAGGAAGAGGAGACTTTAAAGACACCTTATGGGTGAGAAGTTGCCTAAAGACATTCCCACACAGGTTCTTAATGGGATGTGCACAAGGCTGTTCATTGCAGCGTTGTTTTTGGTGATAGGAAGTTGGAGGCCCTGGAGTTGCCCATCACTGGGGAAGCAGAGAGGTCAAGAGTGGTGGGTGCACACTATGGAGTACTCTGCAGCAGTCGGGGATGAGGGAATAGATGTACATATGGCAACGTGGATAGGTCTTAAAAATAAAGAGAAAATTTTAGATTGTAAATGTGTTACTAGAATTAAAAAAAAAAAGTTTAAGCCTTAAGATTGTGCAACACAAATAGGGAACCCTACTGTAAACATTGGACTATCGTTAATAGTACAATTATAATAATATTCTTTCACCAGTTGTAACAAATGTGCAACACTAATGCAATGCATTAATAATAGAGGGATATGTGGGAATTGTATTTTCTGCACGATTTTTCGGTAAACCTATAACTTCTCTAATAAAAAAAAGTAAAAAAAAATAAAGTGCTGATGATGTTTTGAAATTACCCTTAAATGTTCAGAAAATAGACAGGCAGATAGAAGATGGATGATATAGATAGATGATAGATAGACATATAGATAGATGATAGAATAATTTGGCAAATGTGGCAAAACATTAAAAATTGATGGATCTGGGAATCTGGGGGAGGGAGTAGAAGTAGAGGTATGTTGGAGTTCTCCATATGGGTTTTGTATTATTTTTGCAACTGTCTTGTAAGTTTGAAATTATTTTAAAATAAAAAATTAAATAAAGTGCTGAATGTAAAAAGTATGAGAATACAGAATGAACTGTATTACATGATATTGTTTATGTAAATTAAAATACATGCAAACTGAACAGCACACATTTCACATGAATACACACAAGCCAAAGAATATAATTAAATATATTGGAATGGTTGCCTATTTGGATGAGGAAGAGTACAGGAGTGAGGAGTAGGGAATCAGAGGAAAACAAGTCAGGGGACTTATATGGACAAATTATAGTATAATATGCATGAACTGAAAAGTGTGATAACACTTTACACCTTAGGTCTAATAAGCAATAACAATTAAAAAATTATGTACCCTGGACTTTGCCATTTGAGGTTTTCATGGTCCTAGCCATAACCACCATTATGGCTATGATCACAGTTGTTTGGTGTTTTTTTTGCAAATTTATTAATTTTAGAAATCCTTTCCATAATTTGTGTATATGTGTTTGAGAACTATTGTTCGTCCAAAATTTCAAGACCTGTTTTAAAAAAACTTGTCTAAGCTTTCCTCCAAAAATACATTTCTTTCTAATAAGATTGATCACAGATTTTTAAAAAAATTATTGAAAGTGATAAGTACAATAATATAAAAATATTAACATCTTTGGAAAAAGAATTTTTTGGTTCCATTGTGGAATAGTTTCCTTGGCAGAGTGATTTGTGGGAACTAAAGGAAAAAGTACTAACAATACTGAGTACATCTATAATCATGTAAGATGCTTTCACATATCTTATAAGTATTTTCTGTATCCTAATGTCAATAGCAACATTTCTAGATAAATACTGATTACTGGTGGTGACAGCTTAAAGTTAAAAAAAATTTTAAAGGTAGGTTGAGAGAGAAAAATTTGAGTCCTCTTTCCTATATCACATCCCACCAAAATTGATATGTCCCCAACTGAGCTCTATCTGTAACTCCCCACAACTCAAATTATCTCTTCCTCTTACCCTCTCTACTTCCTTTAAGGGCACTATAGGCTAGAAACTTAAAATCTCACTCTGCGGAATGAGAAACATCCAACACACTGTAGATAGGTAGTAGTGCTTGTTGTCACAATCTGACAATTGTCCCTTTGTAATGTCTCTCAAATCCACCTCCCTCTTTTCCTTTTCCATTTCAACAGCACCTTGTCAGGGATTTTTGTACTAAGTGAAATAGTTTATTTAATGAGGAACATTAAATAACGTAATGGAAGGCATTCCTGATACTACTTCTCAAAAATGTAGAATGAACTCCCCAAGGCCTTTTTTTGTATTGACCCTCAAAACAAATAAACATACAAGCTTATTGTTAACTCATTTCTACAGGTAGCCAGATTAGTACTGTCTAGGGGTATAGATTTCTAGAATTCAAATCTGAAGTGTGGATATGTTTAGTGAAGCCATAGGACTTAAATGATGATCATGTTCCTTAAGCAATTCCTGCTGAGTTTTATTCTTATCAGCTAAGTTTTTAAAAGTCTCTGTATTACAGTTATATCATAATTGAGATCACTAGTGGCAACATGAAATATAGGATTTCTATGCTGTTGATTGATGAGTAATTTATGTGCCCTGGATACCAGGCCAGTGGACAGTAAAGAAATGTGCTTGCATTTTTGTCCACAGAAAGGAATATCTCACCTTGCTAAGAAGGAAGGTTGTGGTGAGGATTATCAATGTTTTGCCATTGCAGCAAAAGATATAATTTAAATCCTGGGGGAAGTGGATGTGGTTCAGATGACTGGGCTCTTGCCTACCACATGGGAGGTTGCTGGTTCAGATCCCAGTGCCTCCTAAAGAAGAGAGTGGCTGATGTGACAGGCAGGCATGGCAAGCTGACACAACAAGAGGCACAAGAAGAAAAAACAGAATGAGAGATACAACAAAGCAGGGAGCAGAGGTTCCTGACGCCTCCTAAAGAAGACAGCAAGCTGACATAACGGGCAGGCACAGCAAGCTGATACAACAAAATGACACAAAAAGAGACGTGGGGAGAAAAAACAGAATGAGAGATACAACAAAGCAGGGAGCAGAGGAGGCTCAAGCGATTAGGCACCTCCGTCCCATATCAGAGGTCCCGGGTTCAGCTCCTGGTGACTCCTAAAGAAACAAGGAAAATGAACAGACTTAGCAAATGAAAAACAACAAGGGAGAAATAAATAAAATAAATCTTAAAAACAAAACAAAACAAAACAAAAAAACTTGGAACTCCGTTGAGGCCCCAGAACTCTGAACTACAAAGCATCATTGAAAAAAAAAAAAAGCCCACCTTGGCTATAAAAACTATGAAGTTGCTATTATTCATTTCTTGGAAGAGGAAACTGTCTTAGAGAAGCTAAAGAATTTGCCCTGAGGCCAAATTGTCAGAAGTAATCTTGCATCCACTGCAGGCTATAAAATAAGCTCCTTATGTCACTAAAAGCATCAATCTATCAGTCTACCTGGATGTTTGGGAACACTTACCAATAATGACAATTTTGTTTTTATCATTAGTAATGTGAGTTGTTGCTCCTGAGAAAAATTGGCCAAAAGGATTAGTTGCTTTTTGAACATTTCCTTAAAAGTGATCATGGGACCATGTGGTTGGAAGGAGGGTGTGTGTTCACCTTATATAAAAATTATAATTAATCATTTAAGCTTAAAATGTGGGGTTTATACCACAATTATTGATTACATAATTACACTGAAATTTGATCTAGGAAAACAGAATTACTCTGTACTCTGACTCTTGAGACATGCTGGATAAGGACTCATTAAACTATTAATTTGATTTACTTTTGTATTTAATACCAAATGATTATAAGAAAGTGAAAATATATTTGCTGAAGTACTCCCATTAGGCTGTAACACATCTACTGGGAAAATTGGTCTTTATTCAGAAGACATTATTGAATACCTAACACATGCCAGGCACTGTACATAGTTGCAAGGAGGAAACACAGAGATGGAGCTTTTAAGGAGTTCACTGTTGGGTGGAAGAGAGAGATCATTACAGTATATGATATAAAATAGAGATAGAGTAAAAATATTGGGGGAGAAAAATTGGGAGATTTAACTTTGGAGGTCTTAGTAACAGTTTCATAGAAGAGCTACCATGTGAACTAAGTCTTGAAGGAAAACGTTACACTAGGCTAAGAGATTAGCAACTAGAGGGACTCATGTTAACATCATAAAAATATGGATATAAATCATGGCCTAAAAACTGTTTATGTGAAAGAAATTAAAAACCAGTGAAATTCAACAGGTCATTATTACCAAGGTATGGGGAAAAACAAGAGAGAATGTTAATAGTGAAACATCTGGTAAGATTGAGAAACCTAGGTGAACAGTTCATCGAAGAAAGAGCTATTACAGCCTGATAGTCTAAATACATATAAGTCAAATGGAAAAAGAATTCCATTTATTCTCAATTCATTCCAAATTTGCTCAAAACTCAGAAGTATAAGCAAAACTCAACAATACAGATTTGGGGTGTTTTCTTGAGCATTTCTGTAATTATGTGTATTACCCACTGCCCAGCCCCTGTTTTCACACACTGTTCTACACTTTCCTTCTTCAGATAAACAAAATATCCTGGCAATGCCCTATACCATAAGGGTTTCCTCACTCTTTCTTAAAGTATAGTACATGATTGCATGAATGCATCAAAAAGCCCCTTATACTGAAAAAGGGGTCAATTCAACCAGAAGGTATAACAATTATAAATATATCTGCAAAAAGCAATGCCCCAAAATACATGAAGCAAATATTGACAGATTTGAAGGAGGAAATAGACAGCACTACATTAATAGTAGAAAATTTCAATACACCACTTTAAATAATGGATAAAACATCTAGACAGAAGATCAAAATAATGTATTGAACGATACTATTAGCCAACTGGATCTAACAGACATATATAGTACATTTCACCAACAGCAGCAGAATACACATTGTTCTCTAGTGCATATGGGTAGACCATACGTTAGGTCACAAAACAAGTCTCAATAAATTTAAAAATATTGAAACATACAATGCATTTTCTCTGACCACAATGGATTGAAGCTAGAAATCAATAACAGAGGAAGAACTGGAAAATTCACAAATATGTGGAAATTAAATACACTCTGAAACAATCAAATGGATCAAAAAAGAAATCACAGTAGAAATAAGGAAATACTTTGAGGCAAATGAAAATGAAATCAAAATATACCAAAACTTATGGGATATAGCATAAGGCAGTGCTGAGAGGGAGATTTATTAGCTCTAAGTGCTTACATTAAAAAAAGAAAAAAGATCTTATTTTGGAGACCTAACCTCACACCTGGAAGAACTAGAAAAAGAAGAGCAAACTAAACACAAAGTGAGCAGAAGAAAAGAAATAACAAAGACTAGAGTGACGATAAATGAAATAGAGAATGAAAAAAAACAGTAGAGAGAATAAAGGAAACCAAAAGTTGGTTCTTTCAAAAGATCAATAAAATGCACAAACCTTTAACCAGATTGACAATGAAAATAAGAGAAAAGATACAAATAATGAAAAGCAGAAATGAAATTGGGGTCATTACTACCAGCCCCGCTGAAATAAAAAGGACTATACGATTGTACAGAGGAAAGTGTAAACCATAATGTAAACCATGGTTAGTAGCAACGCTTCAATATTTGTTCATCAATTGTAAAAATATACCACACTAATGAATGATGTCATTAATGGGAAAAGTGTGGGCGGGGGAGGGGTGAGGTATATGGGGATCTCCTATGTTTTCAATGTAACATTTATGTAATTGAAAAGTTCTTTAAAAATAATAATTTTTTAAAAAGCTAACATAAAAAAGTATAGGAGGATACTATGGACAATGGTATACCAATAAATTAGATTACCTAAGTGAAATGGATAAATTCTTAGAAATACACAAACTACCTACATTGATTCAGGAAGAAATAAAACATCTCAACAAACCAATTACTAGTAAAGAGATTAAAGCAGTCATCAAAAATCTCCTGCCAAAGTGTTGGAGAAGATGTGGGAAAAATAGGAACACTCATTTATTGTTGGTGAGAATATAAAATAGTGCAGCTGCTGTGGAAGACAGCTTGGCTGTTCCTCAGAAAGGTAAGTATAGACCCGGCAATCCCACTGCTAGGTATATACCCAAAAGAATTGAAAGCAGAGACTCAAACATGTATTTGCACACTGATGTTCATAGCAGCATTATTCGCAATTGCCAAAAGGTGGAAGCAACCCAAGTGTCCATCAACACATGAATGGGTAAACAAAATGTGGTATGAACATAACAATGGAATATTATTCAGTCATCAAAAGCAATGAAATTCTAATGCATGCTTTAACATGGATGAACTTTGAAGACATCAAGTTGAATGAAATAAGACAGATACAATAGGACAAACATTGTATGATGTCACTGATTTGAAATAATTAGAATACATAAATTCACAGGGTCAGAAACTAGAATACAGGTTTAACTGGGATGGGGTAGGGTGGGGAATGGCAATTTTAATGCTTAATTGGTACCGAACTTCTGTTTGGGGTGATGGAAAAGATTTTTTTGATGAATGGTGGTGACGGTAACACAACATTGTGAATATAATTAACAGCACTGAAATATATATCTGAAAGTGGTTAAAATGGGAAATTTTAGATTGTATATATGTTATCAGAATTTAAAAATGGAACTGGACAACGCAAAGAATGAACCCTAATGTAAACTACAGACTATAGTTAATTATATAATTATAATAATATTATTTCATTAATTGTAACAAAGTTACCATACTAATGCAAAATATTAATAATAGGGAAAACTGTGTTTGCGTGTGGAGGGTACAGGGGAACTCTGTCCTTTATGCATGTTCTACAACTGCTCTAATTTTAAAAAAAGAAAACCTCATAGATGGAGACTCAAGTTGTTTCCACTCTGTGTTGAAATAAAATACCTGCATACAGATATCAATTTGCTTACTTTCAAGAACATCTATTCAATAAATTTTAACGAGAGGGATTGCTGGTAATGTATGTGCACCTGTAATTCTGATAAATAGTGTCAAAATGTTTTATATGGAGGTTGTAACAATTTACACTCCCTCAAGCAATGTATGAGCCACCTGTCTCCACCATACTCTCAGCAACATACGTATTATTAAACTTTTTTATCTTTGCTAGTCAGATAGGGGGAAATGCTAAGTGCTTTCAATGGATTTTCTCACTAATCCCTGTAACAGCAGGTACTATTATTATAACTGTTTTACAGATGAGGAAATGAAGGTTTACAAAGGTTAGATAACTTGCTCAAAGTCACTAGGATAAAAAGTAGAAGAACGGAAATTAAACTTGCCCTGTCTTCTTCTTGAACAAAACTCCTAACCATTATGCCACATGGTGTTTCCACTAAGGAAAACAACCAAATACCTTTAAAATTCAAATTGCATTTTTCATAATTAATTTTTTGATGACTTGGAACTTATTTCAAAAGGCACAGCAGGACTTTACAGTATCTTATTGTCAGTATTATTGATATAATAATATCAATTATGAATAATAGATGAGTGTCCTAGTTTAAAAAGCATCCTAGAGACAAGCAAACTAGGTCTAATGGCCTTATATGATATCACCAGTTATGAGGATTTCCATCCCAATCCCCCCCAAACTTCAGCCCCCATAATCCACACCCAGTGGCCCAGTTTCATAACTAGTTGAGCAGAGATTGGTGATTTTATATTAATTTAAACAAAACTCCATTAAGTCTAGAATGCTGATGCCACAATAACATGTTTGAAATCTGTAAGATAACATATGAGGATTGCAACAGTACTGTTCTCCATAGTTCAAGATGATGTGCAAATACTATAATCTAGTCTTTCTCACATATCGATGGACTAAGTCTGCAAAGCAAACCACCAAAAGCCTATGAATATTCTCTTCAATGTTTTCATATTACTAGAACACACATGAGGTGGAGGAACTATAGAAGGATTATGTGCTCACAACATTTCAAGCTACAATTTGGTGACCTTATATGTGCATTTACTGGATGTGGGCTTTTAGCACGTTACAGGCTTGACTGGTTTGCAGCTCTCAGTGGTATATTTGAAGTCGCTGCTCCCTCCTAAGAGGTTTCACAAAGAGAAAACAGTGTTTACCTCAACCAAAGCTCACATCTATTAAATTCTGCCTTAGAGTCTCCTGGGTGACTTTTCAGATCAATGGAGAAAAGATGGGAGTATCCAATAAATAGTGTTGGGACAAATAGGTAGCCATATGGAAAAAGAATAGAATTAGAACTATGCCTCACATCTTGTACCAAAATAAATTTCAGATTGATAAAAGATTTAGATGTGAAAAAAAGAGTGATTAAGGAAGATAATTTCATATGAGGGAAGCCTTTTAAAGTATGGCACAATACTTGGAACTCATAAAAGAAAATGTAGATAATATTGAAAACTCTGCATAGAAAAACCCACCATAAATAAAGTCAAAGGCAAACGACAAACTGGGAAAATTTTATTTTCAACTCATATCATAGACAAAGTAGTAATTTCCCTAATATAAAGAGAGCTCCTACAAATACATTTTAAAAAAGATCAATATCCCAATAGAAAAGTGAGCAAAGAATATGAACTGACAGTTTTTTAAAAATGGAAATAGAAATGGCTCTTAAACTGATGTTCAAATTCCCTCATAAGAAAAGAAATGCAAATAAAACTACAATGTGATGTCAAAATTTCAAAAATTTGTTATACACTCTGTTGGCCAGACTATGGGGAGGAAACTAGTGTATTAATATGTTGCTGGTAGGGGTAATTTGAAAATATTTATCAAAACACATACTAATACCCTTTGATACATCAATTCCTTACCTAGGGAAATGTGATTTTACTTAGGGTGGTCAGGAAAGGACTTATTGAAAAGGCACAACCTGAAGGAGGTGAGGGAGTGAGCCTTGTTGATACTGGGGGAAGAACAATCCAAGCAGGATACAAAAATGCTAAGGCCCACATTGGAAGTGCATGGCATACTCTAGAAACAGAAAGAAAGCCAGTGTGGCTAGAATGGAATAAGCAAGGGGGAAGAATGAAGAATATTGGGAGATACATCAGAGAATTACTTGGCAGGGCTGAACATGTAGGCTTAATAGGTCATTTTAAGGACTCCAGCTTTTACTCTAGGAGAAAGGGGAAATCACTGCAGCATTTTTTAAATATAATTAAAAAAAATTTTTTTTTTTTAAAGAAACTTAAATTACATCAATATTACACAGAAATATAGGGGAAAAGTGGCTCAAGTGATTGCCTACCATATGGGAGGTCCAGAGTTCGATTCCTAGGGCCTCTTGGTGAAAAGCAAGCTGGCCCACCGCCCGTGCAGGAGTGCTAGCCCATGCAGAGAGCTGGCACAGCAAAATGATACAACAAAAGGGGGACACAGAAGAGAGACAATGAGAGATACAGCAAATCAGGGAGCTAAGGTGGCTCAAGAGATTGAGTAGCCTCTCTCCTCTCTGGAGGGTCCCAGAGAACAAGCAAATACAGAAAAACACACAGAGAGCAGACAGCACAGAGAGCAGACAGTAAGGGCAAAAAAAAAACAATGGGGGTGACATTTTCCCACATCAACAACATCCTTCATTAGTGTGGTACATTTTCCATAAATGATGAACACATCTTGGAGCATTGCCACTAAGTGATGATTATAGTTTACATTGTAGTTTACACTCTCTTCTGCACATTTTTGCTGCTGCAGCATTTTGAGCAAAGGAGTGACCTGATGTGACCTAGATTTTTAAAACTTTTTTAAAATTGAAGTTTATCAATCATACGTGAACATCCATAAACATTAAGAATAATTTGTGAACTTACAAAACAAACATGCATATCATCATGCAAGACTCCCATGCATTATCCCACCAATAACAACTTGCATAGTTGTGAAACAATTGCTACAAACTATGAAAGAGCATTAACAAAACAGTACTGGGAACTGATGTGGCTCAGTGCTTTAGCACCAGCTTCCTGCATACGAGGTCCTGGGTTCAATCTCCGGCCCCGGTACCTAAAAAAAAAAAAAAAAAATTACTAATAACTATAGCCAATAGCCAATCTTACATTTGGTGTATTTTTTTCCCCAACCCATCCAGTTAATCACACCCTATATTAGTAATATATACTTGTTACAGTTCATGAGAGAATGCTTTCATATTTGTTCTGTTAACCACCGTCTATCTTCCACTACAAGATTTCTTGTGTTATACAGTTCCATGCTTTGTACAATCCATTCAAAGTGTATACTCAGTGGCTCTCATTTTCATCACAGAGTTGTGCTGTCATCACCTCAGTCAATTTTAGAACTTTTTCATCACTCCAAAAGGAAAAATCCATACCCCTTATACCCCACTATTGCTGCCCCTTAGAATTGATATAGCATCTTTTTTTTGCCATTGATGCAAAAATACTACAATATTACTATTAACTATAATCTATAAGTTATATTAGTTGTAATTTCCCCATGTATCATCATATACATAACATTTTGTAAAGGAAGAACATTCTTATACTATTAAACACAATCTTCATCCACCACCAAAATCACTAGGTTATATAGTCCCTACATTATTCTCTAGCTTCTTTTCAACTGAAATATTACATCCACATACTAACCCTTTCAGCCACAATCAAATTTAAAAATCAGCAATATTAATTATACTCACTATAATGTATTTCCATCAACTCTATTCATTTCCACACATTTATAATAAATCTTATTAAAAATTATACAGACATTAAGCATCAGCTCCCATTCTCAACCCACATTCCTAGTAACCAATACTCTAGAGTTTATCTCTGTGAGTTTACTCATCATTTTAGTTCATATTAGTGAAAACATACAACACTTTCATCTTTGGATAGAACAACTGGACAAAGGATTAATAAGGAGACAGAGAACTTGAAGAATATGATAAATAAACTAGACCTTACAGACATGTATAGAACATTGAACCCCAAAACAGGAGGATATACATACTTCTCAAGTGCTTATGGATCCTTCTCCAAGATAAACCATATTTTGGGTCACAAAACAAGTCTCAATAAATTTAAAAAGAATGAAATTATAAAGCACTATCTCTGAACATAATGGAATGAAGCTGGAAATCAACAACAGGTGGAGAATAGGAAAACATAAATATATGGAGGTTAAACATCACACTCTTAAACCATCAGCAGGTCAAAGAAAAAATCACAAGAGAAATCAGTAAATATCTTGAAGTGAATGAAAATGAGCTATTATAATTTGTTAGATTCTGCAAAAGGAGTGCTTAGAGGGAAGTTTACAGCACTGAATACACATATTAAAGCAGAAAAGAGATGCACATCAATCATCTAAACCCCCACCTTAGGAAACTAGAGAAAGAAGAGTAATATAAACATCAAGCAAGCCAAAAGCAGAAATAGAAAAGGTGTCTGTCTGTTTCTTTACTTGTTTACTGTCTGAACCCACAACCCAGTGCAAGCTGAAAGGGCAGGAGTCTTGTCTGAGTTTTTTCAGTGCTGTAAAAATATTTGTCAAATAAAATAATTTAAATTTGTGGGGAAAAAAAAAACCTATGGGATGCAGTGAAGGCAGTGCTGAGAGGGAAATTTACAGCTTCAATGCTTACATTAAAAAAGTAGAAAGAGTTAAAATTAAATATCTAACTGAACACCTGCAGGAACTAGAAAAAGAACAGCAAACTAATCCCAAAGTAAGCAGAAGGAAAGAAATAACAAAGAAGAGCAGAAATAAATGAAATTGAGAACAAAAGAACAATGGAGAGAATTAGCAAAACCAAAAGTTGGTTCTTTGAAAAGATCAACAAAAATCGACAAACCCTTAGCTAGACTAAGAAAGAAAAAAAGAGGGAAAATACAAATAAATAAAATCAGAAATGAGAGGGGGGGACATTAGTATTGACCCCACAGAAATAAAAGAGATCATAAGAGGACACTTCAACAACTCTATGCCAAAAAACTAGACAATATAGATAAGATGGACAAATTCCTAGAAACACACAAACAACCTACACTGATCCTAGAAGAAATAGAAGACCTCAACAAACCAATAACAAGTAAGGAGATTGAAATTGTCATCAAAAACCTCCCAAAGATGAAAAGCCTAGGGTTAGATGACTTCACAGGTGAATCCTACCAATCATTCAAAGAATTAATACCAATTTTGCTCAAACTCTTCCAAAAACTAGGACAGGAGGAAACACTACCAAACTCATTCTATGAAGTCAACATTACCCCAATACCAAAGCCAGATAAAGATAAAATGAAAAAAAAAATTATAGACTAATTTCTCTGATGAATATAGATGCAAAAATCCTCAACAAAATACATGCTAATCGAATCCAACAACACATTAAAAGAATTACACATCATGATCAAATGGATTTTATCTCAGTTATACAAGGGTGGTTCAACACAAGAAAATTAATCAATGTGATACATCACATTACTAAACTGAGGAAGAAAAAAATCACATGATCATCTTGATTAGCGTGGAAAAGGCATTTGACAAATCCAACATCCTTTCTTGATGAAACCTCTCCGAAAGATAGAAATAGAAGGAAGCTTTCTCAACATAATAAAGTGCATATATGAAAAACCCACAGCTAACATTGTACTCAATGGAGAAAGACTGAAAGCTTTCCTGCTGAGATCTGGAACAAGATAAGGATGCCCACTATAACCGCTGTTACTCAATATTGTGCTAGAAGTTCTAGCTAGAGCAATAGGCAAGAAAGAGAAATAAAATGCATCCAAATAGGAAAAGAAGTAAAACATTCACTAATTGCTGATGACATGATCCTATATGGAGAAAATCCTGAAAAATCCACAACAAAGCTACTAGAACAAATAGACAAGTTCAGCAAAGAGGCAGGATACAAGGTTAATACACAAAAATCAGTAGCATTTCTATATACTACTAATGAGCAATCTGAGAAGGAAGTCAGGAAAAATATCCCATTTACAATAGAGGCTAAGAGAATCAAATATTTAGGAATAAATTTAACCAAGGACATAAAGGACTTGTATTTGATAAACTGTAAAACATTGCTAAAAGAAACCAGAGAAGACCCAAATAAATGGAAGGACATTCCATGTTCATGGATTGGAAGACTGAATATTGTTAAGATGTTAATTCTATCCAAATTTATCTACAACTTCAACACAATCCCAATAAAACTTCCAACAGGCATTTTTACAGAATTGGATAGGCCAATTATCAAATTTATTTGGAAGGGTAATAGGTCTGGAATAGCCAAAAATATCTTTAAAAAGAAGAAAATCAGAGGATTCTCACTTTCTGACTTTAAAGCATATTTCTTAGCTATAATGGTAAAAACAGCATGGTACTGATGTGACCTACATTTTTATCTACTTATTTATTTATTTTTAATTTTTTGTTTTAAATTGACTTTATTTATTTATTTTATTTGTGTGTGTGTGTGTGTGTGTGTACAGTTCTATGTGTTCCACCCCCATCCCCCCTGCTTGCTGTCTGTGTCCATTCGCTGGGTGATATTCTGTGTCTGTTTCTTGCCTTCTCTTCTCATATTTCTCCCCCAGGCTTCACTGGGATTCGATCTTAGGACCTCCAGTGTGGGAGAGAGGTACCGTGTCACTTGCACCACCTCAGTTCCTGGTTTCTGGTGCATCCCGCCTTGGCTTTACCCTGTGTTTCTTTTTTTTTTTCGTTGCATCATCGTCTTGCTGTGGGCCTGTGGCTTGCCTGCTCACCTTTTAAAAAAATTTTCCAGGAGGTCCCAGGGATCGAACACGGGTCTTTCCATATGGTAGACAGATGCCCAACCACTTGAGCCACATCCACTTCCCTGACCTACATTTTTAAGGAATCATTCTGGCTGCTGTGATGAGAACAATCGAATGGGGCAGAGAGTGCAGTTCAGAGGCAATGGCAATAATCCAGACAAGAGATGATGGTTTACTGAATCAGGATAATAGCATTATATGCTATAACCAGATTGTGAATATGTTTTGAAAGCAGGGTTACCTGGATTTGCTGACAGATTGGATAGGGGATAGAGAGAAAGAGTCTAGAATAACTCAAAGATTTTTGGCCTAAATAGCTGGAGAGATGGAGTTGCCATCAACACAGGTGAAGACGACTGAGAGAGGAACAGATTTGGAAACATGTCAGGTGTTAGGTTATGGACATGATCAATTTGGGATACTTGTTAGACATTCAAATGGATGTATCAAACACACAAGCTGGTCTTTTCCGCTTGCTCCCGTCTGTGCTAACTCAGCGCCCCAGGCTCCTGCCACCCCTCCACTGCTCCAGTCGCGATCAAGATTATCTACGCCGACCTTATCAACCATGATGAGATGCTCTCCGATAATTACAATATCCAAGAGATCGCAGACGGCTTTACCTGGAGGTGGAGGGGAAACTGGTCAGTAGGACAGAAGGTAGCATTGATGATGGCTCATTGGTGGAAATTCCTCTGCTGAAGACCAGGAGAGTGAAAGTGCCTACCGAAAGCTCAGTCTTCACGGGTGTTAATATTGTCATGAACCATCACTTGCAGGACACCAGCTTCACAAAAGAAGTCTACAAGAAGTACATCAACGGTTACATGAAATCAATCAAAGGCAAATTTGAAGAACAGAGACCAGAAAGAGTAAGATCTTTTATGACAGGGGCTGCAGAACAAATCAAGCACATCCTTGCTGATTTCAACAACTATCAGTTCTTTATTGGTGAAAACATGAACCCAGATGGTCTGGTTGCTCTCCTGGACTACTGTGAGGATGGTGTGACCCCATATGTGATTTCCTTTAAGGATGGCTTAGAAATGGAGAAATATTAACAAATTTGGTGATTGCTTTGGATCTATCACCCATCACCATAACTGGCGGCTGCTTTTCATCCACACCACACCAGGACTTAGACAGATGGACTGATGCTCATCTTGAACTCATCATTTATTTTGCTCTTGATTTATTTGGAGTAGAGGCATTGTTTTTTTAAGAAAAAAACATGTCATGTAGGTTGTCTAAAAATAAATATGTATTTAAACAAAAATAAATAAAAAAATAAAAAACAAAAAACAAAAAAAACACAGTTGGCTATAAGAAGTGGGATTTCTTGGCAGAGGTCCAGACTTAGGCATCACTTAGGAAGTCTATATGTATAAATGATAAAGCCTGGGAACTAGACGAGATCACCAATGGAGTTAGTATAGACAAAAAGGAAAGGAGAACCAAAAAGTAATCCTAGAGCACACCAACATTTAGAAGTAGGAAAGGTAAAGAGGAATCAGCAAAAGAGATTGAAAAGGAGCAAAATCTGAGATAAAAGTCAAACAATGAAAGAATGCTATCCTGTAAACCAAGTAAAGGAACTCCATCAAGGAAAAGGAAGTGATCAATTGTGTCAAATACTGGGACTCAAATACTGGGTCAAGGAAGATGAGGACTGGGAATGGATTTTAGATTTAGTAATATGAATCATTAGTGAACTTGATACTGTTTTAGAGCAGAAGTGGAAATGAAAGCATGATTGGAATATATTCAAGAAAAAAGGGAATCAAGCTTCTACCAATTTACAGGAATTACCAGAGAGAGAGAAAATAACATGCTAAACAAAACCATGAGGATGCAAGCAGCTAAATCTAGAATGTGGGAGCTTCTACAGGAAAAGTGACATGCTTTTTAAACATATAAATGGCATGAAACTGTTAAAAGGAAACTTAAGAGAAATAGTAGCCAAGTACAATGTATTGATCCTGTTTAGAGTCTAATTTGAGCAAACCTACTGTAAAAAGATGTTTGTGAGTCAATCTAGAATACTTGAATCCTGATTGTGTATTTAGATTTGTTAGGTATGCTATTGCTGTTGTGATTAAGATTTTTTTTTTAAAGTTATTACCTTTTAGAGATGTGTACTGAATTATTTACAGGTGAAATGATATGATGTTTGGAAGTTGCTTTAAAATATACTCCAGAAAAAAATAGGGAAGAAGGAAGAAAAAATAAGATCGACAAAATGTTTATATTTGTTGAAACTGGAATGATATGTAGAGGCTGATTAAACTCTTTCTCTCTCTACATTTGTGTAGGTTTAATATTTTTCATAATAAAAATTTTTTAAAAGATAGAAAATAGGAAGAGAAGAATTAAATTCAAGAAACATAGATTACTTTTTTTCAGAGATTTTGCCATAAACAGGAACAGAGGGATAAGGTGGTAGCTGGAGGGGAAGGAGATATGAAAAATATTCAAGATGGGAGAAATAAAAGTATATTTGTATGCTATGGTAAAGATCAAGTAGAAAGAGAAAAATTGATGATGCAAGAGAGAAGGAAGAATCTTTGGAGTAATGTCTTTGAAAACCGTTAATTTGTTTTTTGTTTTAAGATTTATTTACTTTTATCCATTTTACCCTGCCTCACCCGTTTTTACTGTTTTTGTATTCATTTGCTGGGCAATTCTCTGTGCCTGTTTCCTGCCCTCTCTCCTCATCCTTCTCCTCCTGTCTTCACTGGGATTCGATCCTCCAAACCTTCGATGTGGGAGAGAGGTGTCCTACTGCCTGTGCCACCTTATTTCCTGCAATGTCTTTGAATAGGCAAGAAGAGATACAATCTGATGCAAATGTAGAACTGTTGGTTTTAAATAGGAATATCCAAAGTTTATCCATAGTAATAGGAGGAAAGGCAAGACAGAGAATGTGGGCAAAGATGTGGGAGAATAAGGAGATGAGGAGATAAGAGCTTGTTGAAATTCCATTCTGAAACCTTCACTCCCTCAACTGATAGAATGCAGACTATAAATTAAGAATAGGAGCAATTGGAAATTTAGGTAAAGAGAAGAGGGATAGAATAGTTTGTCTATGAGGGTGGAAGAGTGAATGTACCAAGGAGCATTAAAAACCTCCTGGAAGTTAGTGGTCATGAATCTAAAGTGAGACTAATCAATAAGGATTTTTTTTCTCCAGCCAGGTTCTGAGATTGACTGCAGTTGAGGAGAAGGTGGAAATTCAACTAGAGTTATGGTTTTACCAAGTGAGTATTAGAAATTAATACTCACTGAGAGAGGGCCAAAGGAGTCAACGGTTGTATTTTTTTAAAGAGTAAAACTAGGCTCCTATAACAAAGAGACACAATATTAATTCTGTGACTTCTGGTAGTGGTGTATTTCTATTTCAAGAGAGAGATTCCTTATTATTGGGCCTTGGCTTCAAATGATCATTTAAGACCTGAGTGTCCTTCTATCTTGTTTCTCGGCCACATCCTAGAACATTTCCCTCATCTGAATGGTAGAAGCTGGATATCAGGCACCTCCTTCACCAGTTATCAGGAATGGAAAAGAAAGGATGAGATGTAAGTCTCAGTGGGGTAAAAGGACTACTGGAGTTGGTGTATTAAAGGGAGTAATGGAGATATTATAAGGATGCCTGACATTGAGAATACAGAAGAGTTCTTTCTGGCAATGTCAAGGTCTAGGATATGATTGCAGAATGAGTGACCAATATAGAGTGAAGGACAAGATCATAGGGAGTGAAAAGGTCAAGGATCTGAAGCCAGGATATTAGAAGGTTGACCTAAGTGGATGTTGAAAGTACCAAGAATTATGATAGGAGTACTGTTGAACAGAATGACATGAGCCAGCTCCTAAAATATTTGAGAAATTAGGTCAAGTGACAATGAGAGAGAGTAGATGGTATAGTCTGATGATTGGAGATTTTTAGGGAGTAGAAATGGTTTGAAAGTGGCAATGAGGAGCAAGGAGGTCCCTCACCCCACCTCCAGGCGCAATATCATAGGATGTGTAATAGAGGTAGCAGCCACCACTAGAGAGGGCTGCAGAGGAAGTGGCACTCTCCTAGGGGGATTCAGGCCAGCTCCAGCAAGATGTTGAAGGCCACCTTCACAGAGGAGGTTGAAAAGGTATAGGGATTTTGTGGCTGACAGAGGCATTCCAGAGAGTAAAGTGGAAGTATTTTGAGAGTGGGGGAAGGGTGGGAGAAAGGAGGAGAATAAAAGATTACAGAGCTGTACGGGGATTGGAATAAGGGAGATAGAGGTTAAACCGAGTCCAGGGCATCTTGTGGTGGCTGATGTGAATAGGGATAAAAGGATAATGTGATTAATCCTGATGGTTTCAGGGTACATAATGTTAACAAGCCAGTAAATGTAGTGGGGTAGGGAGGAATGGGATCTTTCCAGGAATTCCAAGGCCCCCTTTTTGCTCCTGCCACTGCACACAGGTGGGGAAGGGGCAGTCTAAATCCAGGACAGAGTGAAAAAAAAAGAGCTGTAGTTTGTGAAGGTCTTCCATCTTTTGAGGAAGGGCAGGGCTCTCCTCAGGCTTCTGAGTTAAAGCATCCAGTGTTTTCTGGCAGCTTCTCCCTTGCATCACTCTGGCAACAGGGAAATCTGTGGGACAAGCAGCAACAAGATCATTTCTTTGCCCACACTCCTCAGGTTCTGTTCATTAAGTTGTGGCAGAAATGTCATATTAGGTGAGAATCCTCTCAGAATGGATTGCTGCTGCCTACAGAGTCTTCTGCTTTCAATCTCTGATTCCAGAACAGACAGGGTCTCTCCTCTGCTAGCTCAACCTCTTCAGTGCTTCGAAATCTCGCTCTCTTGAGAGAGAGAGAGAGAACACAGAGGCTACAAGCCCTTTCCCCAGCCAACAACAATTATCTGCTGACTTCTTCAGTCCTGTCTACAAGAGGACTATGCAGGGAAAGAAGGATGGGGCATTCTGTAGTAGTGATATTCTTCTAGGTGACAGACTAAAAGGGATGAGGCAGTAGACTAAGTGTCTACTTTGTCCTCTCACCACCCCTACCAATTAGTCTTTTAAAACATGTTTCTTATTTAAAAGGCCAATTAGATCTTTGACATTTAGCCAGCAAATGTGCTTTTTAAAAGATAATTTAAAATTATCTTTGTGCTACTCAAAAGACAGAGTGTTCCAGGAGGCCTCACAGGTAGAAAAACTTCGGCATTTTTCTTAGAATCTGAGTAAATCAGAGCTCTGAGTGGATCCACACTGGGAGAAATTGTCTAATATTTCTCTCTTTAGTTTAAAAAACTTGAACTGTTTGTCAAATTTGTCATATGGTGTACCCAAGCCACAATTTATCATCCATTTTTGAAGAATTGTAATTCTTTTGAGACTTTTTCCTGGCATCTCTCCCACATTCTTCCTGTTGCAATTCTAGTTTATGAATCAATTCTTTCATTCATTTATTTATTCAACATGTATTTCTTTCCTTAGCAACTGTTACGAGCACAGCTTTGTCCTAGGCACTTGGGAGGTTATAAGGGCAATCTGTGCCCTACCCTATAAGAGTTTATAATCAATACGAGACAGCAAGAGAAACAGAAAGAGAAAGAAATGAAAGAATCAAGGGAGGGAGGGAAGGAAAAGAAAAAAATGACATATTTAAAGGAGCCAAAATATATGTGCTATATTAAACTAACAAAGAAATAAGTGAAACTCATGAAAAGAAAAAATAAAACTTTATTGTGGAACATGAAAAGACTTGCATAAATGAAGAGACTTACTGGGTTCTGGATGAGAAGACTCAGTATTGGAATAATGCCAAATATGCCCAACTTAATCTAAAATTCAATGTCCTTCAATAAATAGCCCAACTCAATTTTTAAAAACTTGATAAGGTGATAAAAAATTATTGAAAAGGTAAATATGAGCTAAAATAATTTTTTTGAAAAAAAGAGTGAGGAATTTGCCTTAACAGATATCAAAATACACTCTAAATCTATAATAATAATTAGAATGTGATAAATGACTAAAAAAAGAAGGAAATAGTTAATTTCAAATAATGGGAAGTTAAAGCTAATGCTTAGGGGAGTAGATGTAGTGCAAGTGGTTGAGCGCCTCCTTCCCATGTATGAGGTTCTGGGTTTAATCTCCAGTACCTCCTTTAAAAAAAAGCACTAAAATTTAATAAAGAGTGTTTTACATGCTGGGCACTATTCTAATTTTTGATGATAGACCACTGTAATTTTTTTTTTTTTTTTTACCGGGAGGTCCTGGAGATGGAACCTAGGTCCCTCCATATGCGAGACGGAGGCCTAACCATTTGATTCACATCTGCCCCCCTGAATTTTAAAATATAATTTGGAAGAAAAAAATTATAATACTATAACAAAACTCCTTCCAGTTTTACCTACTTATTTATGTAAATAAGTTTCTCACCATTTACAACTATAAAACAAACAATAGGTGTAAATTAATGATGAATCTATCTCATTCTAGCAATGAGTAATCTTTATCTATAAGAGTGAATTAATTGAATCCAGCTCCATCTGTCACTAAAAACGTATTTCTAACACAAATTTATTTCTATGTTTAAAAATTACAAATCTATGCTGTATTGATCGACTTTTTAAAAATTCTTGCATCAGTGTCAAAGAAGATACTATATCAATGCTAATGGTCAATAATAGAGGGGTATGGGATTTTTTTTTATTGGAGTAAGGAAAACTTTCTAAAATTTCCTGAGGCGATGACAGCACAATTTTGTGATGAAACTGAGAGCCATTGAGTGCACATTTTAAATGGACTGTACAAGGTATGGGGCTGTACAATACACTGAAATATGTGGTGGAGGTTGGACTGTGGTTAACAGTACAAATATGAGAACGTTCTCTCATGAACTATAACAAATGTACAATACTAATACATGGTGTTAATAATAGGGTGGTTTATGGAAAAATACACTAAATGTAAGAGTAAACTATGTGCCATCATTAGCAATAATATTTTGATGATATCTTTTCATACTTTGTAACAAATGTTCCACAGTGCAAAATAGTGATGGTGGGGGGATGTATGGGCATTCTGCACACTATTCATGATTATTTTGTAAGCTCACAATTGTGCTAATAAAAAAATTACAAATCTATGTAATATTGATCAACTTTATACTACTAATAATTAAAATGATAGCATATTTGAGTACTTAAATCTTTTAACCCAGGAAATAATTTGAATTAAAATATATTTTGTTTTAATATAATTTATATTGTATTAATTATTGTGGCAGTTTGATGTAATTATGAATTCCAAAAATATAATTGAATCATGCTTGTAAACT